>JAHRHZ010000050.1:2681812-2824086 GCA_024137785.1 Ginglymostoma cirratum
TATGATGCTGTTTGACCTGCTGTGTTCATCCAGCCCCATGCTTGTTATCTCGGATTCTCCAGCATCTGTAGTACCTTTTATCTCTGGAAAATCCAATCCAGTTTATTACCTCCCTAGCAGTCAGCTCTTGGTCATTAGTAAAGTGGCAGACTGTGTTATTGACCGTGCTATCAAATGATATACTTACACAGCAACAGCCTGCTCACCAGTGCTCAGTTTGGGCTGTGCCAGGGTCATTCACCTTAGTCAAAGTATGGACAAAAGAGTTGAATTCTAGACGGGAAGTGACAACTGTTACCCACAATGTCAATTCAGTATTTGAGCAAGTGTAACATCAATTACACAAGTTCATTTGCAGCACCTCGGATACTAAAGCAGCCCATGTCCACTTGAATCAAGATGTGGAGATGCCGGTGTTGGACTGGGATGGGCAAAGTCAGAAGTCACACGACACCAGGTTATAGTCCAACAGGTTTATTTGAAATCACAAGGTTTCGGACCGCTGCTCCTTCATCAGGTGGAGCCACTTCACCTGACAAAGGAGCAAAGCTTTGAAAGCTTGTGATTTCAAACAAACCCATTGGACCATAACCTGGTGTCATGTGACTTCTCACTTGAATCATAACTCGGACAACATTCAGACTTAGGCTAAGTAACTGACAAGTAACATTGACACCATGGAAGTGCCAGGCATTGACGATTTCCAACAAGTGACAACTTAACCTTCTACCTTTGACATTCAATGGCATTATCATTGCTGAATCCTCCAGTATCAACATGTTAGGGGTTATCTTTGATCTGAAATTTAACTGGTCCAGCCCGAAAAATTATGGTTAAGAAAACAGGTCAGAGCCCAGAAATTCAGCAACAAGTCTCTCACCTCCTGACTCCCTAAAGCCTGTCCACCATCCACAGGGCACAAGTCAGGAGTATGATAGAATACTCTCCATTTGCCTGGATGGGTTCAGCTCCAACCACACTGAAGACATTTGACACCATTCAGAGGACAAACCAGCTTGCTTACTTGGCATCCATCCACCACCGTAAATATTCAGTCCCTCACCGCTGGTGGACTGTGGCTGCAGTGTATACTATACAAGACGCAATTTTCAACTCGTCAAACTTCCTTTGACACACCTAACAAACTCGTGAGCTCTGCTTCCTAGAAGAGCAAGATCTACAGATCTATAGGAATACCATCACCTACGTTTCCCCTCCAGGCCACAAACCATCCTGACTGGAAACTGGAATTCCCTTCCCAACAGCACTTCTGGCATATTCTCATTTGCTGAAAAGCAGTTAAGGATACGTAATAAATGCTTATCTTGCTAGTGATACTCATGTCCCATGATTGAAATAAAAACAATTCCTGTATATGTCTTCTCCTCTACCTTCTAATCTGTACAAACCACAAAGAGCATTCCGAAATGCATAATGATGGGTTTTTTTGCAGGCTACATAACTTTGCTGAGCAAAAGCAATAACATATGGAGCCACCATTAAATAAGACCCATAAGTTATCTTGTGTTATGACAGAGTTCCTCCCTTGAGCCTAGAAGGTCCTAGGATGTAATGGCCATAGAGGTGTGTCACAAAATGTCCAAAAATGTTGATAAAAGACATAGTTTTTAATAAGAGCCTTCAGCATGATAAATGAAAGCACTTGATCCTGTACAGGATGTTGAGAAAATGAGAAAGCTACAGCATCATACTCCAGACGGAACTCTTCGACAACTGATCATTGAGGGGTACACCACCTGAAATATCCCGAATCCCTGTATTAATCCTCAGCTCCGATACATCTCCCAGATCCTACAACCTAAATAAGCTGTATCTGTTCAAAGGCCAACATTACCAGCTATGCTTCCAGCACAATGATTTCAGAAATAGGTATCATTTCTATGCACTGAACAAATGCCTGCTCGTTAATTATCTCCCAGTCCCTGTCCTGAGAGTTATTGAACCTACTGCAATGTTCTACAAGATGCTTCTCCAGCGGCTAAAGGCTTCTGAAGCACAGTCAAGGTATCTGGCGATCTCTAAAAGCTTGAGCTAAAGAAGGCCTCTCTGCGGTGTGTTGTATATCATTAGCTGCTGAAGCAGTCAATTCAGCTGTCTTTCTGATACCAGATTGGTTTCAAAGCGTCATAAGGGTCCTAAGACTCTGTAATCCTGAGGGAGAGCAATTCCAATTAAACAACTGTCCCTGGTACTGGGTTTATTGCTACTTCTGAAGAGTTTTCAGGTTGTCAGAGACAGCTGATTATCTCCTGCATGATGAGACAAATAAATACTAAATGTCACTAGGAATGGGGAATAGTTATGGAGGCAGTGGTAGGATTTGAGGATATCGTTACTAACAGAAGTAGCTGTAGAGAAATGTCTTATTCTGGTTGGGTACGAAGCATGAGGACAAGGAGGCCTGATACAGCTGGGATTGAAGTAGAGTCATGTAAGACTATGTTGAGGGTGAGAGATTTGCAAACGGGTTTCCTACCTTGAAGTCCTGGTGAGGTTAAACATGTTTGAAGAACAGCCAGGAATTTCTGTGGCCACCGATGTAAATCTATGATGGCATGTCTAAAGTAAAATCAAATGCTAGATATACTGAGCAGATCTGGTAGCATTTGTGGAAAAAAGTGAAAATTAGAGTTAAATACAACTCTTCAGAAAATTTGTTCTGGGCTAATCATTCATAATTAACTCGCTTGAGTTTTTTTTAATGAGGCAACAGAGATGGATAAGAGTAATGATGTTGATGTGGTATACAAGATCTTCCAAAGACATTTGATGAAGTGTCATGCAACAGACCTGCGAGCAATATTAAAATTCATGTAGTAAAAGCAACAGTGGCAGCATAGAATTGGTTCAGTGTCAGATAAAAAGTGATGAACTGTGGATTTTTTGGACTGGAAGAAGGTTAATAACGGAAATCCCCAGGGATTGATGTTAGCATCCCTTATATTTATTGATAACCTCAACCTAAATGTACAGACCATAATTTCAAAATTTACAAATGATAGGCAACTTGGAAGTGTTGTAACTATGAAGAGAGTAGTGCAGAACTTCAAAAGGACATAGACAAATGGAATGGGCAGACAATGGGGTGAAAAATGTGAAGTGATTCATAGAGGAACAGGAGAGACAATAATAAATGAAGGGATGCAGGGGCTGAAAGACTGAATGTTTATGTGCATAAATCATTTATGGTGGCAGGTCGTCTTGACAGAACAAATAATAAAGCGTATGGTATCCTGCATATTATAGAAGCATACAGCGCAGAAGCAAGAGAATTACTTTGATTCCGTACATAACAAAGGTTCGGATTCAAACTGAACATTCCATTTGGTTTTGAACACCACCATTTAGGAAGGATGCGAAGGCTTTAGAGGTGATGCAGGATAGATTCATAAAAATGGTTCCAAGGATGAGGAGGTTCAGTTACGTAGAAAGAGTGAAATAGTTGGGAATATTGTCCTTGGAGAAGAGAAGATAGAGGAAATTTGACAAAGGTATTCAAAATTATGAAGGGTCTTGATAAAGAAGATGTAGAAAAAATGTTCCTATTGGTGGAAGAATCAAGAACAAGAGGATGCAAATTCAAGGTAATTGGAAAAAGAAGATTTGGTAATATATAAATCATTTTCACACAGTAAGTGGTTAGGATTTGGAATGCACTGCCTGAGATTGTTGTCGAAACAGGGTCAATTGTGACTTTCAAAAGGAAATCGAACCATTATCTGTAGAGGCAAAGGATGAACTGTTCATGCAGAGGATTAGCACAGACACAATGGGCCAAATAGCTTGCAGATGGTATCTGCACTGCTATCTCCCTGTTGCTGCTGAAGAATTTATCTCAGCTTAGAAATGGCAGACAAGTGAAAATTCTTCCCATTTCCTGATGCTACAATGTCTCAGGGACACAGGTCGAAGACTTTGGGTAAGAAAGGCAGGTGAATGTGAGGAAAAGCTTCATCACACAACAAGTGGAAATGATCTGGAACTTGCTGTTCATCAAGTTGCGCGGAACTGACTGGATCGGTCTGTGGAGAAACAGCATGGACTCAATGGGGTGAATGGCCTCCTTATGCACTATAAATAACACAACAACCTGTATCTAAGGGCAGTGATGAAGGCCTCCTTTCTGCTGCTAACTTGTTCTATGAGCACCTCCACAACAGCATCAGAGAAACAGGGAGCTCCTGCTAAATTCATGGAGCCTAATCTTCCAGTATATTAGAGGCTGTTATCTAGGACTGAGAAGTGCTTTCCCCTATAAGGAACTGGAGGCTGTCCTTAAGGAGCACAGTGAGTGTAGCGAAACAGCTAATAGCATTTATTATTAGGCCTGGCCATGAAAATGACAGGAGATCCCTTCCCATTCAGTCGATTGGACAGAACGGTTTTCCTTCTTGCCACTCAGCAAATTTAGACTATGTGCAAAAAATCGAAATTTGCATGTAGGCCCCAAAAATGGTACATGGAAGTAACATGAATTCAATTTTGTTTTCATGGGAAGTGGGAGCCACTGGCTAGGTTAGCATGTATTGTCTATGCCTCAACGCTCTGGGACTGAATGGCCAGTTAGCTAAGTCATTTCACAGGGTAGTTTTGTTTCTCTACTTCCTAACTTATTCCTACGATCTTCAATGCTGGACTTTTTATTTCTTTATTGTTTTAATTTTTAAAAAATTTTTTTTTACCTAAGAGCTTATACTGAAGATCTATTAATAATAAGGCATCGTAAATGGTGGCTTGTAAACTTTTCACTGTACTCATTTGAATACATGTGACAATAAAGCTAATACAATTCAAAACAATTCACGTTGCTGTGGGACTGGAGCCATGTGTAGGCTAGATTTCCTTCAGTAATAAACATCAGCGAGTCAGATGAGTTTTTACAACCATTGACTGTAATTACATGTTTACTATTAGACTATTTAATTTCATTAGAGGTTTTATTTTGTTGAGTTCAAATTTCACCATCTGCCAAGGTGGGGCTTGAGTTCATGTACCAAGAGCATTAGAGCCTGAATTACTTGCCCAGTGACATTATCAGTACACTGCCACCTCTCAGCCTCGGGTTGTGGAAATAAGATCAGTTTTTTTGGGATGCTGATAAACTGTTGAAATAGAAAATGGTTTGCTAAAGCCTTCTAAAAATGGAACAAGAAGGCAGTTTGGTGTCCTATCAGGCAATCAGGCACTTACTTGTGCTGGTGTCAATTGATTGTGCATCTAGATAATGAGAAGAATGCCCCATTTGAGGATCTGATTTGAACATAGGTAGATCTTAAGTAGGTGGCTGATGAGGTGTGTGGAATCATGCTGAAAGTCAAAGGTGGGAAGGGTATTGTCCAGGCCTTGTTAATAGGCCTTGGGACTATGTGCTGCCTGAGAAAGGTGTGGTGTAGATGGACAACAGCTTGTGGAAAATTCAGCAACCCATTAGCCTCCAGTATGTGTAGAGGTACAGGGTTCAAGCTGGGGATCCTTAATCCTACAATTCAGGCTCCTACTCTTGCTGACCCCGTTATCTTCCTTGCCCCCTTCAATCCAATGTGTAGGCCACAATGGTTTCTCTGTTCAGGTCTTGTTCAACACGACAGGTCAGCATCAAACCTCAATCTACATATTTAAAGAGAAACAGTCAGCTTTGAACCTTAGCTACCTACCTAGAAGCTTGTGGAAAAATTGCAGTCAAAAGGATACAGGTGAATCAACTGCAGTGAAGAAACCCAAGCAAGTGTTACTACTTACCCAAACATTTCTGCTGAGTGGATTGGATTAAAATCACCTCCATGGAATTACAATTTGCTGCAATTTGATATTTGCAATTATGGTCTTCCTTCTGTGCAGAAGTCATAAAGACACATCAATTTAATATTAAAGTCTATTTTAATCAAGCGTAAAATAAACTGAGAAAGACCTCAGATGGAACTGATTTACAAATGTATTATATAATAGATGGGGCCCACTCTGGCATTCTTGGGTTGGATTATTCCCTTAACAGATGAGGTTCATAAAATAAATCTCACCGAGTACAAAAATTTACAAGCTAGCCACGGCACTGTGAGGTAACCCAGTGTGTTGCAAAACCACTGCTGCCCATTGAAATTAAATTAACTTTAATTTTAAGTTGATTTATGAGCATGTAGGTTACCTGGGGAGCGACAAGAAAACCCATACTTGGGAATATTTTATTGTTGTTAGCATCTGGATATGAGTTTGAAGGGAATGATTTTTACATCCAACTACAGCCATCCATCTCAATATTGAAGGCATAGATACTGTCAACACATGGAATTTGCTTTTTTAAGAGTCTGAAAGTTCAAAGAGTTAATTCTCTAACTACAGGGTATCAGTGGATGAGTACTACATCACCATTTTCTGGATTGGTTGGCAAATCATGCAGAATGACTGCTGAATTTCCAACATAAGAACATAAGGAATATGATACAAATAGGCCATTTGGCTCCTTAAATCTAGACTGGCATTCATCAATATTGTGGCTATTCTGATCATTTGCCTGTCTGCCTCCATAATCTTTGACTCCCTTGAAAATCAAAAATGTGTTTGACTCAATTTTGAATATATTCATTTTTCTCAGGGTAGAGAATTCCAAAGACTAATGATCCTCTGAGAGAAGAAATTTCTCCTCCTCTGTGTCATAAATGGGAGATTTCTTACTCTGAAATTGAGTCCTCTAGTTCTAGATTCAATATCCCCTCAGTATGTCAAGCCCCTCCTGTCAGAATCCTACAGGTTTCAATACAATCACCTTTCATTCTGTTAAACTCCCACGAGTACAGGCCCAACCTATTCAACCTTTCCTGAAATGATGAATCTTTTGACTCCAGTAATCAATCTAGTAAACCTTCTCTAAAAAGCTCTACGATATAAATATATATCTCTCCTTAAACAAGGAGACCAGAACTGTATACATCACTGTAGGTATAGTTTCGCTGATGACCTGCACAGTTTTAACAAGACTTCCCTACTTTTATCCTGTATTATACTTGCAATAAAGATCGTAATTCAAGTGGTCTTTCTGATTGCTTGCTGTACCAGCATCCTAACCACTTATGATTCAAGCAAGTGGACCAACCAGTTCCCTCTGTACTGCTACATTCTGTAGTTTCTCTCCATTTAAATAATGCTCTTGCTAACAAAGTGCACAACCTCCATTTTTCCACATTATGCACCTTCTGCTATTTTCCCCACCTACTTATATACCTTTGCAGAATCTTTGGGCAGAATTTTCTACTTTATGCCCTAGCGAAAGATAAATTTGGTCACAGGAAGTGGGAAAGGTAATTAATCAGTCAAGAGGATTTTGGAAAGGGACCTCAGTTCATTCCTGCCTCTATCCTGGTGTGTCAGTGAGTAGAAGAGCAGATCCTGTCTGTATTGCTTGTGGGCATATTGTTGGAGTCCCTTGTTCAGTGATGCTCAGTTCCTGATCAAAGGATCTGGCACTGGTAAGGAGAGAATCTGCTGAGAGCCACATCCCTACCCTCACTGCTGCGCTGAGCTGCCCCTCCCATCATTAGGGACAGCAGCCTCCGTGGCCAACAGCTTTGCAAGAGTACAACCTCCGCTCCAAGGATGGGGTCCTTGATACAGTAGACTGTCGCCTAGTTACGTGCCAGATTGTCACTTATTTTGCTGGGTCTTTCTGAAAGAATGCAATCCAGTCTCTCGCTGGCTTTCCATTGAATACCCCCTTTATCTTCTCTCCTTTTTAACTTGCTTTCTCACCTATTTTTAAATCATCAGCAAGTTTATTTATAATTCATTTGGTCTGTTCTTCCAAGTGACAGATATAGGTAGTTGATCCAGCACTGATCCCTGTGACACTTTGTTAGTTACAGTTTGCCAACCTGATAATGACCCATTTATCCTCATTTTCTGTTTCTTATTAGTCAACCAATCTTTTATTCATGATAACATATCAATCTTAAGACCATGAGTTCCTCTATAATATTTATGCTGTGCCTTATCAAATGTCTTTTGGAAATCCAAATATACGACATCTACCGATTCCCTTTCATCCAGCCTCCTTGTTACAACCTCAACAAGCTCTAAGAAATTTGTAATCATAAAGTCATGTTTACTCTGTTACTTTAAATTGTGATTTCTCAATGCGGGGCTATAAAATCACAGTATAGCAGAGGTCAACATTTTAACCACGTTAATGGAAACCATAGCGACAGGATCATCGAACCTCCGCTGTTGTGAGCTCTTCAGCTGCATCTATCTGCTTTAATCGCCCTTCCTGTCCCTTTTAAATATATACCTATTATTCATCTTTTAAGTGCTTATGTCACTCACTTTTATAAGATTTTATGGGATGGTTTTTCTTCATTAAGGAAAATTGCTAAATAGAATTTTGCATTTTGATGGGGCCTGCCAGTTTTCTGCCTGTTAATTTAATTGGCTGGTAATTCGAGTGAGCTCTGTTAGCGCTTTACATTGAATCTGACCAAGGCTTCACAGAACATTAAGCGCAGACATCAAAGTAAAAACCGCAAGTACTGCAGATGTTGGAAATCAGAAATGAAAATCAAAAATTTCGGGCCCAGTGACCCTTCTTCAGAACCGATGGTAGTATGGAAAAGGTTGATATTTATAAAGATGGGGTGGGGCAAGGGTGGAGGGTAGACAATAGGTAGAGATAGAGCCCAAAGAGGGAGAAAAACAGTTGGACAGGGAAAAAACTGGATAAAGGTTAGTCTGGGGGAATGAATAGCTCACAGGGGCTGCCACCATGCTCAATACATTGTCAGCTATGAAATAGTTCCCATTAACAGCTTTTCATTCCCCCAGACTAACCTTTATCCAGTTTTTTCCCTGTCCAACTGTTTTTCTCTCTCTTTGGGCTCTATCTTGACCTATCATTTACTCC
Organism: Ginglymostoma cirratum; assembly: GCA_024137785.1. Taxonomy (NCBI): domain Eukaryota; kingdom Metazoa; phylum Chordata; class Chondrichthyes; order Orectolobiformes; family Ginglymostomatidae; genus Ginglymostoma; species Ginglymostoma cirratum. The sequence goes on from JAHRHZ010000050.1 coordinate 2,690,721, forward strand.
CCCTGTTCTCTACCCCATCTTCCACATAAAATCAATCCTTTTCCATGGTGCTATCAGTTCTGAGGAAAGGTCACTGGACATGACACGTTATTTCTGATTTCTCACCACAGAAGCTGCCAGACCTGCTGAGTTTTTCCAGAAATTTCTGTTTCTGTTTCTGTTGTAGACATAAGACTGTTGTTTCCAGTACTGTCACTGGAGTCCAAGGCTGAGAGAGACAGATTTTTAATCACTAAAGTAATCATGGAACATATGAGTAAAAGACAAAGAGAGTATAGTTGAAGGTGATCAGATCAGTGATGCTATCACTGAATGGCAGAATGGACTTGATGGGCTGAATGGCTGATTTTTGCTCCAATGTTATAGGGTCTATCACCCCTTGATGTTCAATGGCTTTCCTATTATGGAATCCTCCACTATCAGCATCCTGTGTTTACCAGAGACCAGAAAATGAATTGAACGTGTTATATAAATACTGTGGCTACAAAAGCTAGTCAGCAACTAGAAATACTGTAACTCACCATCCATCACCTACAAGGCTCAAGCCAGGAATGTGATGGAATACTCCCCACTTGACTGGATGAGTGCAGCTCCAACAATACTCCAGAAGCTTAACAAAATCCAAGACAAAGCAGCCCACTTGACTGGCACCACATCCTCAAACAGTCACTTGTTCCACACCAATCATTAGTCACTGCTGTGTGAACCATCTATAAGATGCACTGCGAAAATTCACCAAAATTCTTTAGACTGCACCTTCCAAACACCAAGCACTACCATCGAGAAGGACAAGGGCAGAAGACATATGGGAACACCTCCATCTGCAAGCATTTTGGGTCTGCCTATGCCAAGTGAACTGCAGTGCTCCAAGAAGGCACCTCACCACCACCTCCTCAAGGATAATTAGGGATGGGTATAAATGCTTGTGTGCCCAACAAACTCCACATCCCCTGAGAGAATAAAACCAAGCTTCTTGGGTGGGACTAGGCAGCAACATTGAATTGACCTTACTTTGACAGAACTCCCAGGATTCTCAGTGGCAGACGTCACCAATAAGCTGATCACAACCGAGGGGCTAAGGGAGGTGTGGGTGTTATGTTCATCTGTCAGTAGTGATGGCAGTGGCTCCAATGTTCTTTCCATAACATGGCTGAGCAGAAATCTTCTCGGCCCTCACCCTTGATATAAGTTGGAAGGATTTGCAGGTTGATCCGTGACCCTTTTGGCTACATTACGAACACTCCGTTTTTAGTTAATTCCTAGCGTGGAGCCCACATCCACAGCTTCTGGCTCAAAGGCAGGGGCATTGCCCCATGTCCCTCAAAACCTTCCCCTTCAAAGGCAAGCTGAAATTAAACTAGGAAAGCCATTATTTTTAATGGTTTATTTGCACAAATAGTGCATTGGTCAACAAAATCAATTTCTCACTTTGAACCTGCCTAATTGACTTGGATGTCAATATTAAAGATCCGTTATGCTTACCTGCTTGGTGCAAATGTGATGTTTACATTGTTACATTTTAGGAAGAGGATATTGTGCAACATTTGTATTTATTATATTTTCATCGATGTCTTCCTCTCCTCACTCTGCAGGGACAGTCCTGGTTCAGCAGTTAATGACTGTATTTATAAGTGAACACAGCAACTTATTTCCCAAAGAAGGAGAAGAGATTCTGGGCAGACAGGATGGGTGCAATAACAACAATGAAATACCAAAGAAATCTTTTGTGCCATTTTCTCCACCTCCCAACAAAGACAACAAGAAGCCAGCTGTCGAACCTGTCCGTCAATGCTCCTGGGATAACTCCGAGTCTCCCAAAAGGGGAAGCAATGAGAAGGGGGGCTCTCCTACTGCACTGAACGGGGGTAACAAATCCAGCGGCAGCCCCAAGACCAGCATGTGCAGAGTGGATGTCAATAGAAGCCCACCCATCACCGTGAAGAAGAATCCAGCCTATTCTAAAGGCAGTGGGATAGTGACAAATGGGTCCTTCAGCAGTCCGGCAGAAAACCAGGATAAAATGCAGACATTGCCAAATGGCAGTTTGCAAGCAAGGAGAAACTCCTCCTTGAAAGGGACAGGGACCAAGATGGGTACAGGTAGCATGCAGAACGGGGGAGTGAGAATGGGCATCTCCAGCACAGATATGATGAGTTCCTCTTTAAACAATCGAATTGCAGGATGGATGCCCAACGGGTATGTCACGATGAGGGACAATAAGCCCAAGGACATAGTAAACAGTGAATCCACACAGCACAACAGACTATCCACCTACGATAATGTTCAGCAGCAGTTTTCACTTTCAAACTCTGATGACAAGCAGAGTGTGGACAGTGCCACCTGGTCTACCTCGTCCTGTGAGATCTCCCTGATGGAACATTCAAACTCCTGCCGCTCCTCCACAACTACCTGCCCAGACCAAGACATTTATGCAGCAAATTACGAAGACCCAGTTTCAGAGGGACCAGTGCATGAGACATCTATTCGGACTGACTCTGAGAATAAATATGAGCGAAGTAACGGGGGTGGCTGCAGCAGTCAAGCTACGAACAGCAGTGATAACAGCGACACATTTGTCTCCAACACTTCCACTGGCAATCACAGTGCCTTGCACAGTCTCGTGACAAGCCTGAAGCAAGAAGTAACAAAACAGAAGATTGAATATGAAGCAAGAATAAAAAGGTAAGTGGCTGTTAAGACTACAAAAATACAGAAATACTATTTTGTGTACTGCAGCCTACAGTTTCAAAATTCAAATAACACTGACCATTTGTAGAATTTACCATAACTTTTCCCAATTAATTATTTTCCTGTTTTGTTGTAAAATGAATGTTATTTCCTAATATCCATAGATCCTTTTTGGCTGGAAGGTTCAGGGATGGATTGAACTCAACTCTGATATAATTGAATACTGTTAAGACTTACTCATAAAGAGTAATCTCTGAATAGATTTGCCAAAAGTTGCTTGCTTAGTGGGAGACCTATCTGTTACCTACCTAGATCTGTAAATGGATGTACTCCATTCCCATTTGATACAGGTGTTTAGCTGCTTAAGTATGCAAATCAAATACAAAATTTAAATACATGTGTGCACTGTGTATGTTCTACTTGCTTGCTCTTAAAGGGACCACCCGACAGCCAAAGAGACATTTGAGGTTTTAGCTTGGGTGCTCAGGAAAAACAAGGGTGCCTCACACAAAGAAGTTCTGTACATTACAAAATCCACTCATGATGCCCTATGAAAGTCCATCCTTGTGAGATACAATACGTAGGCCATCTCAGCATAGAAACTGGCCAATTTCTGGTGTCCAGATTCGGTGAGTTACAGTAGTGTCATGTACAGAAATTCTGTGTAGTCTTCCTTCCTGTGATCAGGATGTTTTTGAGGTGAAAGAGTATATGTTCATGGAGTACCAGTAGGGCCTGCTCCAACATCACAGTAGGTCTGAACGCAGCCTCAAATCCACATTCTCGCTGAGACCTGATAACCTTCCAGCAACTTGCTTAACAAGAATCCACCCACCTCTGTCTTAGAACTGTTCAGGGAGTCTGTTTCTATTTCAGGAAGAAAGTTTGAAAGACTCACAATGCTCTGTGAATTTTCTTTTACCCAATCTCTGTTGTAAATGGTTGACAACTTATCTTTAAATTGTAATCTGTAGTTTGACAGCCTCTCACAAGAGGAGACAGCCTTTCAACATCGACCCTGTCAAAATCCTTCAGCATCTTACATGTTTTATTCATATTGCCTCTTACTCTCTTAAACTCGAGCAGATACAAACCTAGCCTGTCAAACCTTTCCTCATAAGACAACTGTTCATTCCAAGTATTAGTCTGGGAGACCTTCTTTGTACTGCTTCCAATTCATTTACATCCTTCCTCAAATAAAATGGCCAATATTGTGCAGCAAAGCCTGTATAACTGAAGCATTATCTCCCTTCTTTTATACTTGGAAACATCGTAAATTGTGATAAAAATAATATCAAGGGTACAATTCCAAATTCCAAAGAAAGACTTAAGTCATGAGGGTAGATTGGAGAGGTTGCGACTGCTCTCCTTGGAGAGAAGAAGGTAAGAAGAGATCAAATAAAAGTTTCCAAGATCAAAGGGGGCCGGATTAGATTATATAGGGCGAAACAGTTCCTGCCCATAAAATGGTCTAAAAACGGAAAACATAGATTGAACTGATTTGCAAAAGAAACAAATGCAAAGTGAGAAAAATCTTTTACACACAACTGGTTGGAGTCAGAGATAGTAGGAACTGCAGATGCAGGAGAATCTGAGGTAACAAGGTGTAGAGCTGGATGAACACAGCAGGCCAAGCAGCATCAGAGGAGCAGGAAAGTTGACATTTCGGGCCTAGACCCTTCTTCAGAAAAATGGAGACCTTCTTTGTACTGCTTCCAATTCATTTACGTCCTTCCACAAATAAAATGGCCAATATTGTGCAGCAAAGCCTGTATAACTGAAGCATTATCAGTTGGAGTCAGTTTAGTTGAGGCATTCAAGAGGGCATTGGGTGACTATTTAAATAGAAGCATAGTGCAGGGATTTGAGCTAAAGGCAGGAAAATAGCACTAAATAATGATGCTCATTTGGACAGCTGGTGCAGACATGATCGGCTGAATAGAATTCTTTCTGTATCATAACACCTCTGTGATTCCATATTCAATTCTACTTGCTACAAATGATACCATTCTGTCAGCGTTCCTAATTATTTTCTGTACCTGCATCCTCTCCTTTTCTGATTCATGCACAAATTTCGAGAATTTGCTTTTATTTTATTCTTCCTGCCAAAATGGACAATACATATTTTCCCACATTATACTCCTTTTTCCAGATCTTTGCCCATTCTCAACCTATCCAAATAATTTTGTATCCACCTAACATCTTCTTCAGAACTTATTTTCCTACTCATCTTTGTAGCATCTGCAAATTTGGTAATGATCCCTTCTGTCCCTTCATTCAAATCATTTTTTAACAATTGTAAACAGTTGAGGTTCCAACACTGATCAAGCCGGACACCACTTGTTACACCTTGACAAAAGAAATAACTGTTCTGTCTACTCTGTACTTCTCTGTTGCCAGTCAATCTTCTATCCGTCTGATATGTGTTTTCTTACCGTCCACACTGTTTGAATCAACACTGTTCAATGTTTTAATTGCATTCACTGGTTAATGGTCAGCAATTATTTATGATATGGCTTTTTGACCACAGAACTGTTGGTTCTATGTTTTTCTGGTAGAATTGACTGTAAACAGCTTCTAGCTGTACCTTTAAGTTGACCAAGAAACCATGGCTGCCTCACTTTATGAATCTTATAAGTTCAAAGTCCTTTTCCAAATAAGGGGTAGTGTTCACTTTGATTCTTTGAATTTAAGGTAGTCATCAGAGTACAGTGGGACTGTGATAGGGCTATTCGCATCCATCTATCACCACCTGTGGTCAGGATGTTAATTTAATTAGTTAAATTAATGGGGGAGGTGGATTCAATTGAAGGGATGTTTAACATGTCAAAAAGAAACAAGAGAGCAGAGATAGTAGGAACTGCAGATGCTGGAGAATCTGAGATGACAAGGTGTAGAGCAGGATGAACATAGCAGGCCAAGCAGCATCAGAGGAGCAGGAAAGCTGACGTTTTGGGTCTAGAAATTTCTGAAGAAGGGTCTAGGCCCAAAATGTCAGCCTTCCTGCTCCTCTGATGCTGCTGGGCCTGCTGTGTTCATCCAGCTCTACACCTTGTTATCTTATAAGACAGCAGAGATGCCAGGTAGTAAAGAGCAAACAATATTCAATGTATGACAGATAAGGGTGGAAAATAAATGCAGAAGAGTCAGCAGAAATTAGAACCAGAGAGAGTAATAATGGTTAAAATGTCAAAGCTGAAGGCTCTTAATTTGAATAAATACAGCATTTGTAATAAGATAGATGAGTTGACAGCACAAATAGAAATAAATTAATATGACTCGACAGCTATCATAGAGACATGTTTACAGTGTGGTAAATCATCCGGATCTCATGGTCTGTAGTCAGGGGTTTTAAAAGAAGTGGCTGTAGAGATTGTGGAGGCATTGTTCAAATTAATCTGGAGCACACTGGATCTTAGACCGTTCAGATGGATTGAAAAGCTGCTAATGTTCAAGAAGGGCGAGAGACAGAAAGCGGGAATAAATTGTCAGTTAACCGAACATCAGTCATTGGGAAAATGATAGATTCTGTTTTTAACAAAGAAATAGCTAGATATTTAGAAAGATTTAACACAATCAGAATCAACATGGTTTTGTAGAAAGGAAATTATGTTTGGCAAATTTGCTGCAGTTCTTTGAGGATATAACAAGCAGAGTTGATAAAGGGGAACCAGTAGTTGTAATGTATTTGGGTTTTCAGAAGGCATTCAAGGAGGTAATACATAAAAGGTTATTGCACAAGATAGGAGCTCATGATATTGGGGATAATGTTTTAGCATGGATTGAGAATGGCGAACACACAAGACAGACAGTTGGAATGAATGGATCTTTTACTGGTTGGAATGATATCAATAGTCACAAGGATCAGTCCTATGACCTCAATTATTTACTATATATATGTTAATGACTTGGTGGAGGGCAGAGTGTAATGGATCCAAATTTGCTAATGGTACAAAAATAGGTAAGAGAGCATATTGTGATGAAGACAAAAGGAATCTGCAAGGGCGCACAGTTGGGTGATTACGCATAAACAATTTTGTTGGATTGTTTCTTGACTTGGAATTTTCAAGGGTTTTCTTAAACCATTACATCGGCCATTTGAACTAAAGGGCTCTGCATTGAGGAAGGCCATATTAATTTATTACTTTCTTTATTAGTTTTCTAACTATTTCTACATGCCTAGAAAGTTCCCTATATGAGTTAAACAATTAGGTACTACAATGCTGGAAATCTTAAACCAACTCTTGTTTCAAAGATTTTCAGTAAATAGCCTTCAGAGATGCATCAATTCAAACCCCTTTACACACGATGCACTCATTTTGTTGCTGTTTTCAATTGTAACAAACAAACGATGAACTGAAAGAAGCAGCTTTTGTCTTGTAGCAGACTTTCTCATTACCACCTTCCAGCTGCACCAGTGCCAGAGGGAAGATTAAGAAATCCAGATGTTCCTCACTAAGAATTATCATCCGTTCCAAAATCATCATGGGCAATTCAATAACTGTAGCATTGCTGTTTGCAGAAGAATGTGAATTTATATTTTGCGTAAGCTAATTGGCAGAAAGTCATATCTTCATGAGCCCGTTAACTTGAATCATGCAGCATCTGTAATACCTCTTTTGTGAAAAAAGATTAACTGCTTTGATTTCAATGAATGGCAGCTGAGCACAATTGTCAAGACATTTTGTATTTTATTTATTTCGTGCATATATTGTCTGCTAGTGAAGGCATATATGCAGCAGCTAGAAACTGCCCTGTACATACACAATTGAATTTTAAATGTGGCATGAAGTACGTATTCAATGATGGGCAGTTCAGTATGAAATCATATTTCCTCCACAAAAAAAAAATTTCTGCTTCTTCATCAATGGCTTTCAATAAATCATAAGATCCCTTGGGGTTCTGCCCCTCTCTTACTGTAACTTGGCTCGGTAAAGCCATGGAGAACAATGTTGAGCATGTTATGAATTCATTAGCTTTGCTTGAGCAGGTACCAGGACCAAAGTAGCAGTCTGCTTCCGGGGAGACCCGGAAGGGAGAATGTGGAATCACATGGCCACCAGAGGAGGTTCTACCTCCTAAACCGGCAGCCTCTACCTCTAATCACCGCTATCCCCGAAACACCTCCACACCATTCCACAGTCAGTGTGCTGGTTTACAAGAAGCTGGAATCTCTCGAGTCATGACCCAGACCAGGCAGAATTCCTGGCTTACTCAAGGCTGGAATCTGATCCCAATCTGATCCTAAAACAAATTGTGGAGAGCAGAAAAACAGTGTAGATGAAATTCAGTGGTGACACTATATAAGTCAGAGACTCTTTGACTTGGGTGCACTGTGCATCTCACCACTTCCAGAGTGACCCGTGTGGTACTCCATGCTGACAGGAGTCCTTCTGTTGGAGCCCAGTCTGCCCTAGAAGCCTTTGGACTGGCGCTGCCATGACAACCCTGCCCTACAGCTAATTTCACTCTTTAATTGGAAATTCAGATCCATTCAACACATCTGCTTGTCGCTCACGAAGAGCACCTGTTCAGTTTCAGGCTTGCCCAGCGCAAATGTCAGTAAAACTGCCCAGCACCAAACATGCAGGGAAAGTAACTTTTCACATTCTAGTCTGTGCAAGTGAATATGGAATGTTGTTAGAGTAGTTGCGGTGAGTGCTGAGACTGGGCAAAGAGTGTTGCTGCTTTCTCACAGGAACAGGATTTGGTGACCTTCCCTATCAATGCTGCAGCAGCCGGGGTGGGGGGTGTAAGAGTGAAAACATCTTTGGTCTACAGCACCACAGGGAGATGGAGCAGCTACTGCTGAGTGTGCCAGCTTTGGGCCATCCCTCCTGCCGGATTAGAGCTAGAGTCGCCATGCTGACTGTCTGTGTTTGGAGGCTGATGGGCTGGCCAGCCAATCGTGCCAGCGTCTCACTGACACAGCGAAGGCCTCTAGCACCACATCCATGAAGCTGGCAGCACTCTCCCCATCCTGTTTTTACAGTTCCCTTCTTCAAATTGCAGCAACAATGTTCAGTGGTGGCTTTTCGTTGACTCATTGCAACTTTGAAGTAGAACACTCTGCCTTTAAGGGGACCAGGCTGACTGTACCAGATGCGTAACATAACCCTCATAACGTCTGAGAAGTGTTTAGATGTACACTTGTGATGCCAAGGCATACAAGGCTATAGGCCAAATGCTGGAAAGTAAGATTAGAATAGTTAGGTGGTTGTTTTAGATTAGCACATACTTGATGGGCCAAGGGGCCTTTTCTGTGCTGTAGACGTCTATGACTCACTGCTGTTAACACACACTGTTGAGTCCTTGCAAAACCCTCTGGTAGGCAGCAGCATGGACCCGTGCTTAACCCGATGCCATCCTGAGGTAAATGAGGAGTTAGAGCCAATCTCCATGACAATAGGTTATGACCATGACATGAGGCACGATCTCTTATACAAAAATGGCAGCAAGCAATTTTTATCCCAAAGTGAGATTTATATCCTTTTTGGAAAGATCTTTAGAACTTGTAATCGGTAGTTGTTGTTGAGACGATGCAGAAAAGATTTACCAGGGTGGGTCCAGGGGACGAAGGACTTTAGTCACAAGGTTTGGTTGGAGAAGCTTTATGTGGCAGTGGTTCAGTGGTTAGCACTGCTGCCTCACAACACCAGGACTCCAGGTTCGATTCCAGCCTCTAGTCTCTGTCTGTGTGGAGGTTGCACATTCTCCTTGTGTCTGCATGGATTTCCTCCCACAGTCCAAAAATGGGCAGGTTGGGTGGATTGGCCAAGAGAAATGCAGTGTTACAGGGATGGGGTGACTCTAGGTGGGATGATCTGTGTAGGACTATCTCCACCAATCTCTTTCTCTCCATCTCTCTCTCTCTCTCTCTCTTTATCTGTCTATCTATCTCTCACACTCTGTGTGTCTTTCTCTGTCTTTCCCTCTCTCTGTCTCTCAACCCACCATCCCTGAGTTCTTCTATGCATCTATACATTGTGAAACCAATCCAATATTCATTTTTGTTGAAATAAATTCTGATAGAAAATCAGTTTGTTTTCACAATAGACGGTCAATTGACAACATCGGATTTACTTCCTGACAGATAAATTCAAGTTTCTTTTTCTTAAGCAAAGGTGTTAAGGAACATGGGCCAAAGGCAAGTGTTTGGACTTGTGCCACAGGTCAGCCATTATCTCATTGAATAGCAGAACAGGCTCAAGTGGCTGAATGGCCTAGTCGTGTTCCTATGATAGATGACAATCCAACTCCCTGTTTTAGCCCACTACCATTAACCAATCGCTCTATTGTGGATGTCATTTTAGATTCAACAGAAGTTTCATGTTTAAGTAGCATTTATAAATGTGAGTCCTTGCAAGGAGAATGAGGTCAGTGTGCACCGATAGTCACATCTGTCAGAGCTAACATGAATCTTTGATCATTTCCCTGTCATTCTTGCTCATTTCTTCTTCTATTTTTCAGTTTGGAACAAAGAAACATTGAGCTCGAGTCTGAGGTGATGACACTTCACGAAGAGCTGGACCAAGAAAGGAAGAAGTACACCATGGTGGAAATAAAGATGAGGAACACAGAGCGTGCCCGGGAGGATGCTGAGAAACGCAATGAGATGTTGCAAAAGGAGATGGAGCAATTTTTCTCAACTTTTGGTGATCTCACTGTGGAGACGCGAAGACCAGATAGAAGTAACACCATTTGGATACAGTAAAGATCGAAAGATTAGGACAATGGATAACACGGGGGTGGGGGGGAAGAGTCAGGTGACTGGTCACCTGACTGGTGTTAGCACTCATGGAAATTCAAAACCTTGAAGGGGAGAAATATGTTTAAACTATACTTGCCAGTATTTTAATTGTATACTTACCATGTTATTATAACCTATAAGCTCCATGTAATTATGCTACTGTTCAGTGTTAGAGCTGGTTGTGTATATAGCTTAAATAAAAACTAAATCCGTGGCACCTATCAAAAAATGTATGTCAAACCAAGAAAGAAATCTTTTAACGAAAGCCTTGTATTTAAACTGCTACAGTTAATATTATTATGTTGCAATCTAGCTTTTTATCAAAGCTTTTTAACTTGCACTTAACAGCTATTTTTGAGCATTGTGGTACAGTTGGCCTGTTTTGTAATTTTTTTTTGTGACTTCCCTTTCTTGTTGGGGACGAGAAACTGGATGAATTTTAGAGGTTATGCAATGGACAATGGGATATATAAAGTTAAAATATTGACTTGTGTGGCGATGCTTCATGTGCCATTTTACTTGTTCATGACCAAAAAAGTGTACATATTTTATAAAAAGAATTAGCAAATCAAACCTCTTTGTAAGCGTATTGCTTTACCGCCATTCATAATTCAGTCTGTCACAGCCAATCATGATTAGTTTATCCGTTTCTCACACTACATTCAAGCATTTTGCATGCACAGGTTCCAGGTATTGCCAATGCTGGTACCTGGCAATGCTGGGGAGATACCTGAAAAAAGGCATTTTCTCCAGCACTGGTTTTCCCAACTTTGCTTCACAGTAGAATGATCTAACAAATTTATTTCTAGATTTATTTCTGGCAGATAATCCTTTGTAAAGATACCTTCCTCCCTTGGTACAAGTCTAATGCCTGAGAGTGATATGTTCCTTCAAAACTAAGATGCATGGTTCAAGAGGCTGGGTTACAAATTAAAGAAGCATAGAAACATCTACACGTTTGGCTGATCAGTCAGTGGCGGCTCTAGATTGGATTTTACTATCACAATCTCATTTCTCTTTTTTTAAATAGATTTCCGCTTGAAGAATTTATGTAGATTCCTGCTTCACATCCTGAGGCAGTTTGCTGAAGAGTCGGTCATGAGTTGAGGGTTCCTGTGTCACTGAAAGGGACCAGCAGGTAGCTTTGGGAGAAGTAACTTGGAGGTGGCTAGACAGAGATTTAAAATGGACTTTGGAATGAATCTGAAGCCAGGAGACAGACTCCAGCTCTTCATGGCTACATTTATTTTCTGGTTACCTGTTTGGGAGAGGCTGCCAGTAAATATTTTAAGGAGCTGCAGTTATGCTGCAGTTGGAACTCATTTCGATTGCAGCAGTTTAGGTGTTGGCTGCATTCAGAACAAGAGAATCCTGACGAATCCTGGGAAGGAGTCCGAACTATTCTTTGTATTGAAATGACCAAACAGTTAAGTGTTTCCCTGTTTCAGACATTGGCCCTGAATGTGTAAAGTTTCACCTTTATGAAGACTTTACAGTCAGTGCATGTCTAATGGGGAGTGTGTCCACTTTAATACCTACCTGCTTTATGCCTTTAAGATTAGCCTGGTGGCACTATTTATAAATCAGTGCTCATATGTTAATTGATTACCAGTTAAGCTAACAATTGCTGAACAAACCTAACATGATCTGTACCAGTGTTTGACTCTGCCAAGACTTTGCTTAATTCTTGTGAAAAGCATGTTCTGCATATACAATCTGGTGTTACTAAGCAACTCAAGCAATCCAGAACTGTAAGATTAACTTTCGACAAGTCCTTCATTAAGAATTGAACTCATAGTAGATTATGCCAGCAGATATTATACACGCTTTCATGAATTCAAGAGTGGATTGATATGAATGAAATATAACTTTGATCAAAGCTCATCAGAAATGATCAAAGGAGATATGGTTTGTGACTTTCACATTTCCAGGGATCATGGACAGCTTTTAGAGCTGAAGTTGCAGCACCCAATATGCAGGCTAGCACTTGGACCATGTGGTGGGGCAGCTCTCATAGTGGCAGACCCATTCTCCCTGACGGTCCTGCAAGAGAAGTTGCCATATATAAAGGACAAGAGCCCTTTTTCAAAGCTGAAGTTCTGCAAGCAGCCTTTCAGAGCAAGCATTGTACTTGGACTGGTCAGCATTGCTAGACATGAACATCCCAACAGAAAACCCGGCACACAAGTTCAGTGTTCAGCACTGGTCCCATACAGCACCAGGGAACCTGATTTGATTCCAGGCTCAGGCGACTGTCTGTGGAATTGGCATGGGATTCCTCCAGGTGCTCTGGTTTCTTTGCACAGTCCAAAGGTGTGCAGGTTATGTGTACTGGCCGTGCTAAATTGCCCTTAAGTGTCCAGAGGTATGCAGGTTAGGTGTGTTAGCCATGGGACATGCAGTGTTACAGGGATAGGGTAGGGGGTGGGTGTGAACAGGATGCTCTTCGGAGATTTGGTGTGGACCTGGGCTGAATGGTCTGCTTTCGCACCTTCGGGATTCTATAATTTCTAAAACATTTGAAGGATGAGGTAAAAGAAATTTCCATCTCACAAGTTGCATCAATGGCATTAACAATTTCAGCCACGTTTAGAGATGTCACAATTTATCGAGGGCATTGGCCCAAAGTTCAGCAACAGCTCGCTATGGCAGCTCTTCCAGGTTGAGCAGAAATACAAAGAGGTTCTATTTCCAGGTGATAACTACCAAAAGCTGCCATCACCTTGGAAATGAATGGCCGTACAGGGGACTGGGTCAAGTGTGCATAAAAGACGCCTAATTTCATTTGCACTGAATTTAATATTGTACCATCAAGAACAGTTAGAGGTGTAATAGAATACTCCATTTGCCTGGATGAGTGCAGCTCTAATAACACAAGAAGTTTTAGACTATCCAGGACAAATCTTAACCATCCAGTTGAGAGGCGATAGTGTCGTTGTATTGTCAGTAGCTTATTAATTCAGCAAGCCAGGTAATAGGGTAAGGAAACTTCCTGCTGATTACATGTAACATTTCCCTCCTCAGCTGATAAAACAGTGCTCTTCCATGATCAATTTCACTTGCATGAAGCACTGAGGGCAGTAAGGATGCAGAACATATTTTGGTGGGGGACTTCAGTATCCACTACCAGGAGTGGCCTAGCAGCAGAACTACTGATTGAGCTAGTCGGCTCCAAAAGATCATAGCTGCTAAACTGGGTCAGTGGCAGGAAGTCAGAGAACCCAAGACAAGGGAAGAACTTACTTGACCAGATGCAGATGTATCATTCCATGACAATATTGGGAAGAGTGACCATTACACAGTCCTTGAAGAGACAAAGTTCCATCTCCACGTTAAGAATATCTTACATGATGTGGTATGGGCACTATCACCATGCTAAATAGGATGAAGTTAAAACAGATCTAGTAACCCAAAACTGGGCATTCATGGGGCACTGTGGGCCATCAACAGCAACACGATTGTACTCCAGCACAATCTGTAACATCATGACTCAGCATTTTCCCTACTCAACCAATACCATCAAGTGAGGGGTTCAACCCTGGTTCAATGGAGAGTGCAGGAGGGCATGCCAGGAGCAGCATCAGACATTCCTGAAAATGAGGTATCAACCTGGTGAAGCCACCAAACAGGATTACTTGCCATGCAGTACAAGCAAGGTGTGATAGACAGAGCTCTGAGGTTTCACAACAAGTGTATCAGATCTGAACTCTGCAGTCTTGCCGCATGCAGTCATCAATAATGTGGATAATTAAACAACACACTACAGGAGGAGACTTCCAAACATCTCCATCCTCGATGATGAAACAGCTTAACATATCAGTGTAAAAGATAAGGCTGAAGCATTAACAACAAACTTCAGCAAGAAATGCCGAGCGGATGAACCATCTCAGCCTCCTCCAGTGGTCCCCAGCATTACAGATACCAGTCTTCAGCCAATTTGACATGCTTCATGTGGATATCAAGAAACTGTTGGTGGCACTGGATATTGCAAAGGCTATGGGCCCTGGCAATGTTCCAGCAATAGCACTGAAGACTTGTGCCCCAGAACTTGCCGCTCCCCCAGCCAAGCTGTTCCAGTACAGCTACACTCAATTTCATGGAAAATAGCCCAAGTACGTCCTGTACATAAAAAGCAGGCCAAATCCAATCTGGTCAATTACCGTCCCATCAGTCTACTCTCGATCATCGGTAAAGCGATGGAAGGTGTCAACAGTGCTATCAAGCAGTACCTACTCAGCAATAAGCTGCCCAGCGATGCCCAGTTGAGTTCCATCGCAGATACTCAGCTCCTGACCTCATTACAGCCTTGATTGGTGGAGGGTTGTATCTTGGACTGGAGGCCTGTCGACTGCAGTGTTGGTTCTGGGTCCTCTTTTGTTTGTCATTTATGTAAATGACTTAGATCAGAATATAGAAGGCATGGTTTGTAAGTTTGTGGACGACACCAATATTGGTGGCATTGTAGACAGTGAAGAACGTTTTCTAAGATTACAAAGGAATCTTCATCAAATGGGTCAATGGGCTGAAAAATGGCAGACAGCATTCAATCTGGACAACTGCGAGGTATTACATTTTGGTACAACAAACAGGGTTAAGGCTTATACAATTAATGGTAGGGCCTCGGGTAGTGTTGCAGAGCAGAGGGACCTAGCGGTTCAGATACATAATTCTTTGAAGTTTGCATCACATATAGACAGGGTGGTTAAAAAGGCATTTGGCATGCTTGCCTTCATTGCTTAGTCCTTTGAGTATGGGCATTGGGACATCATATTGAAGTTGTACAGGACATTGGTGATGTCTCTTCTGGAGTACTGTGTCCAGTTCCGGTTGCCCCGCTATAGACAGGCTATTATAAGGCTGGAAAGGGCTCAGTAGATATTTACCAGGATGTTACTGGGTATGGAAGGTTTGAGTTATAAAGAGTAACTGGATAGGCTAAGAGTTTTTTACTGTTGCGTGGGAGGATGAGAGGTGACCTGATAGAAGTTTATAAAATCATGAGGGGTATAGTTATAGTCGGTGTCTTTTCCCTAGGATTGGGAATTTCAAGGCTTCAATGACACATTTAAAGTGAGAGAAGAGACATTTAAAAAAGACATGAGGGGCAAATTTTTTACACACAGTGTGGTTCGCGTGTGAAATGAACTTTCTTAGGAACTGGCGGATGTGGGCACAATTGAAATGTTTCAAAGTCATTTGGATAGATACATGAGTAGGAGAGGTTGGAGGGATATGGGCCAGGGAGCAGGCAGTTAGGATTAGTTTAGTTTGGGATTATGTTCGGCAAGGCCATCTCCAATAAGACAGAATCTCACCTTTGTACCTTACATTCAATGGCATTTCCATCACTGGATCTCCCACTATCAATATCCTAAGATACTACTGATGAGAAACTCAACTGGACTAGCTGCATCAATACTATGGCCAGAAGAACAGGTCAGAAGCTTGGAATCCTGCAGTGAGTAACTCACCTCCTGATTCCCAGAGCTTGTCCACCATCTACAAGACACAGGTCAGGAGACTGATGGACTATTCTGCATTTGCCTGGATGAGTGCAGCTCCAACAACAGCCGAGATCCAGGATAAAGCAACCTGCTTGATTGGCACCACATCCACAAATATTCATCCCCTTCTTTAACATTGTTCAGTGGCAGCAGTGCGTACTATCTACAAAATATACTACAGAAATCCACAAAATTCCTTAGACAGCACCTTCCAGTCCCACAACTACACTCATCTCGAAGGACAAATGCAGCTAATACATGGGAACACCATCTGCAAGCTCCCCCCTCCTCCCATCCAAGCCACTCACCATCCTGACAGGGAAATATAATATAGTTAGTGTCACTGAGTCAAAATCTTGAAACTTCCCCTTGGAATTGGCAGTAAAAGCGACGCCCACATCCCATGAATGAATTTTAAAAAAGGACAAAACGTGAGTGGTAGAGGTTTCGGCTCTGATTGGCTAAGGGCCAGGATGGACATTGAAGTGTGAAGGGCTTCCCTCCTCATAAGCTTCTGTCATCACATAAGCTCTGAGCTTACATCTTCGGAGTTTGCATCTTCCTCTGGCCTTGTGCAGATTTCCTGAGAATGTGAGCAGTGAAGGGCAACTGAGAAATATGACATCTCAGGGGATCAGAAGGCGATTGAGCAGTGAGGGCTGCTCCTTAGTATCACTGGAAATCTCATCTTCTTACCTTTATGCTTGTGGGACAAAAGCCTCACAACTCCACAGAGAGATGAGGCAGGGCAGGGGGTTTCAAATGTCAGAGATCCACCCATCAACACAGGTTGTGCTCAAACCTCAACAATTAGCAGTGTGCTCAGTTCATAGCTGGGCCTGAATTTGGATTGGTGGGCCGTGAGAGTGAGGAGACGTTGGATTTACTCATCATTCCTATTGTTCCTGTGATGGGTAGTAGCCCCCAAAGCTCATCAGTCATTTACAGGGGTTGCTGTCACAGAGAGTCAGGACCAGCTCCATGTGCTCTACCTGATAGCTCCTCAGAGGGTGACAGTCTGGAAATCACTGAGAGGGTGGAGTCACACCCTTCCCATATACCCAACGCTCAGTGCACATACACACCCCTTCGTGGGAAGTCAATTGTGGACCAATCCAGGGTCATCATCTGGTCATTGCCACAAAATCAGGAAGGTACAGATGATAGCCAATGCCAGTGGGCACTTGGCAGCTGCTGTGCTCCCAGCTGAATTGTCTCTGATGAAGGACCTACTCGATCTGTGGGAGTTGCAGAGGCAAACCAAGGCGAGTCTGGCAGAGCTGCTTGAGCTTCCACAGCTCGACCATGTCTCAGCTAAGGGGCTGCATCACCAATTCCAGCTCGAGAGAGCACAGCAGCTGCCATGGAGAGACAGGCCGAGGAGAACACTATGGACATCATTGTCACTCTGCAAACCATTGCTGGAACTAAGAGTTCATTGTGTGATGGTCCGATGAGAGATTGCTGAAACCCATGGACATTTTCCCAGATTTGCTTTAGTCAACAGGCATTTGGCCGGCACTATGTTGTACTGAAAAGCCAGGGGAAGGTGTAGGCTGACATTCACAAGCTAAATCACAAGGCTTTCCAAAGATTGTAAGGAGCTTCCCAACCCTTTTACCAGTGATCTAAACTCCTCTAGCCCTGCTGAGCATAGGAGAATCTCTTTCTCTGCGACTGGAAACCCTTTATCCCCTTACCCATCCACACTTAGGGCTGCCAGACACTCTATAGCACAGTGAGCAAAGGGCATGGGGAGGTGAGAGGAGAACTCTTATGTCTATCAACTCTCCAGATGTTGAGGATGTACGCTGTTGCACCTCTTGGAAGTTCTTCAAAATGTCTTGTTTCCCACAGTAAGGAAGCTCTGGTGTTTATTTATTACATTAAGAAGGAAAAATCAGCCTTTCCGTCATACCACCAATTGAGGCTGTTAAATGGCAGTTAAAGGCCACTTTGGGACTGCATCTTGCCATTGCTGGTATTCACCCAGTGGTGGGTCAGTGACTTTCCATATTAGAAACCCAAAACTGTGGTCAAAGTTTCTGAAGGTATCAGGGAGGGAGGGAGTCTCTCATTCAGAGGCATTCACTGTCTGAATGAAGACCTTGTTATCGGGAAAGAGAAGGGCCCACTGTGCTTCACATTTACCCCCTACTAGTTACTTCTCTCAATACACAACACCCGCTCACAATTCTGGAATCTGCATCACACAAACACCCGCTCCATCCCTCACTCTCCTGTGCCAGGGTCGATCCATGACTGAGGCTTTGGGAGGATGTAACAGCAGCTGCAGTACTGCATCCCAGTGGCAATGGTGAACAATGCAGAAAGGTTGGCAGTTGTTGGTGGGCAGGAGTTGCATCCCTAAGGTTTGCAATATTGGGGCAGGCCTACCACAACTTAATTAAGTGCTTGAATGGAACTTGCTATGACTATAGCACTGATTAATACAATATGTCAGTCCTTATAATATCAGCATTATAGGACCTACCAGTTCAGGGATAAAGCCCTAGAAATTTTGTTTTTATTCATTCACTCAACAAAGGTATTGCTGGCTAGGCCAACATTTATTGCTCATTCCTAATTGCCCAGAGGACAGTTTAGAGTCATTGCTGGGGGCCTGGAGTCACACGTAGGCCAGACCATATAAGGCAGTTACCTTCTCTAAAGGACATTAATGAAGCAGGTGATTTTTCCACCAATTGGCAACTGTTTCATGGTTGTCATTAATTCCCCAGATTTTGATCAAATTCAAACTCCACCATCTGTCATGGCAGGATTTGAACCTGTGCCCTTGAACATTACCTGGGCCTTTGGATTATTAGGTCTTGTGACAATACCACTAGGTTATCACCTCCCCTAATTTATACTATCCAGATTCTTGATAATGGATGGATAATTAGTACCCAGTGGGGCTGGTGAAATAACGCATATGGATTATACATTTGACAAATAACACAAATGTTTCATTTGAGGGTTTGTGCCATATTTGGGCTTAGAATGCAGAACATACAGTATATTACTGGTAAGAGTTTGCAGGCTTTACAAAGAGCACTGGTGTACACTCTGAATATCCGGTCACAAAATGTTTCCTCTAGCTCCCAGTCCTCAACTTACAACCAGGTGGGAGATGCATGTTGGAAAATTACTGCCAGCAAACCACTTTTCCAGACATCCAGATCAAGGTGGGGATTGCTGATCCTACGAATCAGTATACAACAAAGGAGCAGAAGTTCTCATTTTAAAGGCGTATTTTATTTTTTAATCACATACATATATTTTCTACATACACAGTAGCCTTAAAATCTTGAGTGCTTTTGTTTCCCTTTCAGTTTTTTTTTTGATTTGAAAAGTAGAGTCCTATCCTGGAGCTGGACCTTGAGGACCTGTCTTTCTAAGCACTGCTGTTGAGTTTGGACACATATCTCATTCTTACATCCTAACAAAATTGATCACAAACAGTACAAAAAAAAAACCAACCACCAGAGTTTGTTTAAAATCAAACTTGACACAAAGTCAACACGTCAGATTCCAGTTGTGATCGCAGCTGACCTCATCGTAATGGTGCGGTCTCAGAAAGCAATCTTATTGCACCGCCTTTAAGTGAAAAATACCTGGATGTTATGAACACATTCTTTGTTAGACTGACAAATGGTATTGAGAAGTTTCATTAAAATATTGTTTTTAAACTTTTTTTTAAATATAAAATCCTCTTCCCCAAATGAAACATGTCTTTTTTTTTTGAAAATCCCTATACAGAACTGGAAAGAAACACAAGCTATCCAAACAACTGTCCCATTCAGTTATTACTTTTCTCTTCCCATGCTTCTACACACAGTGCAGTGTGGGAGGTACTGCAACATCAGCAGGGATGTGGCAGTCATTGAAATATTTCTAATTTTTTAAATTAACTGGGCCGCTGGCTGATTTCCTTTTACCTGTCAACGGTCAGTTAATTGAATACCATTCTTAGAAAGGTAATATCTGGTGTTCAAGGGACTTTTATTTAAATTTCAATTCTTTCTCAATAGTTTGCCCCTGTCCCCATCAGATTATGGACATCTCAGTTCAAGAAGGGGAATGTTTTGTCCAGGACAAAATAGCATTGCCATTGCCTCTCCAATCCCCTAAAACACAGCTTCTCCATTTGAGATGAGACTCACAGGCACTCTGAACCAACCTGACAGCAGTTTAATATTGCTGTTATAGGATTCAGCTAGTCAAAATGCAGGAGTCCCAACTCTCTGTTAATCACACCTGTATTCAACTCTTCCCCCATACCCCAGCTTTCCGAAAAAGAGAAAATACAAATCCATGAGGGGAGGAGAAGGGCATTCTGGTTAAGATGATCATTATAAAAATGATTGATGATCGACTGACAGCTCCAGGAAACTTTATAGCAGCCCCTCCAACTTGTAGCACAACCAGATGGTGCTTCGCACACCTTCAGAAAAAGCATTCTGTATACTGTTAGATGTACTTTCTGCCATCAGCTTCATAGAAGGCATCTTTGTTACAAGTCTGGTGAACATAAGCCTCAGGGAGAACACATGCAGGGACTCTGTTTTAGCCATTTCTGTAATTTTAACATCATAACCTTGAGGTTCGAGATTCACCTTTCAGAAATGGAATTGCTCCACCCAGTCTGGGAGCAACTTCCTGCCACTGAACCATTTACATACATCTCTGCAGGACATCAGAAATAAATTGTTAATTTGTATCCTGTCATGCCATTGATTTTAGAAGATAAGCCATTAGCAAGAACATGCAGACTTAAGAATGTATGCAGCTTCATGGTTAGTTATGTTCTGCTACAAAATCTAGCAATAATGCTCTTCAGTTAAGCCTTCTTTATCCTGAGGTCTGCAAGCATATTTTTTGTATAGGGACACTGGCCTGACTAACTTAGACTCCTTTGTTGCTGAAATTGCTTGGACATAATTAATCATCTTAGAATAGAATTGAGGATTAACCATCCTTTCAACTACTAAAATAATTAATGAACGTTTTCAATTTGTCCATCAGCTTTGCAGGTCTGTTCTTTCAGCCAAATTGAGATTGTTAAGGCAAACCCAAGGATATTTTCGAAAATAACTAATAATGGATTTCTCTAGAGCTTTCACTCAAATTGAACTGTGTTGAACTTGCCAAATTTGTGAATTTGAACTAGGTGCTACATAGAGGCTAGTATACAGTGAAAACAGGTCAAAGATTTAACATGCTGCTTGGCTCCTGGGCATTTTTGATCCAGACATTGCCATTACAAACTGCAAGGTAGTGAGATTTAATTTAGTGTTCAGATGTGAACTCACTATCCGAACGAGATGATACAGATCTTGGAATGTTGTAGAGGTACACTGGCTATCTTGGAATAATAACTGCATCTAACATATTCTGGTCGTGTCACATTGGTCAATGTATGAGACATTGACAATGCCTCACATATACATGTTGCAGGTTGAAATATTAATTAAAATTTCTCAGCCAACATTTCAAACAGATGATTTGATCAATTATTTCACTCTTCTTTGTGAGACCTTACTGCACTCAAATTGCTTACTTTGTTTTAGACTTTAAAATTCCTACTGATTCCCAAGCACAATCCTGGTGGATTTCTTGATCAGAGGCTAGGCAATCAGATGGAACATTTTTTTGCCTGTCTCCTGTTTATAGTGCAGCCTTTTTCTCCCCCAGTGTTGTTGGTGCCAGGGACATCCCCAGGTTTGGTGTTAGCTGTTCTACCGTAGATAGGAAATTTGTGCAGACATCAAAAGTTAGGAAATGCTTGCAAACCAGCCCAAAGGCACTATCAGCCTTGTCATACAATTTGGGACAGGGTTTCCATCTGGGATGACCAACAGGCATGGGGACAGAAATCACACGCCTCCATGATGCTCTTGACCCAAACACGTTGGCCCTGATTCCAGCCTGAGGACTGTGGGCTCCCTAGAGCCCTGGCCCTAGTTATTGGATCCTGATGTGACCCCTACCATGCCATTAGAACCTGCCGTATCCTCACCATGTACCCTGTCGACCTCCAGCTCCATGGGGGATCATCCATTATTTTGATTGTTTGGCCCCAGACCCTTTAAAAAAAATTCTAAGACAGCCTACGGGAGACTGAACAAGGACTCTGAAGGAGAACCATGCCAGACTTGAAATGTTAACTTTGTTTCTCTCTCAACAGATGCTGCCAGACATGTTACGTTTCTCCAGCCTTCACTGTGTTTGTTGCTATGAATTTGGTTCTGCCTTTTGCTTATGTTTATTTTGCTGTTAACCACCATTGCAAGTTATGATCCATCAGAATCACCCCCAGCCCTGCCCTGCTGTTATGGTCACCCTCATCCCTTCCACTAACTACGGTCTTTGGACACCCATATGACCAGCATGTCCAACTCTGCCACTGACAAATCCTATGGTCAATGTGTCCCTAGTTGTACATTACATAAGAGTTGGTTCCCATCTTAGGCCATCAGCAGAAGTGCCTGCTCTGCTACTCTGCCCCTGCTGGTAAATCCATTCAGAATGCCCATCTTGCTCTGAACTTCTATACGGACTGACTGAAGGAAACAGCTACACGTAGTTGGATCACATGCTGCCTTGATAACACTACAACAATGAAAAAACCTAATAGGCTGGATTTGGTCATTTCAGTTCCTGTGATACATTCACTAATTCTGGATGTTTGAGTATCACCACAAATTCCAGAGTTGTGGAGGGAGTGGGTAAATTTGGATGTTCTAGTGGACCGTGCAAATGAGCATGAATATAGATCAATTGTCTACTAATTACACTTTAAAATTTTAGGCCTGTAGTTGCAGGTGAAAGGGGTTTCCTCTTAATTTGCAAATACTTAATAAGAAGGTCAGCATCAGAAAGGACCTTTCAAAAAATGAAACAAATTGATTTTTTAATGTGAAATATTTTCAAAATGTGATGAATCTTATTAAAAATTAAATTCATAGAATGCCTACAGTGTAGAAACAGGCCATTCAGTCTAGCAACTCCAGATTGGCCCTCCAATGAGCACCCCACCCTATCCCTGCAACCCAGCCAATTTCCCATGACACAATGGACAATTTAGCATGACTAATCTGCTTAACCTGTACACTATGGGACTTTGGGAGGAAACCCACACAGACACATGGAGAGGGAGAATGTGAAAACTCCACACAGGCAGTCACCCAAGGGTAGGATTGAACACAGGTCCCTAGTACTGTGAGGCAGCAGTGCTAACCACTGAGCCACTGTTCAACCCACAAAGCCTGTGACTTTTTAGCATAAATTATCAGTTTTTTAAAATATTACTTTTTCAAATAATGTATCAATCAAAATTATTTAAGAATATGGTTAATATTTATTTCTAAAATTCAAATTGCATCTCAAAATGGTGATTGACATGAATTTGTGGGATAAGTTCAGGAAAGTTGATGAACAGTTAGTGGAAGTTTGAACTTCTATCATGGTGACAAATTCTGGAACTAAACCTATCTTTACTTTCTAACTGGGGAAGGTGCAAATTACATTATAACCAGAAGTGAACAATTGATCCCAGCTTGATCAGAAGCAATAATTTTTGACACATGTAACAGTATTTTAAGATGGCAGGGAGCTGGCTGGAAAATGATGGAGATTATCAGTCCAGCAAAAGTGGTTGGTGATCCTGAATAATAGAACATAGAACAGTACAGCACAAGAGCTGTTGGCCCTTTGGCCAACAATATCTATGTCAACCATGATGCCATTCTAAACTAATCCCAACTGCCTGCACATGGTGTGTATCCTTCTGTTCCCTGCCTGTTCATGTGTCTGTCTAAATCCCTCTTAAACTTTGCTAACATATCTGCTTCTACCACCTCCCCTGGCAGTGTGTTCCAGGCAGCTGCCATCATTTATGTAAAAGACTTTCCTCGCAATAAATTTTCCTCCTCTCATCTTAAATTTATGCACCCTAGTACTATACATTCCACCCTGGGCAAAAGATTCTGTCTATCCACCCTATCCATGCCTCTTATTATGTTATGTACTTCTATCAGGTCACTCCTCAGCCTCCGGTGCTCTTGCAAAAATAATCCAAATATGTCCAACCTCTCCTTGAGCTAATATACTCCAATCCAGGCAACATCCTGGTAAACTGCTTTTGCAACCTCTCCCAAGCCTGCACACCCTTCCTATAGTGTGGGGAGCAAATGTTGCAAATCTCAAACTTTGTGAAGCAGATTTTAATCATGCTTTATCTTAGCAATTGAAAGCATTTTTACTTTACACAGTTTGAATGGCCTAATGAGGCAATACTCATAAAAGGTGAAAGGCTGCTTCCTGGCTAAGGGCTGCTGAAATGTATATTGTCTCAGTGGTCCAAATATCGCCTGAAATTTAATTGAATGTATTTGTTTCTGCTCATGTACGCACTGTTGGAATAGCTCTGAAGTGCACCTGAGGTACTATCTCTTTGGTCTTTACTCAAGGGAACTTCTCTACCCGGAAACTTTATGTCCTCTCAATTCATATCTCCCTTCTACAGTAACTGCAAATATTTGACAATCCAAATGCCTGAAATAGCAGTTAATCCTTGGCGGATGTAAGTTCTGGTGGAATGCGAGTTTTATTCAGTGACAAGCTTTCTTGGGAAAAGCAGTTCCCAGTCTGCATGTTATATTCAGGTTATTTGGATGTACAATTCTGCCACAACTCCTTTTTAAACCAAACACAGTGAATACAGTTCTGTAGAATGTCCTAATGGGTAGATTAAACTGCTTTCGATTTCAACTTTAGCTAACATTCCTTTCCGAAAAACCTTATTAGGTATTTTCAGGGAGTCCTTATAAATAGCAACTCCTGTATACATTCTCCTGTCCAATATTTTAATCACTTCTGCAAAAATTCTAATCAGGTACACTGGGCAGCAGCTAAGTTTTACAAATCTATGCTAACTCTTTCTGATCATCTCAAATGTTTTTAAGAATTGATCTTTCCTAATTATAGATTTTGACAATTTAACAACAAATATTAGGCTAATTCATTCAGAAGTTCTTTCTCTCTCTGTCTCATTTTTTGTAAAAAGAAGAATGATACAACAATATCTTAACTTTGGAAGATTATAGGGAGACCGTCAATAATCTTCTCATCTACTCCCTTTAAAACTCAATTCTCACTCTTCCATACGATTGCTTACCTAAGTACTTTTAGTTTGCTTGTGTTAATTTAGTCAAGGTCCCAACGCTGATTCATTTCCATGGGATATTTGTCATTCTAACTTTATCTTCTGCTCTAACAATTCCTGCAAAGTAAGTGATGCATGCCCACCATTCCTTAATTTCATTGACCATATCACTGTTACCACTTTTTAAAGGGTCCACATTGCTTGCAATCCCTCTTTCTGAAAGCAATTGCAAAAAAAATTGCTTTTGACATTCCTTGCAATCTTGTTGTCATAATTTAATTTTGTCACCTCTACCATCTCTTTTCATCCATTTATACTGTATGTAGCTTTGCCCATTGCCAGTGTTTGTGGAGGGTTTTATTTGCATTTTTGTTTTTGTTTGGTAGGTAATATGCATGTGTCCATGTTGTCCTTTGCCTCCTTAGTTCTCTATGGTTGACCATTTTAGCAAGTAAAGCTCTTGGCACTTAAAAATATAAACTGGTCATATTAATTTATTTTGATCCTACTAGTCATTTTACAAATTTGTCTAGCTGACCAGGAAAAGTTTCTTACATCCCTGTGAAGGCAGCCTCACCGAACTTGAAATCTTTGTTGTTGTTTCCTGTTTCTCCCTTTCGAGCATGACTGAATATTAGGATTGCTGTTACTTACATTTTATGCACAACGTGGCTGTTGACACAATGTGGCATAATACATGAGCCAATGTGGTATGCCCCCCTTTTTGGCATAATGCTGCAGAAACTACGTCAGGCACAGTCAATAAATTCACCAGTGTTCTGTCATATGCTAGTTTTCTTACCCAAGTCTATATAGTTAAATTCTCCTTTTAAATTACTTTGCATGTATACAATCTTCCACTAAATAGATGGTAGTAAGAGCTAACATACAACTGCCACCATAGTCCTAGATCCTTTTATATTTCTTCATTCTAACATTGTCTATTCTTCTCATAACCTTTCTCCAAATAATTTCATTCTCTATCGCTGATAATACTCTCCTCTGATACCATTTACATATCTTTCCTATGGAACATATAACCTGCTTTACTGCATTCAGAGTCCTGACTATCTTCCTTAACTGAAAAATGTAAACTATTAGAACACTAAATTATCTTACAGCTTGACAGCTTAATTAGAGATACTTAAATGGTTGCAGTAATGAGGAATTGGATAAAATAGCTAACTTCAAAAAATCACTTAATATGCAGAGCGAAATTTAACTGAAAATGCAGAAAAGAAACAAAAAATTACAACTGAAAACAGCATGACATTACCCTCTCTTAGAGAAGTCTATTTCAACAGGCCTGCAAATCCTTAATGTGCTTATGCTATTATCAATGATGTAAGCATTCCAGGTAGAGTCTCATTCAGGTTGGGAAACCTAGGGTGAAATTTGAAAAAACCAATTATACTTAACTGAGGCACAGGATTTTCTCAGAAGTTTGGGTGCAACACAATTCACTGTAAAATTCAGAGACTTGATTTTTCTGACCTGCCCTGACCACTAGAAGGATTTTATGCCATTAAAACAGCTTCTAGAAAACTGAGCATTGGTCTCAATTTGACAAGTCAGAGAATAAGGAGGCTCATTCATGTTAGAATTATTACTCCTTCTGAACTCATGTCAACATTACAAGTATTCTCTGAAATACATTCACTTCTGTACTGTTGTATGCATGTTTTTCAATTACTCATAATTTTTATCTCAAAACAAATCAAGCTTTGCTCAATCCTAATTGCCATTTTGAAAGTACCCTTTCATAATAGTTCATTGAAATGTTTCAAGGGCTTTAGATACCCAGCCAGCCAATCAAATCTGATATGCATTTGAGAATCAGTCATCTTTTTCCCCAGAAATTACTTATCCGCAAATATGATTAAAACTGCATAATTTCCTACTGTTTCATTTCATTCCAGATATTAACCTAAATTTGAACCTTCTGGCCTAAAATGAACTCACTGTGGTTAT
The DNA here is from genome assembly GCA_024137785.1 of Ginglymostoma cirratum. Classification (NCBI taxonomy): domain Eukaryota; kingdom Metazoa; phylum Chordata; class Chondrichthyes; order Orectolobiformes; family Ginglymostomatidae; genus Ginglymostoma; species Ginglymostoma cirratum. The sequence continues at coordinate 2,717,803 of JAHRHZ010000050.1, forward strand.
AAATCCTATGCTTTTCTTTATAGTTCACATTACTAATGTCCTGAATGTGGATCTCAATGTTCTGATCTAATGTTCCCACCAGTTACAGCCTTTTTAAAAATTTCAAATGGACAGCTAATAAATTTGATTCTAGTTAATGCAATTTATAACAATTCAAAATACTCTGTTTGCTGGGGAACAAAGTAAACATATTACAAGTCCATGCAGGTTCAGCATAAAGGAGTTTAAGACTACAGCAATATGTTTCAGGTCCTTAGTGGCATACATAACGTATCACATAATAGCCTACAGTACCTATATGTATATTTTACCTTCCATTTAAAAGGAATATATTTGGAAGTTTGATCATGCACAACTGCAGGCAAGTGAAACTAAAGACTGTAGCCAACTATGTCAATGTGTGCAATTGCTTTATATGTGTATGTCTTTTACTTTACTGGCCAAAAGTTCCCGCCACCTCAAACATAGCATACAAATGCATCTACGAGCAGGAATTCCAGGATCTCTTCATTCAGATCATAGATCTAACTCAGCTTGCTTTCCTTACGTAAATGTATTCTTTTTTAAAGTGATAATGTCAAAATATCATATCCAAAAGCTAAGGAAAAAACCATGCCATACTGTTTGACATGTACTTCCTTGCAGAATTTATGTAAGGGCTTTCAATTTAGTTTGGAGTAAATGACAAAAAGATATAACAGAACATAGCTACCACTTTACTATTTTAACCCAAAATCAATCTACAGACATTGGATCATTTTATGAAAATTGTACAGTAAGGATTTTAAATCATTAGATGCATTGAACAATTTAGACTGCAACCTTACTAGGAAAGTTACCAAGAGTATAGACTCTTTAACCTTTCAAGGATGCAGTATTAATTGAAACAAAGTAGTAACATTATAGCTGACAGTCTCTGCATGATCAGAAATGGTTTTGGTTTCTGAATGTCCCTTTAAGTAGACTGGCAGAAATTAATTTGATGCTTTAAGTGGCAATGAAATTACTTGCTCAAAGGAATAAAATATTTGCATTTTCTGTCATATTTATACTTATTATTATGTAGCATAAAATTCAAGAAGAGTTTGATAGGTAATATGCATGTGGCCATTTATAGGAATATATTTTGCCAAGGTGTTAATAGTCAGCAAATATACAGTAAGTGAAAGAAGGGACACATATTTCAACTTTAAGGAGACAAAAGTGCATTCAGTTTTAACTATAATGCTATACCTTTCCTGCTCACCTTGCATTGGCAAAGCGAGTACAACAGGGAGCGAGTTTATAATCACACATTTACATGTGAAATGACGCCCCCAATACTCTAATATGAATGTCAGTTTCATTGGAATGAGATAAGCAAAGCAGTTTGACATAATATTTTAGCATCAGTACTTCCACGTTCCTTTTTAAATAGTTCGGTTCCAGAGAGCTGTGCTGAGTATTTAGTACTTGCATCATTTTCGAAAGAAGAAGGGGTTCCGCAGGCAGACGGTTAGTCACCTGCAACAAAGCGGTCCTGCTGAAGTTTCCAGGCTGCTGTCAGTGTCCGAAGCAAGGGTCTGATCGGTTGACATAGATGAGATGTCGTTTACTGATGAGGATGGAGGAAGACTTTCGCTGCTATTCACTGCTGCACCTGTGCTGAGAAATTAACAGTAGAGCCATAAAATCCGGGAACACAGTTCAATAAGGACTACACTCTTTACTCTATTATTGAAGGGTACATTTACAGAGCCAACTTGAAATAAAAGCTCCTGGGTGCGTTCCCAGTCATAGCATTATCTTTAACTGTTATGAAAGCATGCTTATACAGTTTCAGCTTGACATTGATACCAAACTTTTGTGTTTAGGGCTAACCACACTCCATAGGGTAGCAATGTGAGACTCCTTTGTTTAATTAGTCAATGCCCATGTTCAGAAAAGAAAGGACATTCCTTGACTTTTTCACAATTTGTGTTGTGCAGAGTGGATAGTTCACATTTAAGAAGCAATCTGTGAAAAAAGAAAGAGCATCAGACATCAATATGATCCACTTGTTTAGGAGGACACCCAGTGACCCTGGGAAGCTAACCAATTCCATTAACTCTCCAGTGTAGTAATCTCTGCTAATAGATGAGTACCTGCCCATTTGAAGGCTCAATCGTCAGTAACTCGTGGCAGTCCAGCTGACAAACATGATGTACCAGCAAGAAAGTTGTTCATTCTCAGTATATATCCTTCGTGTTGTCCTCATAGTTAATAGGAATGTCCCCAAAGCATAGCAAAGCCTACTTTCTGATCTTTGCTAGACGTTTCATAGCAGGAATAAGTGCCAAGTAATTTTATTTTTTATTAGTTCATAGGAGGTTGGTATTTCAGACAACTCGTGTATTTATTTCTTACCTCTAATTGGCTGTGAGAAGGTGACACTCTGTCACTTTCTTGCCCTGTTGCTGCCTTTGTGGTATAGTAACCCACAGTGTTGTTAGCTGGAGAGCTCCAACATGTTGACATAGTGACAGTGAAAGAAATACACGGTATTCGCAAGTGAGGTTGGGGTGAATTTGCGGGTGCTGGTGATCCGGTGCTGCTATCCTTGTCCTTCCAGATGGTAGATACAGTATGTCTGAGATGTTAAATACAACAACATCAACTTGGAATTCTCAGAATTCCTTTATTTAATGCGAGCAGAATTTCCAAAATATAAGCCATTCCCAAGGGTTGGCTTAGTTTTTGAGTTTTACCAGCTAATTCATTTCTAATGCAAAGACTTCCAACTACATCAATTGCAGTTTGATAGGGCCAATAAATCATACATAAGGTGTACTGAAACAAAACTCAGGAAAGTGAAAAAATGTTCATCAGTTCCCCTCTAGTGCAGCAGCTAAGGGTGGAAGACAATCAGCCCTCATTTAGTAAGGACAACATTCAGCATTGGTGTAAACAGATGGCTTTGATGGATTATTTATCATTAAAGTAACTTGTTTAGACTCTATAGTAAGGGGATGTTTTTCTCTTCTTCAGCTAAAGGAGCAAGAGATGCAAGACTGCTTTCCCCACTGCTCCGGTAGAGTTCATGGACTCACAAAATCATAGAATTGTTATGTTGCAGAAAGAGACCATTCAGTCCGTCTGAGATAACAAGGTGTAGAGCTGAATGAACACAGCAGGCCAAGCAGCATCAGAGGAGCAGGAAAGCTGACGTTTCGGGCCTGGACCCTTCTTTAGTCCATCTGCACTGGTTCTATTACCTTGTGCCAATCTCTTGTTCTTTCCCCCTATCCGTGGACAGCATTTCTATCCAAGTAATTATCCAATTCTCACTTGAATGCCTCAATTGAATGCCCCTTCACCACATTTCTAGGCAGAGCATTTCAAGGTACTGCTTACCTCAATTACTCACTGTGTGAAAAACGTTTTTCCCACATCCCTATTGCTTTATTTGCACATGACGTAAATCTGTGCCATCTCGTTCTTTTTTCTTTTATGATTATGAAGACAGTTGCCCTATCTACTCTATCTAGCCTACTCAGGATTTTGAGAACCTCCTCTCAGCCTTCTTCTCTCCAAGAAGTAGGTCCCAACTTCTTCAAACCATCCTCATGGCTGATGTTTCCTGGAACCGTTCTTGTAAAAAGCTTCTGCGCTCTCTCCAATTCATTCACAACTCAGTACGACATACCTGTAATTCTGTCAGCTTCACCCTATAAGGGACTGTTTCTCCAGGAGGCAGGGATCAGAGATGTGTCATATGCTGCAGGAAAGCATGTAGCCAACTGCTTCAGTGAGATGCTTTGTTTTCTAGAGCAAATACAAATTTTTACCATGGACTCACAGAAACTTCATCCATCAAAGATCACCGTGAATAGATTAACTAGTGGGCAGCTGAAGTATAATCATAGTGGAGGGCCATGCAGATCTGAACCCACTTTCCTGGCAATTTCCACGATGCTTTAATATTACATAACAATCCAATGTGCTCGGTTCATCAATCACACAGTAAGTGGAAGCCTGACTAGTTGGAGACCAGAGCTTTCAGCTACACTCTCAGTGGATCAAATCTCTAGGAAGTCAGTCTTGGCAGCAAGGCTTTGCTAGGGTCAGATGCACGGGTCAACTACAGCAGATCACTGGGGTCATCACAAAGAAATTTCAATGCCAGAGAATTAAAAGTGAGAAGAGAGAGGTGGCTTTCTTCAACATGGTCCACAGCAAACCTCTCTTTTGGTCAAAGTGCTGCTCTGCAATGTGGGTGACAACATGATACCACCATTGGAGGAGGAGCTTTTGTATGGTGAGAAAGAAGAGAGTGCTGGTAGGGAGATTACAAAGGAGCAGAAAGTGTCTATGTAGTGATTTACAACCAGAGCCGGACTTCAGCACTTCAGTGATGAAAGTTATTACTACTCCTCAGTCATGCACATTCACTGTCTAACTCTTTCCAACTGAAAGCCTCACACTATCACTATGCAAATTTCAAAGTTGCTCTTTCTGTCAGCTAATAATGCAAGGTCACCTGCCACTGGAGGAACAATTTCTGCAAGTAAAAATTTCAAATAGCATTCCGTGTTGAATGGTTTCTACAAAATCCCATGCACAGTATGGCACCCAACCTGGCAAAGCATTCTTTCAAATATTTTAAGATTTTCCCCAATAATCACTCCATTTGAGGAGTACTGTTGTGTTTGGTCAAGTTCTCTTAAAAGGCTTCTCATCTGCACGTTGCAGTATTGCAGGCCCGAAAAGGCCAAAGTGCAGCAGCAGTAACCTGATGCTTTCTCAGACATTCTGTTCCAGCTTATTGCAAACATGAGGGATGGGGGCATTTGTTCAGGGGTTTGGAAGGGTATGGAAGAGCTACCATCATGAGAGGCCACATCCTTTTCCGCTCCCATTGTAAAACGCACCCTAATTTACACTTAATATTCCTACTGGTGTACAGGGAAGCAGAATCTAGGAGATCACTGGTCTGCATGATAAAAACAATGCATTTGAATTCCAACTGACACAAGATAAAACTGAAGGATAAATCAGAACTGCATTGCTTTAAGTATCCCTGACAGGTGGTACTACTGGCTTGTGTCACATGGGGTGGGAGTACAGTGGGTTTGGTGGTCTCCATTGCAGCATGTGTTCAGGTAACTGCATTTCATGGTTGACTGCAGCATGTTGAGGCACTACATGAGAATCACACATCTAGGTGTTCTGCTAAACCATATTTTGGAACTTTTCTGTTATCAATGACTTCAGCAACTGGTGGTGCACAGAAATGACACTTTGTTCATCAGAATTCTGTATCTCTGTTGTCTTTGGCATGGGGTGGCCAATAGTAGGCATTTTCTTGCTATATCCAACTGCTCCTATCCTTTGTGCTTACCTTAGTGAATCCACTATTGAATTCCTCTCACACTTACAATAATATGTCAATTCTGCTAAATTCACAGTTCTCTCTCTACAGATGATGACTGATCCGATAGCGCTTTCCTTTTGTTTCTGATTTTTGGCATCTGTGGGATCCTGATTTACTCTCTAAATCACATAGAATGTCAAATCCAGTGTGGTGTTTGACATGATAATAGTGAGTGATGGTGCATTGTGAGCCAAGTGCCTCTTTACATTCTGCTTGACACTACCAGCAAAGTCTTTTGCTTTGATATATATTGACTTGCATGCAGTTAATTAAACTAGAAGAGGTAAGCATGCTGCAGCAATTACACTTTAGGTCTCCTCATGTTGCTGTGTTGACTACCTCTTTGCAGAGATATTGCTAGAATCTGAAATAAATGCAACTATTATATTGCCACAAGCTTGAAAATTAATTTAGCCACCACACAGTTGTCCATGAAAAAGCAATGAGTAACAATAATTAGGATAATTTCAATGGAGAACATTATGCCACAACAAGTTGAGGCTCATGAGATTGATGAGAGTGTAACTAAAAGAGTTAAGCGCAAAAATAAGGGGAAAGGAAAATGACAACAAATCCCACTGTGACAACTCTTAGCCTTATCATCTCCCAATGCCAATAGCTGTCCCTCCTCTTAGTTTACTTGCAGTTGCTTCTGTAGGAGGCAAGGGTTTGATGAGTGTACAGTCTCCTAGTTAGCTGGTTGTCTGTCCTTGTTGCGGGCCAGAAGGCTCGAAATAAGTAAATATGTGCTTGGGCAGGTGATTTAAACATTTGGCATGTATCAGTCAGTTTAGAAAGATTGATGACAGGAAGGAGCAATTAACGTGGCCAAGAGGGAGAAGCAGTTTTTGAGGGCAGGGGTAGTTTTTGAGGGTACAAAAGGAGACACAATGAAATATTCCCTGCTAATCTAGAGGGCTTTCATGGAAAATTAGTTAGGGAATGATTGATTCTACAAAGATGGAAGTAACATTGGCAGTGATATTATTGAATGAGATTCTTAGGAACAGGCTTTAGTCACATTTGGAAAATATATGGACTTATTAGAGACAGGCAGCATGGCTTTGTGTGGGGAAGGTCTCACAAACTTGATTGAGTTTTTTGGGGAAGTGACAAAGTTGATTAATAAGAATAGGACAGTGGATGTGATTTACATGGACTTTAGCAAAGCCTTTGACGTTGTCCCTCATGGTAAGCTAATAGTAAAGAATAAGCTACATGGGATCCGCAGTGAGCTGGATGGATACAGAATCTGGTTTGGTCATAGAAGACAGACAGCAGTGGTGGAAGAGTGTTTCTTGGACTGTACAAGTGGTGTTCCGCAGGGCTAAGTACTAGGATCCCTGCTGTGTGTAATATATAGATATATTATATATATATAATATATATAAAAGAAAAGAACAAGGGAGTGTAATAGGGAATGTCTTATTCTCAATGAGTTTATTACATTTCTCTCTGCAACTGCAGCTGGGTACTGGAGATCAAACTGATCACATTCATGTGCGCCTCACTTGCTTATCACCAACTCGCCATACAATAGGAAGCAGACCGCCTTTCTGCAGCACACTGAACCCTTTCCAAAAATATTGGCCTTGTCATTGTATCAAAATATTATTTTCCGCCTTTAGCCATAAAAATAGCTGAAGGCCCCTAAAAATAAACAATCGCGTCCAGTGAGGCTTCACTGAGAAAATGATAAACATTGTCTGCCAGAATCTCTGAGAGGACATTGCCTTTGGTTCACTTATCCCCATCTGGGTTTCACATTGGAAAACCAAAATCAATCTCATCATGATTATTGATAATCATTTTCATACTCCCGGAAAATGACAAAGTGAACCTGATTTTCAAGTCATCATGTCAACTCCAGACCCATTTAGAAATACCAGGCGGGACTCAGTTCTGGGATTCCTGCCCTCATTCCCAGTATTGGGCAATTTCCCATGGCCTTTAATATCCTCCATGTCAATTCATGCTTCCCGGCCACGCCTATCAGGGGACATAGGAGCCAGAGCATACCGAACAATCTCTATAGGATCAGCATTTGAGACAACCTTCAAAAAGTACCACAGTAGAAGTGTCCATGATTATCTCCAGCTATAAATGAAGCAGCAACTCAAAAACCTGCCATTACCTATTCCATACAGTGAAGGGTTAAACTGATTAAAATAATTGTTTTCTTAGTTTTACCTTCTTTTCCAAACCATTTCTACAACTGATTGTTTAGTGATAGTGATCGGAAGCATTGTCCAAAAATTTCAACCTAGCTTTTTATATCAATGTTTGTTAAGTATATATTTGACCATACTGATTAAGATAAATTCCACTGAGGCATGTGGTCACACTCCTGCGTCAGAGTTAGAAAGCCATTCATTCAAATATTTCCAACACTCAGCACAATCCAGGCCTATACTCTTCTGCAGTACTGCACTATCTTTCTTTCAGATGAGAAACTGTCACCAATCTACCCACTCTAATACCTTGTCAATGTCCTTTTGTAGCTCCACTCTGTCCTCCTCAGAGTTTACAATGCTTCCAAGTTTTGAGTCATTTGAAAACAAATCTAGATCATTAACACATATCAGGAAAAGTAAGGGTCCCAAAACTGATCCTTGTGGAACACCAATACAATCCTCCCTCCAAGCCGATAAATGACCATTAACCATTACACTCTGTTTCATTTCACTCAGCAAATTTGGAACCGTGTTGCTACTGTCCCTTTTAATTCATGAGCTGTAACTTTCCTCACAAGCCTGTTACATGACACTGTATTGAACGCCTTCTAGAAATCCATGTATATCACGTCAACAGTGCTACTCTCTTCAAGAATATTTGTCAGCTCTTCAAAAAAATTCCAGCAATTTAGTTAAACATGATTGTCCCTTTTATTCATAAAATTTTATTTATCTCAATTAGAAAGCCAATGTCATTTAGTACAACTAAGCCGACTCAAAATCTTATTTTTGAGAACATTATAATCCTATTCTACGGGTTGAGCCATTAATTTACAATATTAACTAATACTATAGGTCACCTTGTAAACCATTAGTGAAGCTACAGACAATTATTAGAAAAAAAAACAAAATGATAAAAATTCCCATTACTGCAGTTATTACCTGAAGGGAAATCAAAGCTATTATTTGAAAAATCGAGAGGATCTTAAAGTGGAGCTGGGGGAGCACCCTGCACAAATAGAAATAAGCAGTGAAGTTCTTCTGTATTTGAAATTATAAATCACTAACATCTTGAAAAAAGAAGAGAAAGGAAGGAAGTTATATAGTCTCTCTCATAACAGTTGCCTCACAGCACCAGGAACCAGATTCGATTCCACCCTCAGGTGACTGTCTGTGAGCAGTTTGCATGCTCTCTCTGCGTCTGAGTGGGTTTTCTCCGGGTGCTCCGGTTTCCTCCCATGGTCCAAAGATGTGCAGGCTAGGTGGACTAGCCATGCTAAATTGCTTGTAGTGTTCACAGATGTGTAGATTAGGTGGGATATAGGGGGATGGGCCTAAGTGGGATGCTCTGAGGGTCAGTGTGGACTTGTTGGGCTGAAGGGCCTGTTTCCACACTGTAGGGGCTCTATGATCCCAAAATAATTTGCAGCCAGTGAATTATTCTTAAAATAATGAGTAAAATTAAGCAGCTTATTTACACATAGCAAGCTTCCATTAGCAGTAAATGACATGATAATTTTTTTTTTAGTAGTTGAGGGATAAATGTTGGCCAGGGCTCTGGGGAGAGCTGTCCTGATCTTCTTCTAATCATAGCATGGTATCTTTTACGCCCACTTAACAGCAAATGGGGCAACTGGGGCCAACAATTCAACACTCCCTCAATATTAAAGGGGGAACCTCGATTTTAACCTCCAGTCTCTGCTGTGATATCCAAGCCACAATCTTCTAATTCAGAGACAATAATGTAACCATTGGATCACAGCAGACAGAATAAAACTAGGAAACTCATTCTAAATTGAATGTTACAATACAAGGGAAATGCTCAGTAGAAATTAATTATACACTGTCAAAAATATCAGATACTGAATGGTTACATTAGTGGTGCAGTTATTACATTTCATTTATCTCAGTTGGAGAGCCAAAGTCATTGTGTATAACCAAGTGGTCTCAAAATCTGAATAATCTGATTCTTGAGAGCATAATAACTCTATTTTACAGGTCAGGCCATTACTGTATAATATTAACTAACACCATAGGGCATCTTGTAAAGTGTTAGTGGATCTAGAAACAACTATTAGAAAAATTCCTGTTACTGCAGTTCTTACCCAAGGAGAAACCAAAACTATTACCTGAAAAATCAAGAGCAACTAAAAATGGAGCTGGGGAGTTCCCTCCACAAACAATAAGCTCTTTCTTGTACCTCCTACTTTGAAATCTTGAGGATTATATTGACTTTGTGTGTGCAGGTGAGAAGTAGGCAATAGTGAATCAGCAACCCGCTTTTTCTTTATTTCGGAGATAGTAGGAACTGCAGATGCTGGAGAATCTGAGGTAACAAGGTGTAGAGCTGGATGAACACAGCAGGTCAAGCAGCATCAGAGGAGCAGGAAGGCTGACGTTTCGGGCCTAGACCCTTCTTCAGAAATTTCTCTTGATTTGTATTTTCAGTGCAGTGACCTTTAACAAGTGGACAACTAATAACAGTATCTCCTCGTTTCTGAAGTAAACTGGACTCCAGGGATTAGGAACAAACTACTTTAATCCTTAACTAGCATTGCTCCTGGCACAAGATCAACCATCCTAGAAATCGTGGTGTATCTTCTTCAAGCATGGGGTGATTTAAAATTTAAAATAGCATCAGAAAATACATCTGTCTATTAATCCCTGTGGATATAATTTTAATTAAAAAAATACGATTATACATTCAGACAGCATTTTCCCCTTTTTTAAAGTATGCATTCACTTCCTTTTAGAAAGTTAGTGTACAATTCACCTCCATCATCAGACTATTCAGATAATACACTGCAGCTTACAATAACCCATTGTAAAAAATATTTTCCCAAGTTTTTTTTTGCCAGTTACCTTAAATATATATTGCTTGGTTACTGAGTGTCCTATGAGTAAAAATAGTTTTCTTTTATTAGCTAGATTAAAAACCCTATAATTTTGCATATTGCTGAAAGAAGTACATATTTCATCAAAGTTTGCTTTCTTATACTGTTCATGAGAATTTAAAATTTACACAAAGTCTGGCTGTTAATTATCAATCAGTGTCAATAGGTGCATTTTCTATGGTAGCATCTCAACCAATCAGAGTTCACTGACCAGTCAGCACTCTCCTTTCACAGAATGTAAATGTTGTTTATTTCCCTTTGAAATACTATTCTTGTGAAATATCCTGATGAGTGAGCAAGATGACAAAATATGTCTCTTTTCAGCAATATTCAAGTTCAGTATGATCATACAATTTTCTTCAATTCTACCCATCTACTCCTTAACCAGTATATCAATTCCTAAGTCTTAACATCATTCCTAAAGTGTGATGCCCAGATGGCACACATTATTCCAGCTGACACCTAATCAGTGATTTACAGTGATTTAACACAACTTTTCCTTGTTTTTATGCTCTGTTCATCTGTTTATAAAATCCACAATCACGAATGATTTTAATGATTTATCAACTTGTCCCATGACCTTCAAAGATTTATCCAGAATTTACATTAATATAAATTAAATGGTATAACTTCGAATCCTCATTTTTCCTGAAAGAAAAATGCATCATCTCACAATTCTTTTCATTAAATTGCACCTGGTATTTGTGTGTTCATTTTACCAGTCAATGTCATTAAAGAAAGGGAGTGAAAGTCTTCGAAAAATGTGAGTCATTCAGCACTCCACCATGCAGGGTTCTGGCAGAGGAAAAACAAAGTCTTCATTATTCATTTGATCTTAACATCACCACTGTGAAATACAGCAAGCTGACCTCAAAAAGGATCCATCGGGATAAAAGCAGCAAACCTGGTGACTAGGTTCATTCCTGGGCTGGGTGCACTGGTCTAAGACAAGTTACCAAATAGTATGAGCCTGGCCTTCAGGATAAAATGTAAGCTCATTGAAAGCTATCAATTTTTGTGCACTTATATGTTTACAGTATGGGAATATAGCACACTTTTGCTGCAATAAAAGTAAATAAAAAATACCAAAATACAAAAATGCACTTCTGAAACCCTTTGTATTGCAGCTTTCTGCAGTTTTTTTCCATTAAATTAACATTCTGTTCTATTGCTTTCCCTTCCAAAATGAATAACTTTACATTTTCCCACATTATACTCCACTTGCCAACTTTTTGCCCATGTACCAATCAGAATTTCTCTGTAAACTGATTCTATCCCTCTCAAAAGCTGCCCCTCTACCTATTTTTCATTTGTTTCCTATTTTATTCAGTCAGATTTCTAGCATCCATAGTACTCTGAGCGGCACTGTCTGGAAACATTCAGCTACTTGACAGGCCAACCCACCACCTCATCTGTAAACTGACTGTTATTTTAGTATAAATAACATCGTGATGATGTAGAGAATGAGCTGGTTGAAACAGAAAGAAGAGGTATTCCACTCAATATCAAGGACCAAACTCATCCAGTTCTAATTTCCATTGACTTCAATGTAAATAAAGGTCATATACAATATAACCTGTCAGTTAAATAGCACCTATTAAATATTACCTCAGAGTCAAAGCCTACCCCAATTCTCCACATGAGGAATTTCTGTTCATTTTTACAACAGAGGTAGAACTGGAGAGTTATTCCCAACAGCTCTCAAACCTCTGCTCTCAACTGAAGGTGAGGCAATTGAATGGGTAGAAGAGCCAAAATGAATATTGGAAACAATAAAATACATATTTATGCCACAGGGCGGCACAGTGGTTAGCACTGTCGCCTTACAGCACCAGGGACTCAGGTTCAATTCCAGCCTTGGATGACTGTGTGAACTTTACACATTCTCCCTGTGTCTGTGTGGGTTTCCCCCAGATGCTCTGGTTTCCTCCCACAGTCCAAAAATAAGAAGGTCAGGTAGATTGGCCATGCTAAGTTTGTCAGAGTGACGAGGGATGCGAAGGTTAGCAGAGTTACAGGGATAGGGTAGGTCTAGGTGGGATGCTCTTCAGAGGATCAGTGCGGACTCAATATGTCGAATGGCCTGCTTCCACACTGTAGGGATTCTATGATATTAAATTCAGTCTTCTCACCCACTCAAGTGTGAAGCAAAACAAAATTAATAAGACAACAGAGTTTTACATCTGATGGTGTCATTAAAATGTTTGAGCAAAGAGCACTTACAGAAGATAGCTCAATAATTAATCTTCATATAAATCATATTCAATCTTAAAAAGTTTTTAGAGGCAAAGTAAAGATGTATCCCATATCAACTGTGATTGCTTAAAGTATATTTATAGAATTTTTTGAAAGGCAGAAAGGTATTCTCGGAGCAGAAGGCCGAAAATACTGCTCATATGACAGAGTCCCAAATCAGAAAAGGCATTAGGGATGATAGTTTACTTCATTCTCTAACTTTAGACCAAAAACAGACAGGAATGTGTCAATATTTTCTTTAAAATTAGCGGCCACGTCTTCCTCTAAAATATAATTAGCTGGCATTCCGAGTGATGCCCAATCACGAAGAAAGTTAAAAAGTTAATGAGGATGCAGTCACCACACTAGCATCAAAAAACAGAAAATGTCAACTCTCTTAAAATGTTTAGAACACATTGGCCAAAGCATATTGTCAGGAATCAGTTACACTGGATTCCTCTTCAGTGTCTGTTTGTATTCCTGCGCCCTCTTCCAATTTAAATCCTTCAAATTCACTTCATTGCAAACTACTTACTGCCCCCTAGTGACCAGGAAAGGAAGATCAGAAATTAAGGATGGAAAATTGAGAGCAGACTTTTACCAAGGTAAAAGATAGGCCTATTTTTATCAAACTGGCCCCATTAATTACCCACCTTGGCCCAACGGTGTCCTTCTTGTCCAATGCTAGCCCCATTTTACCATCGGCCATTCCCAGAACAAAGTGCCACTTACCTGATATGCTGAAATTGACAAGCATCCCTGGTACAGTGCCCATTGTGCACCTGGAATTGCTGTTCATTCTTAGCTGCCCTGAGCAGTTCATGACATTGAGCCCAGACATGGCAGACAAGGGGAAATTGGCACTCGTCTGTGGGCAGGAACTGGGAGTCCTGCTGGATGGGATGGTGCCAATGCAGGATGTCTTCTTCCCCCAGGGCCAACACCCATGACACCACACCATACCAGCCTGTTCCCAGGTTGCCAGTCCAGTTCAAGATTGCCAACTGAGTTACTGGGGGGCTCAGCTGTCTGGAAGAATGCACAACAATGCAGGAAAAAGCTCAATTACTTTGTTCATTCTGCCAGTGTAAGTGATACCTGACACTCTCTCTCTGCTAACCTACCCAGCTGCCACCAAGGCTCATGCTGTACCACCCTCACTATTGCCTGCAATATCTTCCTTCACTCACTGTTATCCGTAACCCCCAGCAGCGCTAACCCTGCATGCCCCCGTGCTGCCTACTCACTTCCTCGGGGCACCTCACCACCTGCACGAACAATAACAGTTGTGCCACCGACTTTCATCTCCCTTATTAAGCCCATAAGACCATAAGACATAGGAGCAGAAATTAGGACATTTGGCCCACCAAGTCTGCTCTGCCATTCAAACATGGCTGATAAGTTCCTCAACCCTATTCTCCTGCTTTCGCCCCGTAACCCTTGATCCCCTTGTTAATCAAGAACCTATCTATCTCAGTCTTAAATGTACTCAATGACCTGGCCTCCACAGCCTTCTGTGGCAGTGAATTCCAAAGATTCACCACTCTCTGGCTGAAGAAGTTTCTGCTTATCTCTGTTCTAAAAGGTCTTCCCTTTACTCTAAGGCTGTGCCCTCGGGTCCTAGACTCTCCTACCAATGGAAGCATCTTCCCAACATCCACTCTGTTCAGGCCGTTCAGTATTCTGAAAGTTTCAATTCATATTGTGTGCCTCCCTTTCATTCCAGGAGGAAAACAGCCCACAATGGGGCAGAAAGAGCCAAGATGGGTGGTGGGCTCCTAGACATTCAGCTCCTCAGCCCTCATGTAGGGAGGATCCTGACTCTGACCACCATGGGGGATTGACTGACTGTGTCCAAGCACCTGGGCTGGCATCAAAGGCTGCCCCTGACTTACTGTACTCACACCTGAAGTCTATCTCCTTTGACTTGACAGAGGCCTGCTCACAACCAAAAGAAGCACCTTGCCTTTGTGTTTGTGGTAAACAGAGAGGCAACACAGGCTGGTATCCTTGGCTGAGGGGGTAAAGTGCAAGAAGGCAAAGCAAGTGATGCTGTGAGCATCCAAGTTGGCTTAGAGTAAGCGTGCACTGTACAGGAAATGACCAGGTTGGAGATGGAGCCCAGTCCAGTCCATGAGCTAAGTGTGTCCCTCAGTGCACAGTGTCCTCGCTGCACTGTTCCAATGAGAGTTGCTAGTGAAGCCCAAAGGTACAGCATTAAAGTGCAGAAGCATCCTGTAAGTGGACCGGACATGTGCCATGGGGATTCTTAGAGGGTGGTACATGTCAGATACCAATGTCTGTGAATGTGGGATGCATGCAGCCAGTGCCCATGGTGCATTCCCTGAGATGTTGGTACACAGTGTTGTCCAACATGGAGGTCCTTTGAAGCTGAATTCTCCAGGTGCCCACTTGACGTCCATGTCTAGAATTCTCCACACCTGGGTTGTTCAGCACATTTGGCAAGATGGAAAGCTGAGCAATAATGAGACAAATTGCAGTGTTACTGAAGTGTTTAACAAGCAATAATCCTCTGAATTGGCAACTCACCATTGCCTAGTGTGAAACTTGCATCGCTACTCAGCAAATGGATAGAAGATGTAGCGAGGTGACATCGAAACATGCCTCCCCAGATGTCTCATGTGATTCTGCCATAAATCTCTGCACAGCACACATTATTCAGGCCTGGGTAAGACTCTGTTCAATAATTCCAATATTGTTTTTTGCCATTATATTGACCAAAGAACCAATTCATTCTTTTCTAGGTACTCATAATAAAATGAACAAACTTTTAGCTGGAGAAAACATTCAAATGACGGGTTAAACACATTCTGGAATGCACTAGGAACAATGGAATATGCTGAGCAAGGTAAAATAAGATTGACTGTCAGATATTGTTATTATGTCTGTACAGGGTTACTGGATTTACCTGAGGGAGAAGGTTGCCCCTTCACAACACCATTTTTAGTTTTCTCCTCAAAATCCATCACCTCCTTGTAGATTAATTCTGTAAGGTGAAAGCAAAAGTCAGGTCAATGTCTATTAAATGCTTGGAGCAAAAACAAAGTTGCTGGAAAAGCTCAGCAGGTCAGGTAGCATCTGTGAAGAAAAAAATCAGAGTTAATATTAACTCTGTATAGACTGTATCTACAGTGAACACCGACATCTTTCTTTCCCTGGAGCATCAAAGGCTGAGGGTGACCTCATAGAGACTTATAAAATCACAAGGAGCACGGATAAGATGAATAGCCAAGGCATTTTCCCCAGGGTGGGGAGTAAAAATTAGAGGGCATAGGTTTAAGATGAGAGGGGCAAGATTTAAAAAGGACCCGAGGGGTAACATTTTTAGGCAGAGGGTGGTGCGTGTATGGAATCAGCTGCCACAGGAAAGGGCAGAGATGGGTACAATTACAACATTTAAAAGGCATTGGATGTGTATGTTAACTGAAAGGCTTTAGAGGGATATAGGCCAAATGCTGGAAAATGGGACTAGGTCAGATTGGGATATGTAGCTGGTGCGGACGAATTGGACCAAAGTTTCCACGTTGTATGACTCTATCAACTAATGCTCAAACCTGGGACTCAGTCCTCACAGAAGTCACATTTACCAGTACCATGCATATTTCTCTTGGCAGGCTGTAACACATTATCTCTGGAATGTGAACTGCCTCATTATGAATCAGATCATTTGATATTGTCATTAGATTTTATCGTACCTACTGCTGTTTAGGGCAAAGGAGACAAAAAGGATTTGATTCCATTTGGTTTGAAACGGGGAACTGACTTGTTGCAAGGAAAGTCAGATGAAAATGGAGGATGCTATATATCTGGAGATGCAGTTTCAGTAAGGGGTCTGCTGTTGGAATGGGAAGATTGGCCAAGTTGTCACCCCATTGCATTGAATCTTCTGAAGCAATTGCACTCCAAGTGTGAGCAAATCTGAGATTGCCACTTTGGATTCTTTCCAGTTAATCCCAGGAATTTCAGCCAGCACAGTCTGAGAATTGTCTGTACAGAGTCAGCATAGACTCAGTAGTCAGCCTATTGAAGGTACCATTAATGCAAGAAGCAGATTGCTTACTCTTTAAGCAAGTTGCTCCATTCTTCCCTGAGGAGAAAATTCTATTCAACATACTTTGTCCAATCTAGCCCTTAACCATCCCTCCTCAGGTATTTATCTCCTCCCTGAGATAGCTGGTACTATTGTCTAAAGACAAGGGTACCTGGATTTGAGGTTGGAATTACAGGGGAAGGCTCAGAGTGTCAGGCAGAACCGCATGACCCACCGTCACAGGACCACATCTCCCATTATTTCCATGGGATTTCAAGTCCATCTTTTTCCCCAGCCGTTTATGCCTTGTTCCTCATCTATGATTACGTTTGAATGTAGTGTAGGGGTTTTCTTGTCAAAAGATGTAGGAGCATTTTTATTCAAATAGTTTAAATTGTCATTCTGACGTTAAAAGTCTGAAAATAAAGGGATTCTTTGGTAATTTTAACAACCTATTCGTATTTACCCTAATGTGCTCCTTTAAGAGAAATTCAATATGGGCAATTGTAAAGTTTTTTCAATTAATAGTGACCACTATCAACAAGTAACTGAAACATTGGCTACTCACAGAAATTTCCTTTACCTCTTGCTATTTGTTTACAGATATTGACTTTGAAGGTTGGATAGAATTATTTTTGACATGAAATATTAACTGTTTCTCTCTCTTCTACGCTGCCAGACCTGCTGAGTTTCTCCAAAAATGACAATGAAAGTGCTGCAGTGTCATTTCTAAAACAAGGTGAAATTGAGCACAAAACATTAACTCTGTTTCTCTCTCCAAAGGTGCTGCCAGAACTAGTAGGTTTTTCCAGCAGTTTGAGTTTTTATTTCAGATTTCCAGCATCTGCAATATTTTGCTTTTATTTCAACTTCTTCAGCTCTGTTGGTATTTTAAATATGCAGGGTAGATTTTCGATGTTCTGCTTGGGAGTTGCAGATCACTTGACTATTCTAGAATCCACTGATTGAGGACTCTTGTGTGCAGCAGTAGTGCCTATACCTCTGTGCCAGGAGGCCCAAGTTCAAGGTGAGTAATAACGTCTCTGAACATCTCAAAAATATTTAGAATCAATTGATAGTCAATTCAATAAATTTATACCTTGAACCCCATTTGAAGATCTGCCCATCATTTCTCACGATTAATCATCATCCTTAGAAAAACATTATGTCAGATAATCAAACTTATATGATCATAATTGTAACCAGAGTCCTTGGTTTACATTACCTTTCCATTCATCTATACTGTGCTCTCTCTCATCAAGCTGTTTATCATAGATTTGGGGAGGAGGCTATAAAACAAAGGGCATATACATTATGTATGGCATGGAAATTTACATTTTAACCCATCTCTCTATTCTTCATTGAAAGTCAGAATTATATACTTTCACAATTATCCCACTACTGTATTATTAATTAACATACCTCCAAACTCACTGTTTTAGTGTTATCAATGATTTCACTGTGAGTTACCACATGTCAACAAACTTGGAAATTATGACAACTTCAAAACGGCTTGTGTGGCTCCAGACAGTTCAAAAGTTAATATACAACTGAAAATGTACCTGGGTTTTGTTTTTTCTCCGATCAACAATATTCTCTGTTGTACTATATGCACCACAGAGTGGTGTTTTTTTGCCTGATTTTTTTTTCTGGTATGGCTAATTGGTTCCCTATCCCTGATCTATAATAAGTCATTATGATCTACAAATGGGTTGTTGGATGTACTGATACACTGTCAGCCATCAGTGGAAGACAATGATTTACTCTGTGGTAGTCAACTTTATACCGTGAGGTTGTTGACTTGCTGGCCGAGCTGGCTTGTTTTCATTCAGACGTTTCATCACCATGCTGGGTAATATCATCAGTGAGGCCTCCGATGAAGCGATGTTATTCTACTCCACTTGGAATTTATACTGTCCGGTCAGTAATGGTGAATGGTGCCATTTCCGGTTTTGATCTGTATGAGTTTGTATATAGCATCCAATTCTATATGATTGTTGATTGCATTACGGGTTGAGACCAATGCCTCTAGGAATTCTCATGTGTGTCTATGTTTGGCTTGGGCTACTATACTTATCTTGTCCCAGTTAAACTGATGGCCTTCATTGTCTGAGTGTACTGATCTTAAGGGAAGTTTGTCGTGTTGTTTTGCTGCTAGCTGATGTTCATGTAGACTTTATACTTTGGCGTAGCTCAGGAAATCCACTCCAACATGGAGGTCTCTGCCACCCTTGTTGCAGATGTACCCTCAGAAGGTTGGCCAGTTCACTGGCCTTTGTGATAACAAGGTGTAGAGCTGGATGACCACAGCAGGCCAAGCAGCATCAGAGGAGCAGGAAAGGTGATGTTTCGGGCCTAGACCCTTCTTCAGAAAAGCTGAACTTTTAATTTCAGGTCACCTTTCAATGTCTTTCCAAACGGTCAGCCTCCAATTGTCACAGTCATCAGGGGCTGTCTTCCAGTTGTTCTTGTTAATGTGAAGCATCTTGATACGTTATCTGCAGGTGTACCTGTCGCTGAGGTATGGACTGCCAGGAGGTTGAGGCCCAGTGCCTGGTTTATCATACTGAAGACCATTGGGAATAGGGACGTTTTCATTCTGATGAATGTGTCTGAGCCAGCATAGGCATTGTTAGCCGAGCAATGAATGCATCCCAATGGAATCTGCACGCGTCAGAGACAGTGACCTTGTTCTGCCAAGACATGCCAATGATGTGTCTGAGACACTGAAGATGGAAATTGTTCATTTTTTTTCTCCTACTTGTGCCGCAATCAGCTCTCAGTGAGTCTGGAGTTTGGTAGGGAAGCTTTATCAGTATTCAGCCTGTCAGGCTCCACATCAATCACAGCAGTCTTACATACATTATCAATCAGTTACAAGTTATCTGTTAAATTACAAGTTATCTATTAATCCCATGAACAAGTTGCCAATTGAAGCATAAGCATCTTGTTCCTTTTCATTTGTTTCATTTCTGGTGATACTAAGATAAATAAAGGCTACATCAAGACATTTGAGCTCAGTACTTACATTTGAAATCAGTGTTATTGGAAGCAGCAAACATGTTCAATGGTAAGTTGCAAGAAAGCAGTGAGTGGGTTGTCTTTCTTGCACAACTTCAAAAGTGCTATGAAACAGTAAAGCTGTGATATTTTTTGGAAAGGAAGTGAAATTCGTAGCCAATGCATCATTCCTCCTTGCTACATTGAGTGGTAAAATGGTTAAGTTTTCGTCACCTTGTTAAGGCTTTGCATTCTGATCATCAAACTCTGTAAGAACATAACAAATAGGAGCAGGAGTCCACCATAAGCATCCCATGAACCTGCTCTGCCATTCTACAGGACTGTGTCTGATCTTCTGCCTCAACTCTACTTTGTCATCTACTTTTCATATCCTTCAATACCTGAGACCTAATCCTATGGAGAATCCACAAACTCCAGGTGATGAGAATTTCAAAGACTTAGAACTCATTGGTGAAGAAAGTTCTCAACTCAATACAAAATGATCAACTTTGTAAATGGAAGCTATGCCCATGTCTAGGTCATCCATTCTTGGGAAAGCACCTCTCAGTGCCAACTTGTCAAGCTCCTTCAGAATCTTGCTTGTTTCAATCAGATTATCTCTAATTCTTCAAAACTCCAGAGAAGATAGACTCATTTTACACTGCCCTCTCTTTAAGACAATCCTTCTATCAGAGGAACCAATCTAGTGAACCTTCAAATGTACTATCTCCAATACACATCTATCCTTCCTTAAAAGGGTGACATGATGGCACAGCAAGGGTAGCACTGTAGCACAGTGGTTAGCACTGCTGCCTCACAGTGCCAGGGACCTGGGTTCAATTCCAGCCTTGGGTGACTGTCTGTATGGAGTTTACACATTCACCCTGTGCCTGCATGGGTTTCCTCTGGGTGCTTTGGTTTCCTCCCACAGTCTAAAGTTATGCAGGTTAGGTAAACTGACCTGTGGTGTATAGGGAAGTGTAGGCTAGGTGGATTAGCCATGGGAAATGTGGGGTTATAGGGGTAGAGTCAAATGCTCTTTAGAGGGTTGGTGCAGACCTGATGGACCAAAAGGCCTCTTTTCTGCACTGTAAGGTTTCTATTTAAACAAACTATGCACTGTATTCCACCTGTGGTCTCAAATAAGCCAATTGTAGCAAGAATTCTTTCTGCTCCCATGCACTTGCTGGAAAGTGCATCATGCCACTTGGCTTTGCACTTGCTTGTTGTACTTAACTGATAAATTAATTCCTTGTAAGAGCACATCAAAGTCTCCCTGCATGTCAATGATTACAGGATTCATGTTTTTCAAATATGACTCTGCTTTCTTACAAATGTCAATTTTAATGACTCCATAATTTCCCACATTATTGGCTCAGATATGGAGAGAAATATGGCTGCTTTATGAAATGACCACATACCTGAGTGTCCAGACCATGATCCCATTTTGGAGGCCCAGAACTACTCTTTGGCAGGCTGCTCTTCACTAGCTGTGCTGATTGCAGATCCTGCCCTAATCTAGTCCTAAATCACAAAACCAAATCTCCTGATGTAGAACTCTGCATGCCCTCCTCTGGCAGTGATCTTTATTGGAACTAACGAAGGATCCAAAAACTCCTGGAAAACAGTTTCCAGATTAATTTATGAATCGCACGTTGTATTCCTGTTTTTTTGAGTTGAGATTGAAGTGCACAGGAAAGTATGTAGATTTTTAGATACCTGCACCCATTTCCTTCCACAAGTCTGGCTGGTAGTGTGGCTCAGGGGCTAGCACAGCTACCTCACAGCACCTGGGACCTAGCTTCAGTTCCAGCCTCGGGTGACTGCTGGTGTGGAGTTTGTACATTCTCCCTGTGTCTGTGCGGGTCCTCACCGGGTGCACTGGCTTCCTCCCATAATTGAAAAATGTGTAGGTTAGGTGGATTGGCCATGTTAAATGGCCAATTGATGAAAGTAAATAATGCTTCAGTCACTCATTTTATAAATTAAAAGATGGTCAATTGGTTGGGTCTGCAGGTGATCCACAACCTACTGTGCAAGGATACAGAGGCTTAATTGAAGGTTTACTCTTGGGCTGTTGTGGCACAGTGGTAGTGTTCCTATTTCTGGGTTCAAGTCCCACCTGCTGGGGACATATGCCATAATATATCTGAACATCTTGATTATAAATATCTAAGAGGCATGATATGTGAGAGAGAAGATGCCTTTGCCTGTTATTAGCATTACATGTGTATAACAGTCATAAATAATTGATGCGTTCTTCACAGCAACACCTCTATCAATCAGAGTCCATTTGCCAACCATTCACCACACTCTTCTCCCACTCTACTAATGTTGTTTTCCCTTTTACTTCACTATTTCTTACGAACTGTTCTGATGAGTACAAGATGAAAAGCTTGGGCAAAATGTATGTTTTTTCAGCAATATTCCACTTGACCTTGTATCCTGATGAAGGAGCCTTTAACACTTTAAATGAGCGGACTGAACTTTCATGAGAATCTTGAAAACTCCAAAATATTCCCTCAAGACATTTAAGAGCAATTTAGATGAACATTTGAAATGATATAACGTAGAAGGTTACAGGTCAAGAGCTGGAAAATGGAATTGAAATAAATGGATGTTTGGTGACTGGCGCCAACATAACGGGCCAAAGGGCCTCTTTCTTTGCTGTAAAAACTCTATGACTCTATGAAGCAAGTTCACGCTCATTCTCTTCTTGTCAAGGTATTGACTTCTTCTGGGATACAGCTTCTAAGCAACATTGTGTCCAAATGACCATCTTCCTGCAAAAGTTTGGACATGTAAGTGTCAGTGCTCTGGATGGGGCAACAATCCCAGGCTGAATCATATCCTCACTTGACTTGCTGAAATATGACTGACTAGATTTCACTAGAGAGAGCTAATATATATGGATGAACATCCTTCAGTGCTACAACGACTGACTTTCACATAGGTGCATGGTGTAGCAGGTACCACTGGAGAAGCAACTGAGCACAAACAATGGAGAATCCAAGGAGCTCTGTGGCCAGATGACAGTATCCTAAATGCAGCCAAGATTGGCTAACTCAATCCAAAATTGACTCAGCTCCATTTGACTCTGAGGTACCTGCTTGGTTTATAAAATTGAACTCTGTGCCATGGTGTTTAAGGATTACTTGAAAGACTGCATTTTGGAAAGGCAAACCAGGGCAGGACTTACACAGTAAATGGTAGGGCCTGGGGAATGCTGCCAAACAAAGAGATCTAAGAATGTAGGTTCATAGATCCTTGAAAGTGGAGTTGCAGGTATACAGGTTGGTAAAGAAGGTGTTTTGTATGCTCGCCTTCGTTGGTCAGTGTTTTGAGTATAGGAGTTGGGAGGTCATATTGCAGCTGTACAGGACACTGGTGAGGCCACTTTTAGATTACTGTGTACAATTCTGGTCTCTCTGTTATAGGAAAGTTGCTGTTAAACTTAAAGTGGTTCAAATAAGATTTACAAGGATGTTACCTGGGTTGGAGGGTTTGAGCTGTCGGGAGAGGCTGAATAGGCCGAGGCTTTTTTCCCTGGAGTGTCACAGGCTGAGGGGTGACTTTATAGAAGTTTATAAAATCATGAGGGGAATGGATAGGGTAAATAGCCAAGGTCTTTTTCCCAGGATAAGGGAGTCCAAAACTAGAGCGCATAGGTTTAAGGTGAGAGGGGAAAGATTTAAAAGAGACCTGAGGTGTAACTTTTTCAGGGAGGGTGGTGTGGGTATGTAAGTAGCTGCCAGAGGAGATGGTGGAAGTTGGTACAATTACAACATTTAAAAGGCATCTGGATGGATAAATGATTAGGAAGGGTTTAAAGGGATATGGGCCAGATACTGGCATATGGGACTAGGTCAGTTTAGGATATCTAGTCAGAGCGGATGAGTTGGACCGAAGGGGCTGTTTCTGTGCTGTACAACACTATGATTCTATGAGTGATTTTACTTTAAAGCCCCACTTAACAAAATATCTCTCATTTTCTAAAAGCTCTGTACTACTACTCTGAAAGCTGTGTAATGATAAAAAAAACAGAAATTCACAGTTCACAAATTCTGATACACAGTGAATGGAAAGACAGTTCTTTGAAAATTATATGTCCTCTCCAACCAATTTCTGGGCTTTCAAAGACAAATTAAGCAATCACATATTGGCCTCCAGAGAAAATTGCTGGATTTAAGTCTGCTGTAAGAGAATAAGATGATGTTAGAAAGCCCAAAGAGTGAAACACAACGAGTATACAAAGACACTTAGACTGTCATTTTATTATGGCTCTATAATGGATTATCCTCATCCATTTTTTACAATATGCCCAACATTTCTGCGCTCTAATTGTATTCTCCCTGAAATGATTCAGTTTTGCTAGCAAGGTGAGTTTTTTTAATGCTGCCAAAGTGTTGCCACTATTAAGTTTCATATTTCCCATTGTCACCACAGGTTCGGCCCGTCTGGTATGGTGGTTGCCTGGTCTGCCTCTTGTAGGCCAATGCCAATCAGCGAAACTGGCCCTGCCAGTACTTGCTGGGAGCCAAATGAAAAATAAATCTCATTTAGCCACTTTTAATTGGCCTCATTTGACTTAAAAAGTCATGTTGACAACCTACGCAAAATGGGTACCATTTCCTGGTGAAGATGGGACTGTCATTGCTAGTTTCTGGATGGCAATCAATGAGTAACTAGCTAATGATTGGAAAAGGATAACAGTCCACGTGTTCAGCTGTATGAAAATATTTGCTTGTGAATATCCCTACATTCCCTCCATTCACCAACCCAATGGAGGAGATAATCTATTGCTTTGAGATTCTCCTAACCTACGTATGACAGATGAACAAAGTGACATGCTTGTCCAACGCCAAGCTGCTATCCCTTTGCTGGTCTTACCTGAGGTTGACTCTACTATGCCAGGCAGGTTGCTTTCTCCATCTCACCTTCCCCTCAATGTCCCATTTGTAAGGTTCAGCGGGCACGTGCAGGACTGAGATCCCAGCTGGGTGCTCAAAAAGTAGCATTGAAGATAGGGTTGAGTTGGGGGGAGAGGGGAGAGGAGTAGGAAGGATATGCTAAAAGGCTTTCCCACCCATTTTCTCTCCACTACCACAATATCCCTGCATTGTGCACAGTGTAGCTGAGGAAAATCAAGCCGACAGTGTTAGTGAAGAGCCAACTGGAGTTTATCTCTTTGCCTATTCAGGATACAATGGATTAAATTCCTTGGTCACATTTTATTATGATCTTAGCTGTCACTTTACTGTGAATCAAGTATTGGAGGAAGAACAATCAGGACTTACCGCCTCAACTTCAGCTGGATCGTACCAGACATTTATGTATGGGTGCTGTAAGGCTTCATCCACAGATATCCGTTTGGTAGGGTCAATAACCAACATTTTGGACAGAAGATCTCTGGCTTGGCTGGCTGCAAAACATGTCCATGTTTTTTTCCGAAATCTCAATTAATTGCCATGCTGTATACAATTTACTTCTAGTGCTGTTTGCCTTCCTTTGATTTGTAACATAAGCTTGAGTGTGAAACCCAGTCAAATGCAAACTGAAAATCTTTTATGCTCTATGTATTGGTGGTGTTCTATACAATGACCTGAACTCAATAGTTTCAGAAGAATTAACAGTTGGAAATCCTCAACCCCAATGAAGTACAAGGGAGTGGCTCATGGAGAGTCAGCTATGCCCCTGACTCTGCTGAGGTCAGAAAGAGACCACCCAACTATCACAATAGTGTTGATACCCAACCCCACTCCATTCCTTTTAGAGTGTATCTTGGGCACCTGAAAGGGAAAGTGTGGCAGGGAGGAGATATAGCAAAATTGGGCGGCACAGTGGCTCAGTGGTTAGCACTGCTGCTTCACACCACCAGGGACCTGGGTTCCATTCCACCCTCAGGCAACTGTCTGTGTGGAGTTTGCACATTCTCCCCATGTCTGTGTGTGTTTCTGCTGGGTGTTCTGGTCTTGTCACAAAGGTGTGTGGGTTGGCCATGCTAAATTGCCCATAGTGTCCAGGGATGTGTAGGTTAGGTGTGTTTGCCATGGGAAATGTGGGGTTAGAGGGAGAGGGTAAAGGGATGGGTCTGCGTGGGATGCTTTTGTTGGGTTGAATGGCCTGTTTCCACACTGTAGGGATTCTATTAAGTATTAACAGCTTGAAATTCTATAGTTGGTGCCTTTGGCTATGACTGTTTTTAAACATTGCCCCCATGGCCCATTTTTCAGAGGTGCTCAAGTTGGCAGACATTTGGCTAGAGTCTGGCTCATGACTCAGGCTTCAGAGGTGAGCTCCAAATTTACCAAACAATCTGTAGAGGGCTGAACTCTGGCTAGGTTTTCCCACTGGTAGCAATCTTATAAACAGAGGCCTCGGTGGCCCCTGTATTCACCATCATGGAATTGAAATTCCCCTTCCTCTGTCTCACTCACGGTTACTCCAGCTTCAGAGACCATCTTTAGAGTGACCAGAGCATCCATACCAATGAGATCCCAACAGAAATTCATGGTTTGGGCTAAAAATGTGGTATCTGGGTCGTGTCTGATTACCCAATGGCCAGGCCACAGTGCTGCCTCACCTACAACACGTTTGTAACTTTAGCCCCATGTAAATTAGGACATCCCTTTCACAAAACTATGTTGAATTTCTAATCATACTGCACTCTGAAAAAAAGAGTTAACATTTCAGGCCCGGTGACCTTTCCTCAGAACCGTTCTGAGGAAGGGTCACTGGGCCTGAAACGTTAACTCTGTATTTTCCTTCACAGATGCTGCCAGACCTGCTGAGCTTTTCCAGCAACATGTGTCTGGTGGTAGCATCTCACTGGAGGTGGCAGAAATTCTGGCTGATGATCTTCTGAACGTGGATGCTGGGGGGATGGTGTGTAAGGACAGGGGAACCCTATGGCTGTTGCAGGAGGGAAGAGAGAGGGTGAGGGCGGAAGTGCAGGAGATGGGTCGGACCCAATTGAGGTCCCTGGCAACAACAGTGCTGGGGAATCCTCAGTTGAGGAAGAAGGTGGACATTTTGGAGGCTTCTTTATGGAAGTTGGCCTCATCAGAACGTATGCAATGGAGACGGAGGAACTGAGAGAACGGAATGGAGATTTTACAGGAAGCAGGGTGTGAGGAAATATAATCCAGATGGCTGCGAGAGTCGATGGGTTTCTAGTTGATATTCGTGGCCAGTCTATCCCCAGAAATGGAAACAGAGCTGTTGAGGAAGGGAAGGGAGGAGTCAGAGATAGACCAGGTGAAAGTGAGGACAGGGTGGAAATGGGAAGTGAGATTGATGAACTTTTCCAATTTCGGACGAGAGAGGGAAGCAGCACCAATGATATCATCGATATATCAGAGAAAGAACTGTGGGTGGGGACTGGAATAGGACTGGAACAAGGAATGTTCCATGTATCCCACGAAGAGACAGGTATAACTCGGGCCCATGTGGGCCTGAGCTCTCCCACATCCTAGCCCCCTACCCCACACACCAGGCCTTGTTATCCCATAGCCTGCCATTACACACTACATATTGTTAGCCACTAACAGTCTCCATTAACTGCTATTCACCCTCACAGCCATATCATTACCGACTCTTTTGTCTGTCTAACTGTTCTTCTCTCTCTTTGGGCTCTATACCCACCTATGGTTGCTTCTTAACCCCCCTCACCACCCTATCTTCTGCATATAAACCCACATTTTCCTAGTTACTTTCAGTTCTGAGGAACTGGCCCCGAAACATTAATTCTGATTTTTCTTCACAGATGCTGCCAGACCTGCTGAGCTTTTCCAGCAACTTCTGTTTTGTTCCTGATTTACAGCACGCACAGTTCTTTTGGTTTTTATTTGACAAGAGGCTTCAGGAATATGTCTCTAAATTGAGGTTCCCCTAGTGGCTACCGTGAGACCAAATTTTAAAACATGCTGGCTTGTGTATTTTTCCAAATTTTAATTCTGATATGGATAGCTCTCATTCAAGCATATCTATGGTTTGTAAACAAATTTGTTCTTACAAATGAGTGAAGCCTGATATTCAGTCTGGTTCCTTACCTTTTAGTTTATTATGCTCCGAGTCTGCTGGGAAGAGACAGTCTGGGAAGAGCTTGGGGAAAGTGTGTCCCGTATACTTGGGCCTATTCTCCACATAGTTACGAACAGTGGGCTGCAATTTCTTCATGAACTCTGGGGAAGGTGTTCCCAACTGCTCAATAACCTTATTCCACTGATCAATATCTGAATTGAAGTTGAGGAAAATCTGCTACCATTACCAGAGGGCAAACTACATTTAAAGCTGAAGGACATGACCAGAGAAAATTAAAGTATACAAAAAAAATGCTCCAAATGTATTAATATAACAACATTCATGTCATCTTTCTGTTTTACAATTCCCTTTAAGGCAAATGTCTGCAACCTTTAAGTCAACATAACATGAAGCTTACGCTTAGGAATTTTAATTTTGTTTCCATAAAATCTTGGCAGTTATTGTAATAAAACTTATATAAACATTGGCCAGGACTGTTTTTGTAGGGTTGTCTCCTTCATTATCTGAAGTGCTGAACACATCCTCAACAGGGAGACATATCTGTAGGGTTCAAAATAGGGTTCCCCTCCCCCCACTGAGGTTGCCGTGATATTTTCTCTCGGTCTATAAGACCATACAATGTTGGAGCAGAAGTAGGCCATTCAGTCCATCATGTATGCCCTGCCATTCAATGTGATTACGACAGATTTAATAATCCTCAACTCCACTTTGATGCCTTTTCAACATAACCTTTGATTGCCTCACTGATTAAAAAATCTGCCTGTCTTAGCCTTGAGTATAGTTAATGACCCAGGGTTAAAAGCCTTCTGTGGAAAAGAAGTCCGGACATTCACTATCCTCTGAAAGAGCAAATTCCTCCTCATCTTAAATTGGTCTTAAATTGGTGACTCCCTACTCTGAGATTATGTCTTCTGGTCCAAGACACTCCCTCATAACATCGACCCTGCCGAGCTCTCCCCCAAGCAACGTAAGTGCTTCAGTAAGTTCTCCTTTTATTCTTCTAAACACCAACAGGTACAACCTACTCAACTTCTCATCACAAGCAAATCCCTCCAAACCAAGGATCAAAAAGCTAATGGCAGCCTATACGTCCTTAGATAAGGGGACAAAACTGTTCACAGTATTCCAGCTAATGCCTTGTACACTTGTAGTATGATCTATCTGCTTTTTACTCCATTCCCTTTGACGTAAGGCCAAAAATACCTTTGACTTCTCTATTATGCATTGAAGTTGGGTGCTCACTTCTTGTGATTCCTGCATGAGGATGCCCAAATCATCATGCTGCTCCATCCTGCAGTTTTATATGATTTGAATAATGGCCACCTCCTCTATTCCTTCTGCTAAAGTGAAAAGCCACAGATTTTCCCACATTATATCCCATCTATCAAGTTTTTGCCCGCTCACTTAAATTGTCTATACCCCTCTCTAAATTTATTACGTCAGCCTCGCTATTTGCCATCCAACCTATTTTTGTATCATCTGCAAACTTGGTGATAGTACATTAACTTCTGTCAGCCAAGTGTTGCTATGTATTGCAGCACTGATCCCTATGGCACTCCACTAGTTACAGCCTCTCACCGCAAAAATATCCCTTTTATCCGAGTTTTATGTTTGGTACTTTATCAAACATCTATTGGAAAATTGCTTATTTGTCTCCAAAATAGTCACTGCTCATCAAGTAATTCTTAGCATGCAAGAAACTTTCGATGTGATCACACATAAATTTCTACGAAGTAAAATTCTTCAGCATTAATATATTGAATAGAGAGTGATTATTGTAATAGTAGCCACTACTTTATTCCCACATTTGTTCCCAAAACTCTGTAGCCTTACACAAGAGACTCCACATTCATTTTCAATTTTTTTGATTGCCAGTTGCACACAAACAAGTGGCAGGAGAAGGTCATTCTTGCCTCTCAGCCTCCTCCACCATTTGATAAGATCATAGTTTATCTGATTGCAACCTCAATAGCTCTAATAGCTATCTAATATACTCTAATATACTCTAATAGCTTATCACACCTTTATTTTCCAACAATCTATCCACCTCCACTTTCACAATATACAAAAGCTTTGTTTCCAACCCTTTTCAGGAAGGCAGTTTCAAAAGCTCAGCTCTTTGAGAAAGATAGTTGCCTCATCGGTTTTAAATAGTTGACTTTACTTTTAAACAGTGGCCTTTAATTCTTGATTCTCCTATAAGAGGAAACATTCTCTCCACATCTACGCTGTCAAGATATCTCAGGTTCTTACAGTTCAATTAATTCACCTTTAACTTTTCTGAACGCCAATGTTTACAAGCCTAGCCCATGTAACATTCCCATGCGAGACAATCCACCAATTCCAGGTGTTGCAAAGATGCAACGTATTTGTGAATTGGAAGGCAGGAAGCTAGAATTTATTGGTAAAAATGATAGTGGGGAAAAGAGTGCGTAATACCTTTAAGGGGAGAGTTTTTTTTGTGCTAATAGATTTTTAAAAGATGTATCACTGTGAGCAGCATCTAGAGGTTGGCAGTACAGAGAGCCTTAAAAAGTGAAACAAGTTTATCAAAAAAGCCTTACAGGTGGCAGGCAAAACAATAGCCTTGTTTTGATGTTGTGGCGAGTTTGAATTTGCGCAATTAATTTAAAATAAGCACCTAGATACAGAAAGCCAATTGAATTTAAACCTGATGGTATTGATAATATTGAATCAATTCTATGTAAGACATATTATAATGTCATTATGGGTATAAAGATGAGGGTATTTTTGAAAATCGGGGGAGAGCCAATTGCCATCCAAAAGTGTGAGCCAACGTTCAGTTGTAGCAAAAAGAATTTTAAGCCTGGCTCTCACAAACTCTGTATGCTCTGCGAAAAGATCTATCAAAAGTATCACGGCAGTTTACATTAAAGACCTCACCTACGAAATTGCACAGAAACCCTTCTAACAGCAGACTTGGCAGAAGAAAGGCATTTGCGGCAGAGAGCTCCAGATGACACACAGTCTGTGCGAGTTTGGAGAGATTAAGTTTTAGTTTATTGTTTACTTATTAATTGAGTTTATATAAGTGGGACTTGTGTTTATTTGAATAGCATTCCAATAGAATTTAGTTCTGTTAGGAAATGGTTAGTACTTAGGGGGAAACTGTTTGATTTGTTAGTATTTCTTTTAATTTGTTCATTGTTAGGGTTAAATAATTAAATTGTTGTTTGTTTCTGATAAACTGGAGATCAGGGATTGTCTTTCTTTTAACAACTTTTAACAGATTACGAGGGGAAAGGCAAGTTTCTCTCCGTGTTCCGGGGAATAATTATTAGAGGGGCTTCTGTTTTAGTTTAATTACCAGAGGGGTTTGGCTATTCCTCCGTCCCCGTAACACAGTTAACTAAGTATTTCTTTGCTGAAACATTTAAAACTCCTCCTGCCCTTTTGTAGACCCACTCTATCTTTTACAGACCCTCTTCCTTCCCCTGCCTTTTCAGAATCTCTTCCATAAGCCCACACCAAATTGCAGATTCTCTCCTCCACAACTTTATCTTCATTTTGCCCACTGGCTTCGATCCTCCAGCACGGCTTCAATTCATGCTCCCTGCCGTCCACTACCTTCAGTTGGCTGATAGCACTCACCTTCTCAATGTTGCACCAGTCATAGGCTGCTTCTTTCCCATATTTATTGCTGACATGTGCCAATCAGCAACAAACATGAGAGAAAACCAGTCTGTAATTGGTGGAGCAGCCATTCAGAGATTCTAACAGCTCGACTTGTGGAAACAACATTTCATCACAAATGTTCCTGCAGGAATTTTGGGTGAATTTGCTTGCTACCCCGGTCTATCTTGAGTGTTGGTTAATTGGCTGGAGAGGGGATTTCTGTACCTCACTCAGAGAGGTAAGGTGAGGGTGATTGCCCTAACATCAAGGCAGCATTCATCTGAGTGTGGCATCAAGGAGCCCCTAACACAACTGGATTCAATGGGAATTAGCAGGGAAACTCCCCACTTATTGGAGTCACACTAGCTTTCATGACCCTAGATCACCTATGGATAGACAGAACTTATAACCTACATTTTAATAATGGAGATACACCAAGACAATGACTGTGATGTAAATTCGGCGGCAGTCTGAAGAGGAATTCTGGGAACACCACACCTGAAGGTGTCAAAGAAGCTTCAAATGGGAAACGTGCTCCAACCTGTAATCCTCTGTGAGTATTTCAGACTGTGAGCATGATGGGATAAAAGAAAACTGTCTAGGTAAGAGATATCATTGCATTTACCCTTTTCAAGAGTATACAGAGACAGGAATTAAAAACAAGATTCAACCCTGGCCTGTGTGTGCTGGTGGACTGACATGCTCATCTCTGACATGCTCAATTACGTTGGTGAGCTGAGGAACCTATGTTTGGATTTCCGTACTGGTGTGCTGTGAGAGTCACTATTGAAGTTCCTGTGTTGCAAGAAAATGACTCTTTTTCTAACTAGCTTCCAGCAATCTGAGCAATTTCAAAAGCAAACAGGGCAGAAGCTTGGGCTGAAAAGTGGCAAATAACATTCATGTCAATACATGTGACCGGCAATGAACATCTCCAATAGGATAGAATCTAACCATTGCCCCTTGACATTCAGTGGCATTAACATCTTTGAATCCCCAACTGTCCACATCTGAGATCTATCATAGACCAGAAACTGAACTGGAGTAGCCATAAATACTGTGGCTATGAATTCTGCAGTGAGTAACTTAACCAATGCCTTTCTATCATCTATACCATATAAGTCAAGGGTGTGATGGAATAGCGACCATTTGCCTGGATGGAAACACCTCTCGGAATACTCAAGTTGGTTGACACAATCCAGGGAAAAACAGACCTCTAGTTTGGCACCACATCCACGATCTTCAACATTCAGTTCATTCACATTGACACAGTGTCAACGATGAGTACCATCTACAAGATACACCAAAGTAACTCACCCAGTCTCCTTTGATAATACCTTCTAAAACCATGACCTCCGTTACCTGGAAGAATGAGTACAACAGGTATATGGGAGCACCAACACCTGCAAGTTTGTTTTCAAACCACACCCCACCCTGACTTGGAACTATATTACTGTACCTTCACCATCACTGGGTCAAATTCCTGGATCTCGTTTCCTAACAGTATTGTGGGTGTTCATACCCCTGAAGACTGGAAAACCACTCACCAGCATCTTAGAAAGGGCTGTTAGCAATGAGCAATAAATGCTGTCCTAGCCAGCAACATGCACATCTTACAAACAAGTTTCTTTTTTAAGAACAGAGCTTCTACCCACTCAGATTGGCTAACAGCTGTCTGGTCCCAGCAGTGCCAGAAGCTGCAATGAACAGGACTGGGACTGGATCTACAGGCAGTTGGAGATTGTAGGTCCCAGTGTCTATGACCAAGTAAGTGTGGGGGATCTCATGGATTGGAGGGGAAGGAAGGCATCAGGTGTGGCCAGAAGGGGGAAGTGCTCGTGTATCCAGCAATACCCACATCCCAGGGAAGAACAAAGGAAAAATGTAAAGGCCTCAACACAGCAAGTGTGGCTGGACTGGAATTCACCCTTTCCACTGCAATGTTACAGAGAGATCAGGGCGGACCTCTTCCTCCTGCCAGCAAGCCACTAGTTAGGGAAAGGAAAATTCTGTCCCTTCGTCAACAGACAGAGAAAATTTTCACTACATTGTATTTGACATATTTACAGGTACATGATAGACCACTGGACATTGGACACAATTTCCTATCCTCTCCAGAAAACTGAGCTTTCATAGAGTCATTGAGATGCACAGCACGGAAACAGACCCTTCAGTCCAACTCATCCACACCAACCAGATATCCCAAATAAACCTAGTCTCATTTGTCAGCATTTAGCCCACATCCCTCTAAACCCTTCCTATTCATGTACCCATCCAGGTGCCTTTTAAATATTGTAATCATACCAGACTCCATCACTTCCTCTGGCAGCTCATTTCATACACGCAATTCCCTCTGTGTGAAAAAGTTACCCCTTAGGTCCTTTTTAAACCTTTATCCTCTCACCTTAAACCTATGCTCTCTAGCTTTGGACTCCCCAACACTGAGGAAAAGACCTTATCTATTTACCCAATCGATGCCCTTCATGATTTTATAAACTTCCACAAGGTCATCCCTCCAGGGAAAACAGCCCCAGTCTATTCAGCTTCTTCCTATACCTCAAACCCTTCAACTCTGGCAAGATCCTTGTAACTCTTTTCTGAAGTCTTTCAAGTTTCACAATAACCTTCCTATAGCAGGGAGACCAGAATTGCACACAGTATTCCAAATTTGATTAGCATTGAACCCTCTTGCTGTATTGACAGGGCAAATATTTCCCAGAATTAAATGTTGAGAAGGTATAATGTGAAGGGTCTAGGCCTGAAACATCAAGCCTTCCTGCTCCTATGATGCTGCTTGGCCTGCTGTGTTCATCCAGCTCCACACCTTGTTATCTAGTTTATGAGACCTTTCTAATGTGTGGCAGTGTACAGGAGCCACTTTCATGTGCTGTTTACCTCACCACTGCATTCTTACATTCAAAGGATGTAAACTTTAGGCTCCACAGACATGTTACAGCGACAATAACTTGAGTTTATGTCACAACTTTAATGCAGCCAAACATTTTAAAAGGTGCAGCCAGCAATAGAGGAGATATCAGAAGGCCTGATCAAAAGTTCACTTAAAGATGTGGAAGGAGAGGCAGGGTTAGGGTTTAGAAAGGACAGTCCAGAGGATGTGCCTAGTTAGTTAGCTACTAATTACAAATGGGAAAGGTGAGCATAAACAATAGAGTTAGAGCAGAGGTTTTAGGGGATGGAAGTTCAATTGCATATTTTGCAGAACAAGGTTACATTAACAGAGTAAAATCGAGCAGTTGAAATATATTGCGGGAAAAGGTGAACTTGGCCACTTCAACAGGAAGAATGTAAAAAGGAGTATAATATTTAAATAGACAGAGAATGCAGAACCCTGGAGCTACAAAGGGATCTGTATGTTGTGCTACATGAATCACAAAATATTTTAATATGCAGTACAGGAAGTGACTAGGAAGGTAAAAGGAATGCTATTGTAAGGGGAATGGAATAAAGAAGTGAGGATGTCTTGCTCAATTTTATAGGACATTGTTGAGGCTAAATCTAGACCATTCCGTACAGTTTTGGTTTCCTTATTTAAGAAAAGATATAATTGTATTAAAAGTAGTTCAAAAAAGGATCAACGTTCTGGGGGTTATTATTGACTAAAAACTTAACTGGACTGCTACATAAATACTGATATAACAAGAGCAGGTCAAGGATAGGAATACTGCGGTGAGCAACTCACCTCCAGACTCTCCAAAATCTATCTACCTTCTACAAGACACAATTCAGGAGCGTGATAGAATACTCCCCTCTTGCCTGAATGAGTGCAGCTCCAACAACACTCAAGAAGCTCAACATCCAGGGCAAAATGGCCCACATGATTCCACCACATCCACGAACATTCACTCCCTCCATTACTATTGCTCAGTAGCAGCAGTATCTGCCTATCTACCTAAAGCACTGCAGTAATTCACCAAGGCTTCTTAGACAGAACCTTCCAAATCCAACACCACTGCCACTGGAAGGACAAATGCAGCAGATATGTAGGAATGCTACCACTTACCAGTTTCTCTCCAAGCCACTCACCATCCTGATGTGGAAATATGTCCCTTTTCGTGGGAAAAAAATCCTGTAACTATCACCCTATTGGCATTGTGGACATACCTACACTAAATGAACTGTAGTAGTTAAAAAAGGTAGCTCATTTACCATTTTCTCAAGGGCACATATGGAACCAGCGGAACCAAAATCTGCTGAATGAACAAAAAAAAAAGACGAATTGCTGGGATGGGAGGTTATTTTATGAGGAAAGGTTGGCCTGGTTAGGCCTGTATCCATTGGAGTTCAGAAGAGTAAAAGGTAATTTCATTGAAGCATATAAGCTCCTGAGAGGACTTGAAAGAGTGGTTGCTAAAAGGATGTTTCATCTTCTTCCACAGACTAGAACAGGGGGACACTTTAAAAATAAGGGGTATTGTGTACAATAGGGAGGAGTAGAATTTTCCTCTCAGCGAGTGAAAGCCTATGGAATATATTTCTCCAGACAGTGATAGATGCATGGTCACCGAACACTTTTAAGACTGAATGGGTGAAACAATTGACAATAGGCAGGAAAGTGGAGTTGAGGCCACAAACTGATTGGCCATGATTTTAATGATTGGTAGACCAGGCTCAAGGGGCCAAGAGATCTAGTCCTGCCCCTAAGTCGTATATTCATTGGTCTGTATCGTGCACTCACTGAGAATCGAATGCAGCTCCTAATGTTATTAGATACAATAAGCTGGCACAGCTATCACAAGAACAAACATTGTTTGCACAAAGTAAATTGAAAACCATTCATGAAGTGAAAATGTACACAATCTGCTAAAGTCTTCCATAATGTGTTTTAAGCCTCAACAATATAAATCAGATCTTTATTTACAGGAAGCAGTCAAGTTTCATAAGATCTATATTGCTGACTAAAGCAGCTCTTGAGCACAATACCATTCTGTTCATGATGAATATATTTGTCAAATTCTTGTTTACTTGTAAGTCCAGCAAGCAATAATATAAATCACCTAATATAACATAATAAAATTCCCTTTTGTAATCAATAAAAGACTTCCTAACATAATGTCATTTCAGCAAAGATGTTGTAGAAATGTTAATTATCTTTAATTCTTAGCATGATGCCTAATAGATGTCATTATTCAGCATGAGATTGCGTCTACTTGGCTCATTGGAATTTGGAACCAATCAGCTCATCAACAGTTTTGTGATTGAGCTTTGAATTTTTGCCATGATTATTCTTTCTGCAAAGGAACTTGACATAAAATAGAATAGAAGGAATGTCCTATGAGGAAGAATCATTCAGCAGGCAAGCCAGCACTGAAAGTCAGTGCAGATCTGAAAACTGGGTGTCTCAAACCCACCACTGTTTTCATTATGGATAAAGATTTAGCTGAGTTGAATTCCTTTTAAATACAAGTTCTCTCGCAGCTTTTGTAACATATATGGCATAAAGTACTGTATATCAAATGTGATGTAGTGCTTGTATATCAAGTTTAATGGAATTAAATCGTGCTGTTACAATACAATAACCATGAAAATAAAATAAACTAGCTTTATTATGCATTTGATAAGTGTTATTTTGAAGCCCTTCATTCTGATGTTTGATGCAAGTATTAAAATGGGGCTGTTGGTTATTTTTATTTGCAATGCATGTAACAGGTATGCTTAACGGCTGCAAAATATGCTTTGTTGTATCCTTCTGTCCATTTCTAATCCTACAAAGACACACTATTTGATGTTTGGAGCAGGTAAACTGGCTAGCACTGATGTAACATCAGAATGTAATTGCAACAAGACCAAAGACCATAAGACATAATAACAGAAATAGGCCATTCAGCCCATCAACTCTGCTCCAGCATTCGATCATGGATGATATGTTTCTCAATCCCCTTCTCCTGCTTTCTTCCCATATCCTTGATCCCGTTACCAATCATGAACCTGTCTATCTCTGTCTTAAATACAGAAGTCACACACCAAGTTACAGTCCAACAGTTCATTTAAAATCACAAGATTTTAGAGTGCTGTTCCTTTGTCATGACTTCATGATGAATGAGCAACGCCCTAAAAGCTTGTAGTTTTAAATAAACATGTTGAACTATAACCTGGTGTCGTGTGACTTTTGACTTTGTCCACCCCAGTCCAACACCAGCACCTCCACATTGTGTCTTAAATACATTCAATGATTTGGCCTCCTTCTGTAGCAATGAGTTTTACAGATTGACCATCCTCTGCCTAAAGAAATCCTTCCTCATCTCAGTTCTAAACAGTTGTCCCTTCTCACTGAGGCTGTGCCCTCGGATCCTAGTCTCTCTTACTAGGAAAAATGTCCATTCTCTCTCGGCCTCTTAGTACTCTGTAAGCTTATTATACAATTAGAATTCTTACCTTTTGTGACTGGTATCTATTATAGGAATAAAAATTATGTATTGTCTTGGTAAGATATAGGCAAAAATGGTAAATTGATATATATATTTTTCCATTTTTGAAAATCCACATACATGCACAGAATTAGACAGAACAGAGAAAGAAACAGGTTATTCGGCCCAACCAGTATTTGCCCATGTTCATGCTCCACCTCAGACTTCTCCATTTCTTCCTCTTCTAAATTTATCCTTCCAAATCACCGTAACTCTCTAATCCTTTCTCCCTTGTATGCTACCTTCCCCTTAAATGCAGCTATGCTATTTTGCATCAATTACTCTCTCTGGTAGCAAATTCTACCTTCTCACTAGGCACTGAATGAAGAAGTTGCTTCTGAATTCCCTTATTCATTTCTTAGTGATTGACTGTAATATTTATATTGGTAGCCTCTAGATTCACATTTTTTCCTGGACCCTCTGTGTCTATTCTATTAAAAACTGTAATAAATTTTAAAACTTCTCTGAGGCCACCCCTCGCCGTCCTCTTTTGAAAAGATAACAGACTTGGTCTGTTAAGCCTTTCCTGCTAAGTATGATCTTGCAGTTTTGGGTTCATCCTACTAAATCTCGTTTCACCCCCTCCAATGTCTTTTTTTTCTTACATGCTGATGAGAATTACACATGCTAAAGAGATTTGACAGATGTTCAGCACTTTTTTCTACTTCTATTCTATTCCTCCAGAAGTAAACTCCCACGTCTGGTTTGGTTTTGTTATGACCTGATTGACTTACATCAAATTTTTTTATTGATTTTAAGACCTGCTTTTAAGAAAATCAGCCACAAGGGAGAAAATGAGCCACAAGGGAGAAAATCAGCCACAAGGGAGAAAATGAGCCACAAGGGAGAAAATGAGCCCCAAGGGAGAAACTTGTGAATTGTTGTTCTGGAGACAAATGGAGTGGGAAGAAAAATTTTGAGGAGGCAACAAGATTTAATTGGTCATATTCTAAAACATGAGAAATTGGAGGACCCATGAGAGGGAAAATTGAAGGATGTAACTTTCTGTGTGGGGACTTGGTTTATACATTTGCTCTCAACTACCACACTTTGGACTTCATATACTCTACACTTAAGTAGGATGCTCTGAGAACACAAGCGTGCTTTGTTGTTGGCAATGAGCTGGCTCAGCCCAAGATCATCCCCCCATCATGTTCCAGCAGGGACTGAGGACACTCATTGCAAAGTGTACAGTCATACAAAACAACTTTTCACATCTGTGTTCCACCACAGCTCATATGACAACTTAATTACATTGACAGCAATGTCACCTGGACACTCCCCCTCTCTCCCTATTTATTTCAGAACCTTCTTCCCCTCCCCATTTCTGAAGAAGGGTCTAGGCTGGAAATGTCAAGCTTTCCTGCTCCTATGATGCTGCTTGGCCTGCTGTGTTCATCCAGCTCCACACCTTGTTATTTCATACATTCTTACCAGACTGGATCAGGTTTGAATTAGGGGTTGCCCTTCAATGACAGAGATGAGAAGATTCTCTTTCTCTCTCAGAGAGTGGTGCAGCTTTCTGCTTCAGAAGGAGATGGAGGCTGGTTCACTGAATATTTGTGAAGGCAGCAGTAGATAGATGGCTTTGCCTAACAAAAAAATTCTGAGGTTATCAAAAGCAGGTGGGAATGTGGAGTCTGAAACAAAACAGATCAGCCGTGATCTTATTGAATGACACAGCAGCCTTCAGTGGCCAAATGGCCTACTTTTGTCCCTAAATTCGCATTATTCATATGTATGAAAACAAGGGATACTTTACCCATCACGGTGGTGTGCTGGCAATCATGTAGCCTGGGTGGAGATTGAAAGCTAACGAAACTTACAAGTCATCTTATGGAGTCACAGCATTACCATCACCATGCTGGACAACTCACAGACTTACAGTCCAAATTAAAACAAAAACTCAAAATGTTGTCTCCCACGTGTTGTCCTAAAAATATGAGGCAAAAGGCATTCCTTAAAGGACACAGGACAGTCAAAATGACAGATAATACCTTCACTATAAGACAGAGCAAGTGCCTACTCTCTGAGAGAAAAGCTCTTTTGGCATTTTGAATATGTACAACCTCTGCAGTATCAGAAATTCAGTGAATGCTGGCAACTAATGTCATGTATATTTTACCTTCCACACTCAACCAATAAAACCTCCATCCCTACCTTTAACAAATACAGCCTGGCTTTAAGAGATCAACCAGCTAGAAGCCCCACCCTCCCAAATGTGAGCTATTTATGAATGCTGCAATTATTGTTGACAGCTTACACTCACCATCCATGTTGATCCAGCTTCATACCAACATCTTTGCGCAGACAGAGCAGGCAGCTTGCCCGGTGTCAAAAAAACAAAAACAAAAATGATCTCCATGTTGTCAGATAAGTGAAAAGATTAAAATTGAGTCCCTTGGTCTGTGAAGTCACAGGCAGGCCCAGGTCTACTGTAACTCTAATATATGCATTTCTTATTTTCAGTTTGCCAGTTGGCAAGGACAGTCAAGATAATCCACAGTGCAGGGAGCAAGCAGTGTTGTAGGTTCCAGGTTTTAAACATTAAATATGGAGATGGAGTGTGGAAGTTGCAAAATGCATGGAGATTAGAGTGAATCAGATTAAAGTTCATTAAAAGACTGGAGTTAGCTGAGTGCTTTCAGTCTCAGCAGCGAGTTCAAAATCTCACCACCCAAGTTCTATTTCAATTACCTGTCTCATCTTTTGGTTTATCCTCATCAGCTTTGCCAAATGGGAAACTGAAAGTAGTCACTAGTTAAGAGTTCAGAAATTACACGAGACCAAAGGAAGACCCCCTAATGGTCCATGATTCTCTAACTGCAAAAATTCCAGGTTATACAGTGCCCACTAGGGACTGCTTTCCTGTGATCTTCTTCCCCAAATTTACCCACTGCCGTTTAATGTACCAATAAGCAAATTATACCTCATGTTAGCAAACTTCACTAGTGTGCATTCTTTTAATTTACAAACACCACAGTTCACACACTTCAGGCGTGGGTGTGATATGCAAGGTGGGCAAAATGTGAAAGCAATATTTAGATCCAAATTGTTTTGCAGAAGTTTTAAACCCAATTTAGTACAAAGGGAGAATCAATGACAAAAGGAAATGGCAACTAGTAGACTCCTATCAAATTGAAATCTGGTGCATCAGTGAAATTCAATACTTTCTCAGAAATAAATTATTACTATTTCAAAAAGCTATTTGTGCATGTAGATGAACAAATTGTTTGTTTTTAGCTCTGGGTTCCAAATGAAGCATTTAGCAGTCATATGGTATTAGCTGACACTGAATTGC
This sequence comes from Ginglymostoma cirratum, assembly GCA_024137785.1. Taxonomy (NCBI): domain Eukaryota; kingdom Metazoa; phylum Chordata; class Chondrichthyes; order Orectolobiformes; family Ginglymostomatidae; genus Ginglymostoma; species Ginglymostoma cirratum. The sequence continues at coordinate 2,758,954 of JAHRHZ010000050.1, forward strand.
TGTCTCATTTCTCATTCACATCTCTGATCGATGAAATAGCTAGGTGATAAGTGGTAACACATTCTGCACAACAGCTAAATGCTGCATTTGGAACAGAGTGAAAAGTAAACCCAGCAATTTACACAGACTATAATTACAACATTAAAACCAGATTCAAACCATTTCTGTTCAATATTTAAGCAACACCGTAACAGTGAGATCCACAGTAAACCGGGAATCTCTGCTAATACGTAAAACAACTGAAGAACAGTGGAGGATTCCTAAAGAAACATTTAATGTGGATACTAAACCAATTTACACCACTGAGATGGAAAAGCCCTGCTTCACACAAAAAACACATTCATGGACAAATAAAGAGATAACCGACAGCTTAAATTAGAAAGCTTAAAAAAATGCAAAAACTAGCACAAATCATGCTGAATGGGAAATATACAAAGACCAGTGAAGGACTGCAAAGCAACTTATAAGAGCTATTAAAAGGAATTATGAAAGGAAATTTGCTAGGGACGTCAAAAAGAATAAGAACAAATTTTATAGCCCCATTAAGAGAAAGAAGGTCGTCAGCAGTATTGTTGGTCCATAAAAGACTGAAAGTGAGAATATTGTCAATGCGTATGGGGAAATGGTAGACATGTTGAATAATTACTTTGCCTCAGTATTTACATTAGAAAAGGAGAATAGCTTGCTAGAAGACCCAGGAAATTAATAATGGATTGGGAACAGGGACTGTTTAAAATTAACGCAAGAAAATATCGTTAATGAGGAAATTAATGGAATTAAAGAGTGACAAATTCCCAAGGCCTGCCTGTTTCCATCTGAGGGTATTAAAGAAAGCACACTGTAGAAGTTCTAACTGCAATCTTTCCCTAGGTACATGAGTCATTTCTCTGGATTGGAAAAATTGCACATGTCCCTCCTCTTTTAAAGAGGGGCAAGAGAGGAAAACAAGAAATAGAAGAATTATGGACTAGTTAGGCTAACACCTGTAGTGGGAAAGTTGTTAGAATCTATAATCAAGGATGCTGTAACTGAACACCTTGAAATTTTTCAGCTGACCAGGGAGAGTCAGCATGGATTAATGACAGATAGATCATGCTGGACAAATTCCATTGACCTTTTGCAAAGGCGACTAAGGTAGTGGAGAAGGGAATGTCTATTGATGTTGTTTGTACGGACTTCCAGAAGGCACTTGATAAGGTACCGCATAAGAGAATCTTAACAAAGGTAGATGCCCACAGAATTGAGGCTAAATTACTGACATGGCGGGGAAGTTGGTTGAGTGGCAAGAGACAAGAAGTAGGGGTAATGGGCACTTAAATTGGCAAGTTGTGATCAGTGGTGTCCCAGAAGGATCTGTGTTAGGGCCTCAATTATTTACATTATTTATGAACAATTTGGCATTGTACGTCATATTTGTTGATGACACAAAGTTAGGTGGGATTGTAGACAGTGTAGATGATAGATATAACTACAAAGGGATATTGATAGACTAAGTTAATGGGGAAAACTGCAGCAGATGGAGTTCAATGTAAGCAAGTGTGATGTTATCCATTTTGGACCAAAAAGGATAGATCAAGGTACTTTCTAGATGGTATGAAGTTAAATATAGTGGATGTCCACAAAGTTCAGGTGCACAGATCTTTAAAATGTCACAAAGAAGTGCAGAAAATAAACAAGAAAGCTAATGGGACGCTAGCCTTTTTATCTAGAGGACTGGAGTACAAGGTTGCAAAAGTTATGCCTTGGTTATACAAAACACTGCTTAGACTCCACTTGGAGGACTATGAGGAGTACTGGGCACCACACCTTAGGAAGGATATATTGCCTTTGGAGGAAATAAAATGTAGGTTTACAAGAATGATACCCAGATATTAAAGATTAAGTTACAAGGAGAAATTACGCAAATTAGGTTTGTTTTCTCTAGAATGTAGAAGGTTAAGGGATGGTCTTATTAATGTCTTCAAGATACCAACAGAAAATGAGACGGTAGATAAAGAGAAGCTATTTCCACTGTTTGGGGATTCTGGAACTTGGGGTCTTAGTTGAGATTTAGGGTCAGACTACCCAGGAGAGATGTTAAGAAGTACTTCTGTACACAAAGGACTGTAGATATTTGGAACTCTCCTCCACAAATGACAGTCAACGCTGAATCAGTTGGTAATTTTATGTAAAGGTATTAAGGGATATGGACCAAAGGCAGACATATGGAGTCAGGTCACAGATCACCATGATCTCATTGAATGGTGGAGCAGGCCTGAGGGGCTGAATGGCCTATTCCTGCTCCTAAATTCCTATTATCACGCAGGTTAAGTGGAGTGGCCTTGCTAAATTGTCCCATAGTGTCCAGGGTAGGTAGATCAGCCATGGGAAATGCAGAGTTACAGGAATAGGGTTGGGAGTAAAGAAAGGGTGGGACGCTCTTTGGAGAGTCAGTGTGGAGCCAATGGGCTGAATGGCCTGCTTCCACACAGTAGAGATTCTACGATGATCATGTGTATTAAACCTCAGAAAAACTTGCAATGACATTTGTTTGATGCAGAAATCTTTCTTGAAGAGTACAGAATTCTAGAGGTTGAAGTTAAACCTCAGTGGGTGATAAAATTATTGTTATGGCAAGAATAGGAAAGGATAAGGCAATGTTGAGAGGTTAAAAGTTCTGTTTAGCTGCCGAAATGATCCGCAATGCAATTCCAATATCTTCTCCATTGACTGCCGTGAGATTTTTAATGAATGCAACAAAAACAATTTGCATAAGACAATCTCAATCAATTTGAGGCACTACATGGGAACATTATCAGACAAAAATGAAACTAAAACACATCAGGGGAAATAGCAGGTGACCAAAAACTTGCTGAGAGTTAGGTTTCAAGGAAGTATTCAAGGAGGAAAGAGAGACCACGTTGAAGATTAAGGGTTAAAATGTGGAATTCAGGGTATAAATAACTGGATGCACAGCTGCTAACTGGGGAAAGAAATGGATCCAGAACTGGACGAATGTAAAGTATTGCAGTATTGAAGGAGGATACCAAGATATTGAGGTGCAGGACATTGAGGCATTTGAACAAATTTGAAATTTGAGACATTTCTGGAGCCAAAGTAGATCGGTGGTGGTGCTAAGATAGAACTGGGTATTGTGCATATGGAATCTGAGGGGCGGGGTGGGAAGGTCAGCGTATAGTTTTGAAATTGTAGTGGCCGAAGGCAGAATTTTAAGTCACAGCAGAGTTAGTCGTAAGACAAACAATTGCAAAAAAAAAACTTTAGGTTTGAGGTGTGGTATGTGCATGAATTGTGCACAGAAACAGGAAAACGTGATGATTTACAAAAAGAATATTACAGCAAGAAGTGGATCAGAACAGTGTATGCCAATCTGACAGAGAAATCTGATTAAACTGGCAGGAAATACTTCATAACTGTGTCTAAAGTTTCAAGTCAGTAGTATTATTTTGTTTTAATACATGTCATCAAAAGTCTATTGAAAAATACGAGCACAGATGGCTGTCAGAATGTTGACACAGTAATCAATAAATTGAACTGAGCAAACAACTTCCTTGCACTGTATTTATTCCAGCATCTATGTTTAGATAAATCATTCCACTTTGAAAACAGAATTCAAAGCATTGACACTCATTACCAACTGTGTCCTAATAAGATTGAGTAAAGCTTATATTTACTTCTGAGCCACATCTGAAGTGAAATTTCATTAAGCCGCATGTTTTCTGATTTCCACCGTTTTAAAAAAAAAATCAATCTTTAAAGCTATATATTTACTGTGGTTGGATTCCAGCCCAAACTATGGATCCGATACGTGGCCGACACTTTTGTCATCATCAAACGGACCAAACTAGAGAAGACACACCAACTTCTAGACAACACTCTCACCGGCATCAAATTCACCAAGGAAGAGAAAAAGAACGAGCAGCTCCCATTACTGGACATCATGGTAGAACGTAGGGCCAACGGGGAATTCCTGACGAAGGTACACAGAAAAGCCACACACACTGACCAAGTACTGAATTTCAACAGTAACCACCCAACACCCCCAAACGAATGTGCGTGAAAACACTAGTTAAATGAGTGACATCACACTGTAGCAACCCAGGACTATGCCAAAAAGAAGAAATATTTAAGGATAACAGATACCCAAACAACTGGATCCGACGATGCCTATCACACGAACAACAACAGGAAGATACTGCACGCCCTAACACACCCACCATGTTACGGTACATGAAGAATATATCCGAACTGACCACAAGACTCCTATGATCATTGGGCATCAGAGTAGCATACAAACCCACGTCAACCCTATGCCAAATGCTAACTCGAACCAAAGACCCCTTACCCACTATGGACAGAACCAACGTGATGTACAAGATCCCATGCAAGGACTGAAACAAACATTACATTGGATGGACAGGAAGGAAATTGGCTACAAGGGTACATGAACACCGAGTAGCAACAAAAAGACACGACCAATACTCACTCGTCTCCATTCACATGGATAAGGAGAACCACCAGTTCGATTGGGACAACATCAGGACAGGACAAACAGAGACAAGCACGGGAATTCCTACAGGCCTGGTTCTCCACCAAGAAGGCCATCAACAAACATATAGAACTAGACCCTATGTATACACCACTGTGAAGGAAAACCGGAAATGAGGTCATCAAATCCAATGGACCCCAGAGTTTAAATAATAGGTGGGAAAACACAACAGCGCTTCATGAGAGGCTGCACTGATGATGTTACCCAACAGGGTAACGAAACATCTGCGAACTAACGAACCAGCTCGGTGAGCGAACCAACCATAGCATCCACAACCCGAGCTACAGATCTACTAGGAATCTTACAGCTATGTATTTGTTTGGAAGATAGGAACTGGTGTAGGTCATACAGCCTTTCCACCATTCAGGTAGCTTCAACATTCTCAATCAACCTGATGCTATGACACAATCCTGGAGCAGTTGGGATTTGAACACAGGTTACCTGGGCCCAGAGGTAGGGCTACTTTCACCGCACTACAATAGGCCTATTGATTAACTTAGGCATTCTCTAGTCAACCCATGCGAAGGTGCTATAACACATCTCTGGAGCAGTTAGGAATGCTACAACTGTGCCACAACAGCCTTATTGATCAGCTTATGGCTGATCTTTGTATTAATAACTACTGTTTGAATTTCATATTATTGTATCATATAACTGAACATTGACATTCTAAAGTAGATAACTTTCCTACTCTCTTTATATGATGATACATCCCCTTGAAATCTCCAAATTTCTGACCCAGCTACTTACAGCCACAAAGCAGCAGAAACTGAGGAAATATACTTTATTTCTTAATAAATATATTTATTTTGGTGCAGTAATGCTACTGAGTTCCATAACCAGTTAAACATCATACATGTTCTGACCTGAGTTGATGGCTACAGAGATAACACAAATAATTTCAGTGGAAGAGGCACATTCAGCTCCTTTAATTCATCTGTCTGGAAAAACTCTAAAGTCTTCCATCCCAACATTCAATTGATTTTAAAGTAGCTTTGAGCTTTTCACTGTTCTTCCTCAGGGTTTGTCTCATATTTTCTGATATTAGTCCTATAGTTGTCCTTCAGTCATTTGAACGTATCCCCATGCTGTACTCTCACAGATTGGAGAAGGTCAGTTAGCTTAGTTGGTTGGTTGGGTGGTTTGTGATAGACACTGATAGCATGGATTCAATTCCTGTACTATTGAGGATTATCCTTCTCGAATCTCTCCCCTCACGTGGCATGCTGACTCTCAGATTAAGCCTCTACCAGTCGTCTCTCTCTAACATTAAATTAAATTATTATCTCAATGTACCTTTTCTGCAGCATTTACTGTTTGGTATATCACTAAGACTACCATTTAGTTGTCACTTTTCAAGATAGAATTCCAAAATTTTGCAAGTATTGATATTAACTTCAACTTCTATTATTAAGGACTTGCTTTATAACTCTTCCACGCAAAGTGTTAGTGTTTGAACACCTGGATGCAACTGACCTTAGTGCTCAGTAATGTGAGCTGACTAGCATGCCAAACCGTTTGACCAAATGCTTTTTGTTTGTTCTCTGTTGTTCTGGCCATATATTTCAGCATTCTATTTGTTGCGCTGAATGTTGTTGAATGTCAACTCTTTTGATTTTATTACAGCTTTAACTATTTCAATTCCTTTCCTGCAGCAAATAGGGCAACGAGTTTTCCTTACTGTTGTTTCATTGGCATCTTCCTGCATGAAACCACATTAACCATTGTTCTGCTGCCTTAAATTTTTCACCCAATGCATGTTGTAATTTCTGAGCTGCCTATCCCAGTCCCATCACGTAGTTTATATTAGTTGCAAAGTTTGGCTTGGAACAGGAGTGGTCATAGAGTCATAGAGTTATAGAGTACTACTGCATAGAGACAGGCCCTTTGGCCGAAATGGGTCCATGCCAACCAAAATGTCCATCCACGCTAACCCCATTTCCCTGTACTTGGCCCATATCTTTCTAAACCTTTCCTATCCATGTATTCATTCAAGTGCCTTTTAAATTTTGTTTATATACCTGCCTAAACCATTTCCGCTGGCAGCTCATTCCATACGCATACCACCCTCTGTGTAAAAAATTTGCCCCTCGGGTTCCCAAGCATTATTGTCCTTCTTGTATTTAACTGATGGCCTCTAGTCCTCAATTCCCTAACTTTGGGAAAAAGACTGAGTGCATTCACCCTATCCATGCCTCCCATGATCTTATATACTTCTATAAGGTACCCCCCTCAGTTTCATATGCTCTAAAGAAAAAAGTCCTAGTTTGTCCAACCTCTCCCTATAACTCAGTCCCCTGACTCCTGGCAACATCCTTGTAAATTTCTTCAGCACTCTTTTCAGTTTAATAACATCCTTTTTACAGCAAGGTGACCAAAACTGAACACAATACTCCATGTGTGGCCTCACCAATGTCCTGTACAACTGCAACATATCTTCCCAATTTCTGCACTCAATACCCTGACTGATGAAGGCCAGTGTGCCAAAGGCTTCTTCACTGCCCTGTCTACCTGTGACTCCACTTTCAGAGAACCATGCACCTGAACTCCAAGGTCCCTCTGTTCCACTACACTCCTTAAGGCCCTACCATTCACCATGGAACTCCTACCTTGATTTGATTTTCCAAAATGCAATACCTCACACTTATCTGTATTAAACTCCATTTGCCATTTTTCGGCCCACTTCCCCAGCTGATCAAGATCCTGCTGCAATTTCTGATAAACCTTCCTCACTGTCCGTGATACTGTCTATTTTATTGTCATCTGCAAACTTACTAATCATGCCTTGTACATTCTCATCCAAATCATTGATATAGATAACAGCAATGGGCCCAGCACCGATGCCTGAGACACACCACTCATCACAGGTCTCAAATCAGACAAGCATCCTTCCAGTATTACCCTCTGCTTCCTACCATCAAGCCAATTGTGTATCCAATTTGCCAGCTCTCCCTGGATTCCATGCAATCTAACTTCCAGAGCAGTCTACCATCTGGAACCTTATCAAAGGCCTTTCTGAAATACATATAGCCTACGTCGACTGCCCTGCCCTCATCAACCTTCCAGGTCACTCCATCAAAGAACTCTAACAAATTTGTGAGGAATAATCTCCCATGCATGAAACCACCCTGACTACTCCAAATCAAACCCTATTTTTTTAAATGCATGTACATCCTATCCCTCAGAGTCTTCTCAAGTAACTGACCAACCTCAGATGTTAAGCTTACCAGTCTATAATTCCCAGGTTTTACTTTGCAGCCCTTCTTGAATAAGGGCACAACATTCACTACCCTCTAGTCTTCCAGGACCTCACCTGTGGCTAACGATGATGCAAATATATCAGCCAGGGCCCCTGCAATTTCTTCCCTCGTCTCTTGCAGGGTTCTTGGATATATCTGGTCAGAACCAGGAGATTTATCCACCTTCATACATTCTAAAACTTCCAAAACCCCCTTTACTGTGATATGGACTGTCCCCAAGATAGCGCCACTAACTTCCTCAAATTCCCAAGTCTTCATGTCTTTCTCCACAGTGAACACAGAGGAGAAATATTCATTGAGGGCCTCACCCATCTCCCGCAGTTCCACACATTCGTGTCCACAATCCTAACGGGCCATTTGCTGGGGACTGCAGTCTCCATGTTTCCCACTCTGGCATAACTGCTGTAACAATATGTTGGACTTCAGACACCCCCTTGTCAGTGTCGAGGCCCATGTCATGCAGTGAGCCTCGGAGTTTGAGCTGTGCTGCTTAGTGTCAGACAATGGGGACACCAGGTGCTCAGAGGTAACCATCCACCCTGTCACAACTCATTTCTTTCCTTCCCCTGGCCTCTTGCACATGGACCCAAACCCCTCACCAAGACTCTGGAATGGACTACATCTTATGTGTGGAGTGATTGCTTGTAATTGGTAGCTACCACACCCTTTAGCACTGCTGGCACTGCAGAGCTGCCAAGCATCTGATGGGGCTGCCACTCTCTAAGGCAGAGCTTCCTCCCAAGATAGAGAGGGGAGGGGGGAGTAATGGGAGAAGGTGAGAGGAAGTGGAGGGAGAAGGAAAAAGTCTCACCTTAAGGCAGTTAATGTTGTTCTCAGCATTAAATCACTGTGGTCATGGCCAGACTTGTTCACTTAATGTTTTGCAGTGTCGGGGGACAATGGCACCCCATAAAATTCAAACACGAGATACACTACTTTCCTTTGTTCAGGCAATTTATTTTCAATGCATCTCAAAATGCACTTTAAATCTCTGCTTTTTAACAAAACGAGTATCTCTCTTTGCCAAAAGTTATTTTTATGGAAGTCTAATGGTTGCATTTGGAGTTAGACAATGATACAAAACATGCAATAGAGAATTAAACTGCCTGTCTTACACCAGCTACAGACAGTAAAGTGTTTGCTGATTTATTAACACTCATTTTTTGTTGTTGCTTAGACTAATATTAACCAGCATGTTTAACAACTTAGAGCACTTTCAAGTTTCCACAGACACTTTGCCATCACTTCCTTAAAAAGAAGTTAAGAAGGTTGAGCATGCAGAATCTATTCCTCCTGAATTTGCATTGGCTGCTGTTGACTAGGTTATTATTTTACAAGCAATCCTCAACTTTTCTGCTGATAATTAGTTTTATTATTTTACATTAAGTAAGATGTGTCTGTCTGTGATATGGCTGTTTCTGCTTTGTCGCCCTTTATAACCATAGGTATTGCTTTTGCTCCGGATTAATTGGCACTAGGATGACAGTGTATCATGATGCCTGAGTGAAAAGTCATCAAATAACCAGAGAATTAACATTTTGTAAGTATTTGGTTGAGCTATAACTATTATTGGTGATTTTATTTTAAACCAATGTAGCTTCCACAAATACACTTCTAAAGTTAATAAACAACAAGAGGCCAGATTTTCTCAAAATGTAAGGAGTCAAATATAATTGCATTTTAAAGTACCATTCTTGTGGAACATTCAACTTTTACTGTCAGGAAACTATGGCTTGCGGTCAAAGGTTGCTAGGAAGGATACGATCAGTGCCAGGGAACAACACAGCGCCTCTGATCATTTCTCCCATGATGCACCCCACTGACCAGTTATCAACTGAAAACAAAATGGAATGAAGGATAATTAACCAAAACGGAATAACCACCAATAAGGTGACTACAGCTACCACAATACAGGAAACCAATGAAAACTGGCAAAGACGGTTATTGTTTTTCAGAAGCTCTGCATATTTATGACATTTCTTAAGAATTCACAGTGGAAACAGAAACGAATGATCATTTCCCCTGAAATAAAACCACTCTGTATTTCAGTGTGGTACAAACAACCAGTAGAGTTAGTCATCCAGTAGGAGGGAGTTCGAGAAAATTCAGGGCCATTTTTTTTTAGTTTTAACACTTCAGCTAATTGCTTTTGTGGTATCCTGTAAATATTCTGTGAAGCAAATAACCAATTGAAAAGAAGATTCCAAAGGTAATCAATCATTTTGTGTGCTGACCAGATACTAGCTGCATGCAGTGCTCTCTGGAGAGTGCAGGCTTGGATTGAAGTGAAGATTATCAACCAGAAAATCTCTGCTGCTAGTACACTTAATTCATCAATTATTCCTGGTTTTCACACCAAGTGTAAAAACGTTGCAAGTATTTCATTTATAAATAGCCCAAGTCATAAATTTGTAGCTTTCAGTCCAGATCATCTACCTTGCAATAATTTGTATTTGAGAAATTGATGCTTGAATCTGATTGTATGATTTTTGCATTTACAGTCCAATGTTTAAAAGTGGCTAGACTTCAGTTCAGGGCTTTTATTTAAATGCCATCCTGCTTTTGAATGTTTTTATGAACAATATTATATATTCTAACTGTGATTGTAGGCAGATGAGAAAATAGGTACAGGCCCCTCGAGTTTGTTCTGTTATGTAATTAGATCATTGTTGAGCAATACTTTAATTCCATCCAATCACTTTGGCTTGTTACTTGATAGCAAAAAAAAAATGAATCCTTCATAGATTACAAGTTGGAAATCGACCTGAACTGAATAGCATTTTGGAGGATAGAATTCTAAACTTCCATCACTCTTTGTATGAAGAAGAACTTCCGACAGCACCTCTCAAATTTTAATCAATGCACATTTCTTTGTGTCTGCTGCAGAATAAATACTTTAGCAGTATCTACCCTATCAAAGCCTTTAATCTATTGAAACAGTTGACTTGAATTACCCTTTCATGTTCTACTTCTAAGTGATTGCAATATAACTCTTATCGCCCAATATCATTTGGTGAATCTTCACTGCACTCCCTCAAACCTAATATGTCCTATCCGAAATGTAGCAATAGAGCTCTGTGCAGCTATAACATGCTTCTCACTCCATTATATTCCATGCCCTTTCTTCCCTCAAATGAGTAAGCTGTATATGTAGGAAAAAGGATTGGCTCCAGTAAATATTATTGAGGAAAGCCACCTCTCTGTCTCATCCTACCAATTTGAGTAAATATCCATTACACCCTACCCTTCATAACAATATATTCAGTAACAATGCCATAGATGAAAATTTTCTGCAGTGTATACAAGATGGTTTTCTGGATCAATACATTGAGGAACTAACTAGACTGGGTATTGTGTAATGTGAAAGGAATGATTGGCAAACTAGCTGTGCATACCCCATTAGAGATGGTATTATCATAGAAAAATGGAGAGTAGCAACATTAATTCTGAGGTTAGGGTCCTGAGTCTAAATAAAGGAAACTACAGTGCTATGGGGCACTAGCTGGCTATGATAAATTGGGTAATGAAACTTAAAGATATGACAGTAGATGGGTAATCGCAAACATTTAAAGAGCACAGGGAGGGTGTGCAACAGCTATTCATTTCAGTCTGGCATAAAAATAAAATCGATTCAACTTTTCATTTCTTTGTCAATTTTCCAAATGCTGTTACAAATAGAATGATAAGATACTTTGTGTTAGAATTTATTCACCTACAGTATTCGAACTTCCAGAATCTGAAATAGGACAAACAGCAAGTAGCAAACAAACTACTTTGTTCCCTGAACTTTAAGGGCCTGCAGTTGAGACACCCATGCATTAATAGAAAGAAGATAATGGCAGTGCACATCCAAACTTCGAATAAGCATATTTGGATTCTGATGAAAAGTCATCAACCTGAAATGTTAACTCTGTTTCTCTTTGCACAGATGCTGCTCGGCTTGCTAAGTGTTTCCAGCAACTACAATTTTCACTTCAGTTTTATATTAGTTTGCCCCAATATGTAGCACTGACAGATGAGTGTCCCGTGCTCGGTCTGTGATTTTGTAAAATTACCCAACACGATTCTAAAATTAATAACGTATGTGATTTTAGGTACTTGAGTTCGGCAACTTTGAGAAGACACCACCATAGAATGTGACTAAATGTGATCAGGTCTCAATAACTTTATTCCCAATAACTGACAGGCAGAACTAACATGTTCATCGGATATAGAAGAAAGGAAGAGCTGTGTCTATATTGAAATTCTAAAAATTTACGGAATAGATGCTTCAAGTTATTACAGTTTTTAACCACTACTAACTTTCTCATGCTCTTTCGAACGTGTGATAGTGATACTTAAAGTTAAATGCTGAGCTCATATACAGTATTTACCTCCATAATGAATCACTGAATAAAATCATTTTCAATAACAAAAATTATTCTGATGTACGGTTTAACTTTTGAGGACTAATGATCTTTGTCTTGTTTTCATTTCAGTTGCTGTACAAGCTTAGCAACAAAACCTGACATTGTAAACCCAGAACAATAATTGAAATGTTATTATAGTTTTAATATCTAAAAAGATGAAGGATTGCTCTGCTGAGGAAAATGGGGAAATGGCTCTTGCAGCTAACCACAGATCTGGTGTAGTCTTTTCCAAAACATCATTCTAGAACAGTTTAAATTAGTTTCATTGGAAACACTGGACACGTTTGCTGAAATAATGGGATCATATTGAGGGTCAGTTTGAACATTTCAGCTATTTTTCCTTTTAACTGAAGAGATCCTTTATTTGTCTCCATGTGCAAGTTTAAGAACTGTTCCCATGAGCAAGGATGTATGTTATACAGAAACAGTTTTCTAGCCACTTCGCTGTTCAGAGGATTAACTAGACATGTTAGCAATCAAAATTAAATTGGTAAAAAAAACCCTCTCAATCACCCGCTGCTGTAATGCACTTTGCCAGCTGAAGATTTCAAATGATATAGATGAGAAGTGAGGAATGCAGTAAGGGAAGGACCAGAATTATTCATTTTAAAAATAAGCATCTTCTGTGTCTTAAGCTTTAACATATTTTTAAAATGTGAAAGGTAATCCAGGTTATAAACGGCTAAAGTTAGATAGATCGATAAATAGATAGATATAGAAGAACACTATTGTATAATCTCAACCAATTCTACAAACACCTGATTAATAAGACAAAATTGTTAGAATTAATTTGTAATCATATTGTTCAAGCAGTCTTTCCCAGTCCTGAAATATTGATAGAATTTATGGATAGTGGACATTAACCCTTTGATTGTGTATAGAATCTCAGCAGAGACAGAGACTGTATATTCCTTGACTGGCTGCAGCTGCCCTCTGCTGTTCAAAAAGGCACATTGAAAGATTTACTTTGGTAATTGCGCAAAAAAGGTTCAGAAATTAGTTTTTTTCTCTATTAAATAAACTCAAGATTTTTTAACAGCCAAAATATTGCTTTAAACATATGGAATAATGAAATCATGTAACCAGTGAAAGTACTTAAACTTTTACGACAAAAAATGTTAATAATTGTCATGAAAGAAATATGGCAATAAATATACATTTTGCAATAACCCATTTATGTTTTCATGTGTTAACTATAAATGCATGGATAAATTTTCATTTGCTTGAAAACTATTTTGGCTAATTAATGTAACTTGAATGGCTATAACTGCTATTCAAATCTCACTCTATTCTATTTAACACACATTACACATAAATGTGTATTTGATGGTGCTAATGTTAGTAAATGCAATGATTGAAGATTGAAGCACTGAGGGTGTCATATTTTATAGTGCTTTACTTTTACAGCTTATCTTAAATTCGGTAAATATAAATCATGAACTATGATAAATACCAAGGCAGTGATATTTTATTGAGGCTGTAACATAGCTGGAGAGCTCAAATTTGAACAACTGGGTTTCAAGGTTGCCAATAATTTCTCAAAGACTGTTCAGAAAGGAGGATGGGAGTACATCTGATGTAATAAATGCCAGTTATTACTTATGGAAGAGGCATCTCAGTTAAAAGATTATTCTGCGCCCTTTTTGGAGTAAATTTTCTTTGGCACTGCCTGACCTGACAGAGCAATTCTGTGCTAGAATCCAGCAGATTTTCACTGCACTGCAAGCAGTGAACTCAAAATCAGATGGGTTCTGTAACAGGTGGATGCTTCGCACTGTTAGATTACTGCCCAAAGCTTCTTCTAAATTGAACAAACTCCTCTCAATGTTGTCAATAGCTTTTTTTTTTAACAAGCATGAATCCGGAAAATATTTCTGAACTGAAAAAATTCCATCCTTTTGATTGATATATATTCCAAAAACAAACAGAATGTTCAGAACTCCTGATGTCCAAAAACACTTTACGCTCAAGCAAGTACTTCTGAAATGTAGCCACTGTTTTAATGTAGGAAGTGCAATTTATTCACGACAGACTCCCTCACAGACCAATATTACAATCTGTTTTTAGTGATGTCAATTGAATGACAAATATTAGCAAGACCACTCAGAACAACTTCTTTAAAAAAAGTATCAGAAATCTCTCATAAACACCTAAGAGGAGAGACAAGGCACTATTGAACACTTCATCTGAAATACAGCCTAACACCCCACAGTAATGCCAATCTAGATTACATGCTTAAGTCCTAGGTTAAGGACTTGAACCTGTCATCTTCCAACTACAAAGCAAGTGTGTTACCAACTGAACCATAGCTGAGACAGTCTCTGGACTTGAAAGCAAAAAATAAGAAAAAAGAAAAAAATACTGCTGACTATTGCTGATTATTGTTTAATAAAGTAGGTAAAACAATGACTGAGTTGATAGATTAAGGTGTTAGCTTTGCTTCTATGGTATTACTTTCACCAGTCAAGTGGGCTGAGGGTCCAAATCCCATTGAATAAGCTTAACATAATTTTAGCTGACATTTAACTACAACCTCACAAGACAACATGGAATATTTGAAGACAAACAGGGAGCTTTCCTCAGAATCCTGCTCAATATTTATCCCTTAACCAAGATCATTAAAATTGATTATCTGGTCATTATTGCTTGTGGGACAGTGCTATGTGTAGATTGGCGGTTTCCGATGTTATAACAGTGACCACACTTTGAAATGACTTAATTGGCTGTAAAAAACGCTTTTGGTATTGTCTAGTTTTATGGAAGATCACATATGAATGCAAGTTCCATGTTTTAAGAAAGATTTGTGCTTGAATCCATGTTCAGTTGATATCTGTCATATTTTCATGAATATTTGTTAATTGATTCTGTACACAAATTGTGGAATGAGAAAGATAAAAATGCCCATAAAAGCAGCATATAGCAGTAGTTTCTTTTCTCATCATTGCATTTATGAAATGGCAATGCAGTCAGGAGATCCTATTATAATATGGTGCTTTACCTCATCCAAATTTGGGATACCGAAGTATCAATGTGGATACATGGTTTTTGTAGCCATTTCTATCATTGACACAGTGGTCTACAATATGGTGTCTATTTTTTTTAGTGGGTTACAGAAACGGTGAAGGTGAAGTTTTCACAAACCAACGCAACCAATAACTATTCCCTGCCTCACAACGAAACAGCCACCAAATCCTTGGCAAAGTTGCAAATGAAAGGCTTCAACCGAAGCTTAAAGCAGCGCTTACTGAAAGTAAAGGATGGGAATGAAGAAAAAAAAAAGTGTGATGGGAGGGTATCAGGCACTAAATAAGAGAATTATGGCACAGTAAAGGACAGGATGGCATTGATCTATGCCAGCACAATATCCACAGAACATAGAATAGTACAGCATAGGAACTGGTTCTTTGACCCATGATGTTGCGCCAAACATGATGTCAAATGAAACTAATCCCTCCTGCCTGCCATTGGTCCATATGTCTACATTCCTTGCATATTCATGTGCTCATCCAAAAGTCCCTTAAAGTCCCTATCGTATCTGCCTCCATCATTATCCCAGGCAGTGCGTTCCAGACTCCAACCACTCTCTGTGTAAAAAACTTGTCCCTCACATCTCCTTTGAACTTTCCCCTCTCACCTTAGAAGCATGTCCCCTAGTATTAGACATTTCAACTCTGGGAAAAAGATTCAATTGACAATAATACCATAGTTCGGTCAAACTGTCAAATACATAATTTGCCTAATTACAGGATGGGGAAGGGAGTTTGTCACATATGAATATGCTGTTTGAGGGTCTCTAGAATGAGTTAGGTAACATACATGCTGGAGAAAGCAATTTCTGAATAAATTAGATGCAGTCAAACATAAAATATTGCAAATATTGCAGATAAGTAAAAGGAATTAAGCAAAATAATTGCCAAGAATAGTATTGAAACTTACAGATGATTTTCAAGGAAATTCAGGCATAGTACATGGTGGCACAGTGGATCAATGGTTAGCACTGCTACCTTACAGCACCAGGGACCCAGGTTCAATTCCACCCTTGGGTGACTGTCTGTGTGGAGTTTACACATTCTTCCTGTGTCTGCGTGGGTTTCCTCTGGGTGCAGTCCAAAGACGTGCAGTCAAGGTGGATTGGCCATGCTAAATTGCCCATGGTGTCCAGGGGTATGTAAGTTAGGTGATTAAACATGAGAAATGCTGGGCTATAGGGGAATGGGTCTGGGTCTGGGTGGGATGCTCTCTGAGGGGTTCTGTGGACTGGTTGGGCCGAATAGCTTGTTTGCATGCTGTAGGGATTCTATGACAGTACTGGGCTTGGTATTCAACACACTTACTCAATGCTAATCAGCAATTAACAAGCCAAATAGGGAAGGTGAAGACAACTTGGACTCTTTGACCTCCAAAGAAGAAAATTGATAAAAGACCCCATACAGCAGTATAAAATGGTGAACTGTACAAAACAGCTCAATTCAGAACATAACATTTGAAGATAAATCATGAAAACAGGATAAAGGCAGCACATCAATGAATAAGTTCCAGCTCGTGGAAGATGAATAATGACTGATGTTAGACATTCTCTTACATAGGGAGGGTATGATAAAAATAAAACATTTTATCTTAGGATTTAGCAGCTTCTAAAAAAAAAATTGTCATTCTATATAAGTTATTAAAATCCAAGGTCCCCGTTATAATTTGATACAATAATTTCAATCAGTTAATCTAATTCAGTAAACTAGGAGTATTTGAAGTGGGGAGAAGTGGGGCAGGCCATTTAATTCCAACAAACTCAACAGCAGGAAATTAAGTATAACAAAATTATTCAAACTTACATTTTGGGGGATTTTTCTAGGAACATTTGTTTGATTTTTGGCCGTTCGAATTACAGAAATTAGGGGAAGCAAATTAGGGTTAGTGTTTTGAGTTGGGAAGCAAGATTGAAAATTTTCTGGTGCCTTTTCACATTGTGACAGACAACAGTCTAGTGACATGGTGCCTCCTCATTCCCATGATTCCCATGATTCCCAGCACGACCCATCTTGGCTGTACGCACAACAGGGAACTAACACTTTCAGACCTTAGCGTCTAACCATCTTTCTGCTCTTAAAGGCAGTCTGTTCCCCTTAAAGAGAATCTATATTGAATCACTGGAGGCAGCTGCTTGTTACCAGCGTTACAAATGGAGAGAAGGGAAATAGAACAGTATGGTGGCAGAGTTCTTGGACATGGCACAAGAAGCCTTAGATGTCAAAGTTCGCAGAAAAAGAGATACCATTTTCCATGGGACCATATGACAAGGACAAGGAAGTGGAAGCAAGTACTCAGGGAATTCAATACTTGGAGTCTGGTCCAAAGGATTTAACAGTTATGCCAGAAGTAATTCAATGTTCTCAAAGATATAATCAAAGTCAGTGAATGAATCTTCAAATAACCCAGGAATCTCTCATAAACAAAAATAGAAGTTGCTGGAAAAGCTCAGCATGTCTGGCAGCATCTGTGAAGAATAATCAGAGTTAACATTTTGGGTCCGGTGACCCTTCCTCAGAACAGTAATCTCCCATGCTGCACTGATCTCTGTCACTTACCCAGGAGCGCTCCCTAACATTCACACAGCCCTTCTCCCCATCAGACACCTCTCAATGATGTCAGCTTTTGCAGCCTCCACATACCTCCAGCTACATAGTCATGACAGATACATCACTCAACACAGCATAACACAATCCCTGAGAGTCCTCACTTTCTCCTGCACGAAAAGACAACATGAAATGCATGGCTGAGATAACAAAGTGTGGGGCTGGATGAACACAGCAGGCCAAGCAGCATCATAGGAGCAGGAAAACTTGACGTTTCGGGCCTAGACCCTTCATCAGAAATGGGGGAGGGGAAGAGGGTTCTGAAATAAATAGGGAGAGAGGGGGAGGCGGATAGAGGATGGATAGAGGACAGGATGGGTGGAGAGGAGGCAGACAAGTCGAAGAGGCGGGGATGGAGCCAGTAAAGGTGAGTGTAGGTAGTGGGGTAGGGAGGAGATAGGTCAGTCCAGGGAGCCCGGACAGGTCAAGGGGGCGGGATGATGTTAGTAGATAGGAGGTGGGGGTGGGGCTTGAGGTGGGAGGAGGGGATAGGTGAGTGGAAAAACAGGTTAGGGAGGTGGAGATGAGCTGGGCTAGTTTTGGGATGCGGTTGGGGGAGGGGAGATTTTGAAGCTTGTGAAATCCACATTGATACCATTGGGCTGCAGGGTTCCCAGGCTGAATATGATTTGCTGTTCCTGCAGCCTTCGGGTGGCATCACTGTGGCATTGCAGGAAGCCCAGGATGGACATGTCGTCTGAGGAATGGGAGGGGGTGTTGAAATGGTTCGCGACTGGGAGGTGCAGTTGTTTGTTGCGAACTGAGCGCAGGTGTTCTGCAAAGTGGTCCCCAAGCCTCCGCTTGGTTTCCCCGATGTAGAGGAAGCCACAACGGGTACAGCGGATGCAGTATACCACATTGGCAGATGTGCAGGTGAACATCTCCTTGATGTGGAAAGTCTTCTTGGGGCCTGGGATTGGGGTGAGGGAGGAGGTGTGGGGGCAGGTGTAGCACTTCCTGCGGTTGCAAGGAAAAGTGCCGGGTGTGGTGGGGCTGGAGGGGAGTGTGGAGCGGACAAGGGAGTTGCGGAGGGAGTGGTCCCTCCGGAATGCATGGCAGCAGGTAACTGGCAAGGTCCTGGCACAACTTTAATCCTGAGCCCAAATGAAGTTTTGCCACTTCATATCATGTTACAACAGAGCCCACAGCATCCAGCATCAGTGAGACCTCAACATCACAGAGAAGTCCTGTCTCACACTCCATTTCAACACCACCTCATCCTAATCATGCTGTGTGGAATGAACATTGTTCATAGTATCACCATGATGACATGATATCAGCATATATTCTTGGCTTGCCACCATTTATTCAACCTTATATATCTGAAATGTACTTTCAGACACCCAAGGGCAGTTCATGACTAGTCACAGCTACGCCAAGAGGAAGGAAGTTTCACGAAGCCTCTGAAGAAGGAACACAGAGACACTCAGACACTGACTCTGCGCAAATTTTAGAAATTACTATCGAGTTGACACGGCCCGTGGAGAGTAATTGGAAATGAGTGAACAATAGCCAGGTCAGTGGTAAGGTCAGATTACCTACCAGCTCCTGTGAGGGTTGAGTCACAGATGAGTTCTATGAGGACTTCTGTGGGGCAGGCAATTGGATAATGTAGTTAAATAGACTCAATAAGATATCAATGCTTGATACATTGGCAGGTTTGCTAGACAGCATCCTGTCACGGTCAAAATCATGGAGGAGTCCAATTCTAACATGGCACAGGGCATCATTCTGAATTTCCAGCCCATCCTTTCCATTGTGGAAGTGGTGCCCAGCTCCATGCCAGCAGCAGACCTGACTGTGATGGAGGACATGGTGTCTATTGTCTCATCTTCCATTACAGCAAAAGCTAAAGCCATATCCATCAGAATGCTGCTATGGAGCTCAGGGAGTATCTGATCCATGCTGGTTCCCATGTAGGCTCCGTCTGCTCCTTTCAATGCTGTGGAATTCAATACTTGAGGGAGTTTGCTGGGACTCATGCCTGTGCACCATTTATCCTGCAATAGATTACTGTGGTTGCTAAGAGATGCTGCTCTGGGGAAGAGACAGTGGCTCCATGGAGTATGAAACAGTCTGTCTTCTCTCAGAATAGCAGCCTTATGCTCCCATCACAACGACTCTGCCAGAGCCTGTCGTGTTGCCTCTCAACCGGCCACCTCAGAGTGCTGCTAATCATAGATGTGCAGTCCAACGCAATGCCAGAGTTGCTTGAAGTCATCCTACAAGACAACCTACAGTCTCCCCCAGTGAAAGTCTTCCCTCCACAACAATGGTGCAATCAGTGAAGGTACCAATACATAGGAGCAGTAGGACGGGCAAAGGCATCCATAAGACAGACACTAATAGACTGTGGTTGGCAGAAACCACAACAGCTAACATTCTATCATCATGTAGTTGGTATGTGGAAAAGCACAATACTTCATATTGAGGAATGTCCATTATCTTGGCAGCAGCCTCTGTCCCCTCATTCCTGAGGCAGACAACATACAAAGGGGTAAACAGAAAGAACTGCAGATGCTGTAAATCAGGAACAAAAACAGAAGTTGCTTGAAAAGCTCAGCAGGTCTGGCAGCATCTGTGAAGAAAAAATCAGAGTTAATGTTTCCGGTCCAGTGAGGAAGGATCACCGGACCTGAAACATTAACTCTGATATTTTTCTTCACAAATGCTGCCAGACCTGCTGAGCTTTTCCAGCGACTTCTGTTTTTGTTCTTAACATACAGAGGGTTATTGGAAGTGTTGCCCACTCCTACCTGGAATGATCCAAACATGCAGTAGTTTAGTGCCACCTGTGACCTTGACAGTCACTGGCAGTGCCATCCTTGACTTGATGCCAGGTTCCATGTCAAGTTGAAAGAAGTGGCACAATTCTGTAACAGCTTCTTTAGTTGCCCCAGATAATGTACTTTGGTGAATTGTTGGTATGGTAGGATACATGGTCTCTAAAGTCTCTTTGACAGCAAAGCCTTTTGTAATTTATAACTCCGGTCTAATGGTAACCATGTAAGCACTGTTGACTGGTTCCTGGTTCGCTAAGTCTCTTCAGGAAGGAGAACCACCATCCTTATCTGGACTGGCCTACATGTGACTCCAGACCCACAGCAACATGGTTGACCCTTAACTGCCCTCTGCGCAAAAGGGATGGGCGATAAATGTTGGCCTATTCAGTGATGCCCACAGCTCATGAGTAAATAAAAATGATCCTGCACCATTTCCACCACTTCCAGCATGATGGTGTCTCCAATTATGTTGCCCGTCGATTTTCAGCATTCTAAAAGGACTGTTACTTTTTGACACCCTGGTCCAATCCTAAATCAGTCCCAACACACCAGCTTTTTCCCTCAAAGCCTTCTCATGTAGGTACAGGAGAGACCACATCTATCCTTTATCGCCTCCCTTCTCACTATCCAAAGGTCCAAACACTGCTTACAGGTAAATCAGTAGTTTATTTGTACTTCTTGCAATGTAGTTTACTTTATTCACTGCCTATAATGTGGTCCCCTCTACATTGGGAAGACTAATGACAGATCGAGTGGTTGCTTTTCAGAACACTTCCGTTCAGTCCACAAACTTGACTTAGAGCCATCGTCTGTATTTCTAATTCACCACTTCTCTCCTAGCCTGTATTCTAGCATTGTTCCAATGAAATTTGAGGAACAGAATCTCATCTTTCCAAAGTGCACTTCCAGACTTCTCGATTCAGCATAAAGTTCAACAATTTCAGGTCATAATGTTTATCTTTTCCGTTCTTTTGTTTCCAGATGAAGGCTGTTTATGATTCTGTCATTCACATCTCCAATTTGTATTCTATCTCTTTCCTTGTCTTGTGTCATCTACTCTTTTGCCATTTAATCTCTTTTGCCTTCCAACCTGTGACAGACATTTCCTTTTGTTCTCTTTCCATGCTTCATCCAATTAGCTGACTCCACACTTCCTTAAAACTTATTGTATCCCTAACCTTGCCCAGTTTTGATGAGAGGTGAAATAATTTCCCAGTGAGATTGGGAATTCTGCCTGAATGATCCAACGGAAGCCAATAGCTCAGACAATATGGAGAACGGTTACCTAGTTGTGATTTTTCCCAAACTGATGAATTTGTGGCAAGAAGGAATCCACATTGTCTAAATAAGGATAGCAAGTTGGACTCAAGCCAGAGGATCGATGCAAAGGCCTCAAGCACCAAAAAAAAACTACATTCTGCATTTTCAGTTAAATGGAGGTGCCCTCTCACCAACTTTTCTTAAATATAAATGCAGCAAATGGCTTCAACAACTGGACCAGAAATGTAAAAGGGGAATCCCTCAGTAAGACATCCTACAACTGCTATCAGGTTCACAGAGGGGAGAAGTAATATAACCTGGAAATAACTGGTTCCAGTAAAACATGTCAGAACTGTTCTTAAAGATAGTAGGAACTGCTGATGCTGGCGTCAGAGATAACACAGTGTGGAGCTGGAGGAACACAGCAGGCCAGGCAGCATCAGAGGAGCAGGAAAACTGACATTTCGGGTCGGGCCTACTGCGTTCCTCCAGCTCCACACTGTGTTATCTCAGAACTGTTCTTGTCTGCCTGCAAAAGGAACTCCAGTGGGAGTGGTAATGGCTAGTGATACTTTTTGTAAACATTGTTCTTTTCCTCCGCCTGTCTGAAGTGTAGGCCCCTCTCCTGGTCTGCTGCTGGGATGCAGCCTCCATAGCACTGACCCCAAATACCTTCAGGGACCTGGAGGGTCACTGCAGAATTTATGGTGATTGGCCAAAGGAGGCCTTTGTTGAGGTTAATTAGCTACCTGCCACTCCACCATTCCATTCCAGGAATACGGATTGGGATGGAATAGAGCCAAAGACCTGCAGATCAGAGGTCAGTGCAAAATCCCTCATCTACCCACCTCTAGACCTCTGCATATCAGAGCCTGAAAGTTCATACAGTCATTCTCTGGTTTATTTATCAGGGCACTGTATTAACTGATCAGTCTTAACCTGCCTACTTTAACTTTAAAGAAAGCATGACAGTTAACTATCAATCTTCATCTAACTGGTGCATTCTGCATGGCAATATTCAAGAAATCAGAGTTGAATAACCAGCTAATCAGCACTCTCTTCTCATGCAGAATAAAAAGTTGTTTTCCCTTCACACAATTATTTCTTACAAATTGTCCAGATGAGTGCAAGACAAAAATAAAGCTTTGACAGAATAAGTCTTTTCCAAGAAAGTTAATGTTGAAAATGAACTAAAACTTCCTCTTAGGAATTTATGTTCATTCAATGATCAAGTTAAATAATAAACTGGTTCTGGCCTTTCTATGGTCCTAAGTGTTGCTGGTACCTACAGCAGGACAGTTACCAGAATTCATCTCATCTGCATGCCCACTTCAAACAGCGTATGAATAACACTGAAGCAAGATGTAGACAATAGCAATGTGAGCACAGGTTGAAAGTAAGGGACAACACAATTAAATGAGTGTCTGACATTTATATTAGCATTGTCAAAAAGTCTGAAAGTTACAACTCCCCACAGATTCTGTAAAAAAAAAAAGACTCAATATCTGGGTCAGATTTTGTAGGCAGTGATAAAGTGGTAACATTTATTGACCTTGAGGAATGTGGCCTACAAAAATCGATTGATTTCTGTGGTATGGATTTTATCTTCCTTGTTGTTCATCTAAATCTAGTGCCAGGTTAAAGGGAAATCCAGGTATCTAACAAGAGATGTCATCATTCAGGGTAAATAATCAATCACAACGAAGAATTCCCAGGCTGCAAACCAAAGTTAAATGCATTGACTATCCTCCAGTTTTTAGTTTTATTTTCCAGACAGTGAACAAAAAGTAGTGACATACACGTGGGATTAAAGTAGAAGTTGAAATATTGTAAACTAGTTAAAAACTATAATATTTGACATCTTTTTACCACCATGGAGAAATTTTACATTCCACAATAAAGAAGTGGTTTTCAGGAGTAGAGAAGTTGCTCAAGCAAAAATCTGAATTTGACACTCTGTTTAGAATCTGATTATAACTCATTCAAAAGAGATGGAAGTTTTTCAAGGTTTACAGTAGCACTCGTAATGTAAAGATGGAGGTTTTAGTAAGCTCACTGATTTCTAATCTTTTATTTATTCATGGGTTGTAGGCATCACTGACAAGGTCAGCATCTGTTGCCCATCCTTAATTCCCTTTGAACTAAGTGGCTTGTTAGGCCATTTCTGACGGCAGTTAAGAATCAACTGCATTGCTGTGGAGCTGAGTCACCTGTGGGCCAGACCAGGGAGAGATGACAGATTTCCTTCCCAAAAGACCATTAGCAAAACCAAATAAATTTCACAATAATCAACAATGGTTTCATGGTCACTATTACTGAGTCTGGTTTTGTATTCCAGATTCATTAAATTAATCTAACTTCTACCACAGTTGCTACAGTGGAATTTGAACCCATTTCACTAGAACATTAGCATGGGCCCATGGTTTACTGTCCCTGTGACAGTACCACCACCTCCCCTTTCATTCTTATTTATTGCAACCCGCAAGGATGCAGGTAACCGTTGACAGTAATTCTGGATTTCCATGTTTATATTTGCATGTCCAACTTCTGCTATCAGCTTCACAGCTCAATGGTAATAGATTCACTGTCGTTATTATTACAAATCTGTGACAACACTTCAAACTATTTGTGTTATAGAAGTATTTTATAATTTCTATAGACATGGGTTTTGTAGTACACTCCCATTTTTCTTGTATCTGAAGCACGTTCCAGTGATAAATTCAAGTAACTTATAAACTGGGATTGAGTATAATATGCAAATACATGGGAATATTATAAGATCTTGGAAAGAAAGATAACTAAATTGTATTATCCCAAAAGTGAATGTGGGGAACTGTAATGCACAATTGACACACAAGCTTTTGCAATGTAGGCAGCATGTCAATTTTATATTGCCAGTTCACTTGAATGATCTCTGCATCCAGCCACCATTAACCATACTGTTTATTAGCTGGATAAATAAGAAGGGCACCAATACTTTAAGTAGCTATCACTATGTAAACTCAGCCTGTGCTGCTGAAAGGAAAGGGTCATCTTTTAAAAGGAGCTACATTGTGGCTAAAGTAGATGCTGGAAATTGTTGTGGAACTTATTTTGATATGAAAATGAATGTAATTCTGGCAAACCATGGGACAGAATGAGCTCTAAACATTTCCTATTGTGTGCTGGAGGCTTTGGTGGAGGAGGTTCAGAGGAGGGATGAGTATTATTAGCAGAGGACCAGGAGGCTCCAAAAATAAACATTCAGAAGGCAGTGAGAGCAGATAGCCATTAAGGTCAATACCAAGGGTCAAGTCTTGAGTACTTGGTTTCAGTGCCACAAAAAGTTCAATGACTTTAAATGCCGAATGTACCAGTAACCTCAGACCCTGGTTAAACTATCATTTCTCCATCATTCACTAACAATCTCTACTGATAATGACTTGTATCTGACATTCTTGGCTTCACTTCACACTTACGCTTTGTAATATCGAAAGCTTTACACTCATATTCTACAGCTTGAGATAATTGCCAACTATTCAACTACAATTAGCCAAATAGATCTGACTCTCACTGACACACTTTCCCTTCTCTAGTAGTACATAATAACACACAACTACAGATAGCAAGAGCTAAATGGAGCAATACATCTCCTAATCCCCATGGAAGGGACAATACAGGTCATTACTGGAATGTGCAGCGCTAAAGTCGCTGTCAGTGTTGGGAATGAAACCATTGGGAATGACCGTGTTGTCATGCCTAATTCTCCTTCTCAAACCATATATCTTGCTCAACAGCTGCTTCTAATTTACAAGCTGCAATTCGTGTAAGCATATACTGCCTCCTTTCTCCCACCACCTGGCATTATCATTTTACTACTTTGCACTTTCAGATACCCAAGAGATGGAATTTTTCTGGGCAGTAGAGTGGCTCCAAGAAAATAGTGATTATGAAGACACACTCGCAGTTACCAGCTCAGACACTGAACGAATATATGTCCTTCAGCTGGACATGGAATGTGCACATGGGATATTGGTGGGTGACAAGGGATAGCATAGATATCAGACAATGACCTCACACATGGATTCCACTTCAGAGGATTCAGATTAGGAATCTGATTGCCCAGTCTACAGACAAACATCAATGGATAGGCATAATAAAACTCAGTGTATAGTCAAGTCTGCTAGAAAGCCTGTGGTCAATTTCAAGGAACCTGTAAAATCCAGCATCAACCAGAGTTTTGCACAAAATTTAGAGCTGAGCTGTTCTAGCATTGGATTAGAGGCCAACTCTATTCACAGACTTGTTTACCCAACCATGATGCAGCATCTGATGGGCAATGGCTCAGGTCTCATTGAAGCACAAGTAACAGCTGCCCAAAGTCTGGATGCTGCAGTGGAAGGTCAGACTGTTGTAATGCAAGATCAGCTTGTATTAGATATTAGAAAGGAGATGTTTAAGTTTCCTCATCCTAATTGTCACCATCTAGCTGGTGCCAAAGTGGGTCCAGTGGTCTCCTTAAGATGGCAATGAAGTGAAATTTGCAGCATACCACCATTATTGTTGCCACCCACTTTGTGAAGGCAAAGAAAGCATTGTTTCAGGAAGTCAATAGTCTGCTCTAGTATATTTCAAGATTTCTGGATAGTGATGTTTGGTGCCCATCCACCAAAAACATGATCAGAGACACTCCCCTGACAATCGCCTGCAGCCATTTATGTTCCATAGAACAGACAGAAATTCAATCTCTTACTTGGAACGAGATCCTGCTTCAGGAAGGTGCTGGCATAATGATTGCCATCCGTTCATTCTCGTAGGAATTTGCTATATTCCAGGGGAAATCCTACTATTGCACAAATGCCTGCCTTTGCACAGAAGCTTTGAAGTCAGCAAAAAGTCCTACAGTATCTGCCAAATCATTCTCTGCAGACTTTTGCACCTTGGAACATTTTAGGCAGTATCAAATAGAAGCAGTTGCTGGAAATCTGAGAAAAGAGCTGGAGAAGCCATGTAGGTCTGGCAACATCTGTTGAAGAGAAACACAGAGTTAAAGTTTCAAGTATGACTTTTCTTTGGAACTCTGATTGCTCAGATCCAAGGAGAAGTCATATTGGACTGAAAATGTCAACACTGTTTCTCTCTCCACAGATGCTGCTAGGCCTGTTTAGTTTCTCCAACACTTTCTATTTTCTTTATAGCTAGTAGCAAACCAGGAATCATAGCAAAAGTCAGACCATGGATGGTGATAAGTTTGGAGGGGCTGGCAGGTGGGGTGGTGTGAGTAGTCCTTCCTACAAGTGAAAATGATTGAAGAAGGAATGACCCCAAAATTGCTATCCATTGGGGTAGCACTGCATTGGAATACCAGGACGTAAAAGATGGCATAAAGGAAATGTACTGTTGCATGCAATTACATGCAGATGGACACCATAACCTGACACCTTGGTTTACCTCTGTCTACATTCACATCGTATATGCTAACATCTGAACTGACACAGTGTTCAATGCAATTCACCTCAAAACCATGAACTATGGATATCTTTTGGTCAAGGGCACTCATCATGCACCTTTGCCAAAGGGCCTACTATCTCACTTGATGAAACCTAGTTTTCTTAAAAGTTTAATTGTTAGCTTTAACAATATTTTCCATTCTTATATGGGGTATCCGTCCATCCCTCGCTTTAAAATTAGTCTCAGAGGAAAGCAATACTATTGAAATTACCATGACCACAGGTCTGAACTCCAAAGTAGTGTGGACATTTTCCACTTGTAATTCCAAAAAGTGTTTTTTTAGAAGAGATCTGATACAGACAAAAATGGCTACAGATGTAAATTAAGTGGCTGAAGAAAGACACCTATGGGACATCACACTTATGGATACAAAGACAGCCCTTCAAAGAGGGAAGGGGAAGTCAAACAGATTGGATGTTGACACTTGCGACTACAAAGATAACACAGAGCTGATGACTCCATGCTCAACAGCAATCCTGTGGAGACTGTCCCAAACTGGAGACACACTTTGTGTTTTTCCCTTTGAAGGAAACACAGGGACGGAGCCAGCTTTAATCTACTGGAGAGTACTGGGTTGGACTGAATGCTCTTGATTGTACCAGCATTCAAGTGCTGTGAAAGTCACAATCAAAGAACCGTTCCCAAGTGACCCTTGTGTTACAGCTAAAGGATGTCTTTCACTGAGTGCTAAAAACCAGCCACCTAGCAGCTAGACAAAAAGGAAATAGGACAACAAAACAGCTCTCTCTAAATGATGGAACTTAATAATGGCTGAAATACTTCTGAAATACAGATAGCCAATCTGCTAAACAAAGGATTGTGAAAAATGACTGTTCAACTGTCTGAACTCCATTGAATTGGCTGCAATGTTCAATTAAACTGACCTTTGCAAACAATTCAGAGACTCATCCATATATCTTTTATCTTTTTTGACTCATCTCTTCATTTCTATAATGTATGTGCCTGTGTTACATTCCTGATTCTTCTTGCACTGAATAATGAATAAC
Organism: Ginglymostoma cirratum; assembly: GCA_024137785.1. Classification (NCBI taxonomy): domain Eukaryota; kingdom Metazoa; phylum Chordata; class Chondrichthyes; order Orectolobiformes; family Ginglymostomatidae; genus Ginglymostoma; species Ginglymostoma cirratum. The sequence goes on from JAHRHZ010000050.1 coordinate 2,787,342, forward strand.
CTTCCTCTCTGTTAACTCAAGAAAACCTGATTAAATGGAAATCATTGGATTTTCAATCAGTAAGGGGTTCAGAAGTTAAGGGAGAAGCCGGGAAAGTATTGAGAATTATCAGATCGATCATGATCTCATTGATTATCAGGGCAGACTCGATTAGCCAAATGGCCTGCTTCTGTTCCTATGTCTTATGATCTTATGGATCCTTTCCAAAGACACGTTTTTCTGGGCCTGGGAGAAAGGCATCCAAAATGGAAGGGATCCATTTTTTAATTAATGTTGTTGCAACCAACTGAGGGAATGTTGTATGTCAAAGGGGAGACAGTTCATCCCTCTTCACCTCGGAGCTTAATGGTTTGGGTCAAAGTGTGCAATACAGAACTATCAAAATCTTGCGGGAATCTGAAATTATGTTTTCTCTATTGGGACACTAATGAGTAGCTTAAAAGGCAGCGCTTGTTCACATTTTAGATTGTTAGCAATTCTGAAGGTAGAATAATTAATCAACCTTTATTTAAACATACGTTAAGAACAAGCATGTAATATATCTTGCCACATTTCTGCACCAAATGCTAAGTGTTTTTTTGGAAGAAACACTTCTAATATCAAATTGTCACGTCAAAAATGCACTACAGGTGGCTGTGCAATTAAAAAAAAACCACGGTCGCTTACAATTTATTTTTCATTCTTCTGATCTTAAAGATAAGCATCAAAAAGCAATGATTAGCTGCTGCAAGCAGCGCAAGGATACAGTCCCTTCCTGGAAAGAGGATTTTGTGGCGGACCATTTCTCCCATAATGCACCCCACAGACCAAATATCCACTATATGAGTTTAGAAAATGGGTGATAACAAGAAGTAATAATTAGAATCATGAATGTTATATTTAAAGTGAAACATTGTTACGGATGTGAAAAAACATAACAATTGAAGGCCAGAGGAAGTGTCTACCCAAAATCCTGAAAGTTAAACAAACTTAAAACAGCATTAATGAAGATTTTTTTAATGACTTGATTTAAAATAAATATAAACAAGTTTAGAGTAAATATTTCAAATCACAAGCTGGCCATTCTAAGCTAAGTGCCAACAATGTCTGGGGGAAATTATGGTCCAAATTCTGCGCAAAAATTAATACTCATCCATATTTATTTATGACAATGCAGCCAAAATGCAAAACTAATTAGTAAACTATAGTTTCTATAGAACATAATGTAATAAGGCATATACAATATGTTGGTAATAGGAAATAGGAGCACACAGCACCATTGTGGCTTATTAGCAGAGAATGCCCTATTTATTGCAATGTAAATACAACTTATATCTTAAACAATTGCTTTCACTCTGATAACAGAAGGTAAAAAAGACAGCCAATTATCATTTATCTCCACTTTCCCATGCCAGAATCTGTCAAATATTATCTCGTGTCATGAATGATTCATTAATATGTTATGTGTATTTCCAATCATAGTTCAAGTATGAACTGAGTCGGAAAGCTGACATTGTCAGTTTTCCATAATGTTAGAGAAATTGCTTATTTTCCTTGAGAAACAAAATCCCAAATCCAGTAAATAGTGAATATATATTTATTTGCAAGCCATCTCTGATTATTTTCCTTGGATTTTGTTTTTAAGAATGTTCTTTAGATGTGTGTGGGGAAAGTTGCATTTATTGACCCACCCTAATAACCCTCAGAAGGTGGTGGCAGGTCTCCTACTTAAACCTGTGCTGTCTTTTGTGGTGATGGTGTTACTCATAATAACCACACAACCTTCAACTAATGCAGTAAAATGGGCTGCTTTTCCAACTGCTGCAATCACCAACGTCTACCTTTTGAGTGGGTAATTTCTTCCTTTACTCAATATTCTGCAACACTATCCAGTCACCTGGCAGAGCTGACTGAGAATTCTGATGAAAGGTCACAGAGCAGGAATGGCTGTTTTTCTCTCTCTAAACAGTTGTGTCTTAACCTGATGAGTTTTTTTATTCCCAGCATTTTCAGCTTTTTATTTGAGAGTTGGTAAGTTCATTGCACCAAGCCAAGCATCTGTGGCCAGCAACTGGAGTACTTAGCTAGGATGTCCAGTCTTTTGAATCAGGGTCAGTTAGTTCTCAGGCAGTTGACTAGATGGTGCTGCAGATCATGAATTTTAATTAAGCTACCACATCTGGATAAAGCAATTACTTTACACCAAATCATTTGGTAAGTAGAAGGCTTATAGTAGTTATTTTTAAAGTTAACAGGACGTTCCAAGTACATATGACATAATAGTATGTTTTGCATATTACAAAACTGAACAATGTAAAATATGATTGTTCAGTAAAGATCTCACCATTTTCTTTGTACCCCATCCCCAGAATTACTTCTGGTGCTCTATAATAACGGGTTACTACATAGGGAGTCATCATGAAGCTTGTTCCTGCAGTCCTTGCCAGGCCAAAGTCAAGGATTTTCAGCGTGCAATCTGACTTTACCACGATGTTGCTGGGTTTTAGATCCTGTGAATATAGAAGAATAAATCAAAGTACAAAATAATTTATCAGCTCTCTGATATTTACATCACTAGCAGCTATTTATTTCCAAGGTTCAAATCCTCACACTACTGGGAAGAGATTTGAGTTCACATTCCCTGGATTGTAATTCCACCATAATCCTGCTTCAGTTACTAGTCCAGTCACATAACCATGACCACAGCTACACTGGTGCTGAAGTTCAAGGCCCTCTTGTGGTGCAGTGGTGGATCCCTACCCCTGGATCAGGAGGCCTCAGTCCCAGTGCCACTTGCTTCAAAGGTGTGTAATAACATCTTTGTACAGGTTGATGAGAAAATAGGTTAGTGCTGAAATTTAATTTACCAGTTGGTGTGGACAGGGGATGGATGTGTTCAGGATTGTATGCTCCATCCACTCACATCAAACATGAAGTGATCTAACCAATAGTCTAAAAGGAACAAGGAGTTGTGTAGGGTATTGTCAATAGTCTAGCAATCCAAAGACCCAGGCCAATGCTGAGGAAGCATGGGTTCAAATCCAGAGCGGAAATTTGAATTCTTTTGCAGACTAGTGTTGAACTCTGAAACCATTCTCACACAAGCTTCAGGGAGGAAAAGCTGCCATCCTTGCCTATCCTGGCCTGACTTCAGATCCACAGCACTGTTGTTCACTCTGAAATGGCCTAGCAAGCCACCCAGTTGTATTTAACTGCTAAAAGTCTGATCAAAGTAATGAACCAAATGGATCACTTGGCATCGAACAAAACACTGGAAATGACAAGGCAAACACAGCCTTGTCAACCTACATAGAAACTAGAAATAGGAACAGGTTCTTAGAACATGCTCTGCCATTCACTATGATCATGGTTAATCCTTCATCTCAATGCCATACTCTTCTTTCTCCCCAGACCCCTTGATATCTTTAAAATCTAAAAATGTACCTAACTCTTTCTTGAATGCATTATAGTGACTTGGCCTCCACAGCTTTCTCTAGTAAAGAGTTCCACAGGTTCACTACTCTTTGAGTGGAGGCTTTTTTCCCCTCATCTCAGTCCTAAATAGTTTACTCAGTATCCTGAGATGTGTCTCCTGGTACTAGACTCCCCAACCAGGGAAAACCTCCTCCCTGCATCTAGTTTGTCCACACCTGTTAGAATTTTATTTGTTTCAGTCAGATCCTCTTTTATCCTTCTCAACATTAGTAAATACAGACCCAGTCAAACCAACCTATTCTCATATGACATTCCTACCGTTTTCTGCCTTGGCCTAATGAACGTGGGCTACACTCCCTTTATGTCAGGCATGTCCTTTCTTAGGCAGGGAGGCAAAAACTGCACACAACACTCCAGCTGTGTTCTCACCAAGACCCTGTGTCATTACAGTAAGACAGCTCTATTTCTTGCAACTCCAATCTTCTTGCAACTCCAATCTTCTTGCAATGAAAGCCATTGTATCATTTGCCTTGCTAATTTTTGGCTGCATTTGCCTATCTATTTTCATTGGCTGGTGTACAAGGACACACAGATTCTTCATTATATCTACATTTTCCAGTATATCACTATTTAAATAATACTCTTCCTTTCTGTTTTTCACACTTTACATTCAGTCATGTTCTACTGTATATGCCGAGTGCTCGCCCACTCTCTGTGCTAGTTTGAATAGTTTTGAAGCCTTCTTGCATCCTTTTCACAACTCACAATCCCACCCAGCTTTGTGTCATCAGCAAACTTCAAACTGTTGTATTTGGTTCCCTCATCCAAGCCAATTATATATATTGTCAATAGCTGGGGCCTAAGCAGTCCTTGCAGTACTGCATTTGTCACTGCTTGCCACTCAGAAAAAGACCCATTTAGTCCCAGTCTCAGTTTCCTGTCTGTCAATTAATTCTAAATCTATGCCAATAAATTAACTCCTATCTCATGTGCTTTCATTTTCCCCATTAACTTCCCATGAGCGACCTTGTCAAAAGACTTCTGAAAGTCCAAATGCACCACATCCACTGGTTCTCCCTTATCTATTCCAAAAGTTACATCCTCAAAAATATCTAGTAGATCTGTTAGGGGTGACTTGCCTTTCATAAACCCATGCTATCTTTGTGCAACCTCATTAATGCTTTCCAAATGCTCTGTTATTCTTGTACTTTACAATATTCAGCTAACTGCTCTATAATTGCTTTTTTCTCTCCCTCCCTTTTTAAATAATGGAGCTACATTTTCAACCCTGTAATCAGAAGGAACTGCTCCAGAGTCCAAAGAACTTTGACCACCAATGAATCCAATTATTACTGAGATGCTTCCTTTAGAGTTCTGAGATGCAGATTTTCAGGCCCTAACAATTTGTCAGCCTTTGACTCTATTAATTACCCTAGCACCATCTTCTTACGATTATTCATTTACTTCAATTATGCTCCCATACTAGGCCCTTGGCTCCCCAACATTTCCGGGAGATTACTTGCACCTTCTTTTTTGAAGACTGAAATAAGATATGTGTTCAGTTCTTTTGATATTTCTTTGTTCCCCATTTTAATTTCCCTGGCTTCTGACTGACATGTTTGTCTTGACATATTTATAGAAGGTTTTATGGTCAGCTTATATGTTCCCCATAATTTTACTCTCATATTCTATTTTCTCTCTTTTGATCAATGCTTTTGTCATATTTTGCTGAATTCTGAGATGCTCTGAGTCATCAAGTTTGCTGCTTTTTCTAACAATTTTATATATAAATATATATATATGGACCTAATACTGTTCCTAATTTCTTTTGTAAGCCATGGATAAGCTACTTTTCAGATCCAACTTTTTAAATTTACTCCTAACTCCCCATTTTCTGCTTGTAGGACCTCATCACGTTTTTTCCCTAGATCGTTGACATCAATACATACCATGACCACTGGCTGTTCACCCAACATCTTCAGAAGGTCCTGCAGCTACTCTGAGACATCCTGGACCCTGGCACCATGGAGGTAACATACCATCCTGGAGTCACTTTTGTGGCCACAAAATGCCTGAAGTATTCTCCTTACCATTGAGTATTACTAGCTTTGCTATTCTTCTTCACCAACCTTGTGCATCAGACCCACCCATGAACATGGCACCCACTGATATCCCTTCAGAAACAGCAGCGCTCCCCCTACAAAACTGTATTCAAAATGGTATATATCCATTAGAGAGGGGGACGGTCACGTCCTGTACTAGCTGTCTTCCTCTACTCTGTCTGCCGGTCACCCATGTCCTTTCTGCCGGTTCAATCTTCACCCATGGTAAGATCATCACACTGACTGTCCTGTCCATGACAATCTCAGATTTTTTAGGTTTAGATTTTATTCTCATGTGTACTCCAATACAGAAGTACAGGAGTACAGTGAAAAGTGTATACTTTCACCACACAAGGTGCCATTTTAGGTGCCAAGATACTGAGGTGCAAAAAACTTAGGTACAAATCAGTAAGAGAAACAGATTTAAAGAGATAAGCATTGCTTCATAGAATAAGTAGAAAAAATAAACAAATAAGATAATAGTTAACATTAAAGTCTTTCTCAATTTAAACTAGGAAAATAAAGGAATTAATCAAAAGTTCGGCAGCATTGCAAATGATCTACAGTGAGTCCACCCTCTGCTCCAGCTCTGAAATGCATTTAGTCAGTAGCTGCAGCTGGACACATATCCTGTGTACTTGGTCACCAGGAGCACCAGAAGTGCCCATGATTTCCCACATAGCATAAAAAGAAGTAAATCACAGGTACAAGCCCCACTGTCATGACTTTCTGTTCAACTAATTTGTTCAACTATCTCACACAGCAGTTTCTTACTAAACAATGAATTTACAGGTTTTCCTGTGATGTTTTTCCTGACTGTTTTGAAGTCAGTGTTAGCTGCTCTCTCAAAGATCCTGCTGCTTCACCAGCTCCCAAGATCAGTAACATAGATCTCAAGCCTCAAAACTGATTTATTTACTGCTTCTCCCATTGCCTCTCCAACCCCTCAGGTAACCTTCCAAAAATGCAACACGTCAGCCAAAGCTCTTCTAAATTTTCTGTGATGTCACTGTTGTTGTTTTTCAGCAAAAATTGGCTACAGGCCACTCTTCCCAGACTGCTTCACCTTAAAGCTAGCTGCGGGGCACTCCTGCCCCAAACTGTTGCACTGCAATACTGACCATGGGACATTCTTCCCAGGCTGCTTCACTGCCATCTGACTATAGGACACTCTTACCAGCAAAGCCATCATTATCAACACCTGGTTGAAAATTAGCAGAGCTGTCCCACAGACTAGCATAGCTATTGCCTGGGATCATTATACTCACGGGTTTGCTGTTTCCTATTGTCCCAACCCCAATCCTCATCATGCCACGGTATCTTCTGTTGAATGAGAGGTGGCAGCATGGACGTATATTGTCAGGAGGAAGATGCTCTGGGAATCCACAACATTGAGTTTGGTGTCTCACAGCACCAGATCAGATGTGAGCAAGGAAACCTCATATGTAACCCCTTCAGCTGATGAATCAATTCTCAGGACGATTTTGGAAAGTGGCAAGGGTGCAGCATGGGTGATTTCAACAGCCATCGCCAAGATTGGCTCAGAGCACAACTATTGACTGAGCTGGTAGAGTTCAAAGGACATTGCTGCTAGACTGGGTCTGTGGCAAATGGTGAAGGAATGAGCAAAAGGGAAAACCATATATGACCTTATCCTCACCAATCTGTCTGCCTAGTATTGGTAAGACTGACCATCAAACAGTGTTCTTGTGGAGACAAAGCTGTGCCTTCACATTGAGAATACCCTCCATTATGTTGTGCAGCACTACCATCATACTGAATAGGACAGACTTCAAACAGACCTAGCATCTCTAAAACTGGGTGTCCATTGGGCGCTCTGGGCCGTCAGCAAACGCAAAATTGTATTCAGTCGCAATCAGTAACCTCAAGGCTGGTGAGATTACCCCCATTCTATCACTGCTATCAAGCCAGGGAATTAAGTCTAGCTCAGCGAACAGTGCAGGAAGGTATGCATGGAAAAGAAGCACACTTAAAAATGAGGTGGCAACCTGATGAAGCTACCAAACAGGACTACTTGCATACCATTAGCAATGATAGATAAAGCTAAGTAATTCTACAACCAACAGATCTGATCTAAGCTCTGTGGTCCTGCCACATCCGGTTGAGAATGGTGGTGGACAATTAAACAACTCACTGAAGGAGGAGGATCCACAAATATCCCCATCCCCAAAGATAGCAGAGCCCAGCACATCAGTGCAAAAGACAAGGTTGAAGCAATACATCCATCTTCAGCCAGATGTGCTGAGGGCATAATCCACCTCAGCTTCCTCCTCAGGTTCCAGCATCACAGATGTCACTCTTCAGCTAATTTGATTCACTCCATGTGATATTAAGAAATGGCTGAAGGGACTGGATAGTACAAAGGCTCTGAAGTCATTCCCTCAATAGTATTGAAGGGGTCATGTTCGCTGATGATTGCATTTACTATTCCTCAGATATTGAAGCAGTCCACGTTCAAATGCAGCAAGATCTGAACAATATTCTCAAAGCCTATCTATCATCTACGAGGCACGCGTCAGAAGTGTGATAGAATATTCTTCAATTACCTGGAGAAGTGCAGCTCTAACAGCACTCAAGATATTTGACAAAGCATCCCACTTGTTTGATATTCCATCTGACACCTTCAACATTTACTCCCTCTACCACTGAAACATATTGGCCACAATGTGTACCATCTTCAAAATACACTGCAACAACTCACCAAGGCTCCTTAGACAGCACCTTCCAAACACACATTATGGGTCTACCTACAGCACATGGACTGCAGAAGTTCAAGAAAGTAGCTTGTCACCACCTTCTCAAGGGCAACAATGGATGGGCAATAAATGGTAGCCTAGTCAGTAATATCCTGTGAATTATTGTTTTCATCCAAAATTTTGTTATGTTTTCTTGGCTCCATAATAATTACTGAACTTGCTGCAAGAACAGAAATTCCTGGGAAAGCTCAGCAGGTCTGGCAGCATCTGTGGAGAGAAATCAAAGTTAACATTTCAGGTCGAGTGACCCTTTCTCAGCATTCTGAGAAAGGTTCATTTGATCTGAAATGTTAACTCTGATTTCTCTCCACAGATGCTGCCAGACCTGCTGATGTTTTCCAGCAATTTGTGATTTTGATTCTTATTTACAACATCTGCAGTTCTTTCGGGTTTTTTTTTATTTACTATAACCTGCTGTTTGTCCTTCTACACCTTTAGCCTTTGAGTGCATTCCCCTCACATCATTAGGGCATTTCTTTCAGCTTTACCAGCAAGGGAACAACCAGACTTTCAAGTTCCTTCCCCGCTCCCAGAATCTACTCTGTCAGGTCACTGTGATAATTCAAACTAAACTCAAAAATGAGACTGATTGTGTCATCGAGCAATTTTATCAGATGTTAAGCAGGCTCAAACTGGCCTGATGGAATGGGAATTCTGAAAATCTACTGGATTTTACTATGAAGTGTCAACATGTCCAGGTCATAAGTAATGGATTGAATTTGCACTCAGTAATTACTTTGAAACTACGGGCATGAAATAATGGGGCACGGCAGTTTTAAAGAGCATTCTTGTGAACAATGGTCCTTTATTTTACTGCAGCCACTTAAATAAAATCTGAAATTGTTAACTAGAGCAATTAAATTCCAGGAAATCATTAATAACATGCTGTCATGTTCCTAAGGATTTTTTTATTGACCAGAAACTTCATGAGAACCAATGTCATGTACAAAACTAGCTTTAAAACAAGGCTTTGCATGTTTTCTCTTGTGCGAAGCTCTCCAATTCAAGTAAATTCAAAGCTTGACATTGTGTGCTTTTAGAGAACACCTACCCTGTGAATAATGCCAGCAGAATGGAGGTGTTTGATGCCACACAGCATCTGATACAGTAGGTAGGACATTCGCTCATGATCCAGTTCCATTTGGATTACCTGGCACAGGTTGGCATCCATCAGTTCCATAACCAAATACCTATTATCACAAGAAGGGAGAAAAGAAACTGTTAGAATGATCATTGCACAAAAACAATCTTTCACCGTCCTCATTAGTTATCAAATAAAAATAGGATCAATGTTTATTTCAACTATGAGCAAAGACTTTTATCCCTTCACAAAATGTCTGCAACTTAGCACCTTCCCTGAAGATGGAAGAAGAAAACGCAAACTTTCATCAACTAAGATGAATGTGCAATTTGGCCACCTGGATACAGATGGAGCACGTGCAATTATCTTAAGGCTGCGCCCCTCAGTAAGAAAGAATGTCACCTTAACCACATTGTTTCACTTTACCGCAGGAAATGTTTATACACATAGGCATGGAACTGAATAAAATGATTGTTAGCTTTTGCATTTTAGGCTAAAGCACTCCCTTGGAGCAAGTTCTATCCCATGCCTAGAGAGAAGTAAAGGGATTTTCCAGGTGAGTGCAACTTTAGGACAACGGCTAACTGGAATTCAGAAACACTTCAGGCGATCCTTAGGATGTAAGGATTTATAAATCTATCTGTAGTTAGCATAATCATTGCTTCCATCCATGTCCACAAAGCTCTCTCAGACATTTAGATTTTCAGCCATGCAGTACAAATTGGAAAATGCCAAACAGGCTGAAAATATATTACTGCATCTGGTCTGAGACTGGTAGTCACAGTGACAGTACAGTATCAGTATCATTTTGTTAGTTTTCAACTGAGCAATGACAGCCCACAGATAATGCACACACACACATTTTGTTTCTGTAGTCTAATGTGCCATTACATTATTTCCAGATAAGCAATTATTTCTAGATTGCAAATGGGAATTGTTGTTTGCAGTGACATCATTAGTACATAATGAACCATCAGTCAGGTGCTGTTGCTACTGGAAACAGTATTTAAAGAGTTGCAAACAGAGAATTGAATAGATGCTGATAGACTACTGTCCCTTCTGTTATCCAATAGCCATATTTTCACCTATTGCCCTACAAAGGATTAGAATTACCTTACATGGGGCTGCTTTGCGAATGACTCATGAACAATCACTGATCAGGTCTAACTAACTTCACAGTAAACTGTGTTCAGCAGAGTGATGCTCATTTCTTTCTGTTATACTTCATCCTTTGTAGTTCTTTACCTATCTGCCTAAACAAAGTGTGATTATTTCATTCCTGACCACACATCTCAGGTAATCTCAATTGGAAACAATTCCCAAAGCTGTGATTGTTTAAAATAAAGTATATTATTCAAAATTTTCATATTCTGCAGCAACCACAGGCCAGTGCTATGGAAGTGAGGGTGCCTCAACATGATGTAAACATAGTTGAAATTAAAATTTCAGCAGGGATAAACCAGTAGATTACTTAAGTACAAGCAGTGGCTGGTAAATGGCCCTTGGCCACTTCCATGCTTCAATTAGCCAAATAGCAGGCTCCACCTACTTTACCGCTGGAATTTTAATTTGCAATCCCCAACCTCCATTTGCTGTCTGATTCCGGTAAAATCCAGGGTAGGAACATGAGGTGAGTGCATTGCAATGTCGATACCAAAACTGGATATATTTTAAAGGTTGAGGAGATGCAGGATATGTAAAGAGGATAGGAACAGTGGGATTAATATTTAATTTCTCCAGAAAGAACTAGCACATATGTATAAATAGGTGAAAGGCCTCCTTCAATATTGTAAGCCTCCATGGCATTTCGATTCTGTTTCCTTCTAGCCAGTTTTCTATTAATCCCAGATTCACTTCCCATTGCCTTAGACATAAATAGTAACCATTGGTTTAAGATTTTACCAAGAGATTTTGGAAGTCAAACTACATTCCGTCACTCAAATTGAACTTGGGATGTCAACTTTCTTAAAACAACACACAAAATGTTGGTCAGGAAGGATCTTCTCGAATAACCTTATCTTCTCGCTTGTCTTATTATTGTAATCTGCTCTGTTGAAAAGGATTCAATTCATCTCCACATCTTTGCAAAATGGTGGTGGGATTACTGAGATTTAGCAATCTGTTATAAATAAGAGGAAAGTCTGTGATAATAAGTACAGTGTGTACAGATTGGCAATCCTGGTCCTAGACTCATGCCAGATTTTGAACCTTGTCTGCATTTGGGTCAAACAGTTGAGACTGGCACGGTAAACTCAAAGGTTTCTCAGACCATGGAGTACTGATGATTAGTCTGTTAATCAGTTTGATAATTAGTCTGTTAATTAGTTTGATAATTAGTCTGTTAATCAGTTTGATAATTAGTCTGCACAGCGCATCATTTAGTCAAGCAAATCGGTAAGTTGTTTTACTCATTTAATAAGAATTAATATATAGGCAGGGTAGTTTATAGAGTTTTCAGACATCTCTGGCTTCCAATGGCCAGTAATATAACGTACGACCTAAGTGTATAAATAAGTTTCCATCTAATCTTCTAATAAGGTTACCATTAGCTCCAGTGGTAAAAGCAACACTAGCAGATGGCCATGTTCCTGCTTCTGTAGCTCTCTGGTGCCTACAAGCACATTGATGTACAAACTACAGCACAGAGACAGATGTCAGTCCAACTGGTCTGTGCGAATAAATATATTCCACAACATCCTTTGTTCACACTATTTAATCTCCCCTTAGCTGCACATTCCTTTCTCCCTCATGTATTAATTTCACTTCTGCTTATGTCACACTTATAGCAAAGAGACAGGCAAATTGCCTCAGCCAGTTGAAGATGGTGTTTATTTACTTTTATGTATTTGTGAATCTGAGCATCACTGGAAAGTCCAGCGTTTATTGCCCATCCCCAGTTGCTCTGGAAAAGACAGTAGTGAGCCATCTTTATGTTCCACGTGAGTGTACTCATTGTTTATGAAACACACTGCGATGCCTCAGTGAAATGAGATAAGGTGCATCATTCCTCTTTGGTTGTTTCTACACTTCTCCCTATTTTAATTCTGTGTAAGACTTTCAGAAACACTTTTAGTGTTAAGGTCAGTCTTGTAACTTAAAAATAACAGCTTCACTCATTTACAGCCTTCACCTTCTTTGCTGTTTTATAATCAACATATCAAATTGTATTTTTAACTAGGAATTTCCAGGCTTTTCATTTAAAGTATCTTTCATTGACATAACCCTGTATGTATATCCTATTGCCTGACTAGTCAGTGGGGTAGCCTTCCTAATTTTGTACAAAAATTCATGAAGCTGACTTGAAAGTGTCTGTCTGGTCTCTTAGACATACATATTAAATAAGTAAGGGAATGATAAAGGTGAATCCAGATACGATTTGAATTCAATTATGAACACGGAATAAGGGTACATGGAAACAAGCAAGATAAGTTCAGCTGTTTAAATGGATCCAGTGTGAAGTAATGTGATTCTGCCCTTGGTGGCTCTCTGCTGCTTGTCATTGTATATGTTTATTAACAACAGAACACCTTTGGCACTTGAAAATGGGTCACCCACCACAATGGAAAGATTGGGTGAGCAAGGTGTGGCAGGGGGTGCATGAGGCACAAGAGAACAGAAAAGAGAATGAAAGAGTGAGATAGAGACTAATTGTACATCAATGGCAGTCAAGCAACTTGGCAGCAATAGCACAAAACTTGCTTTGTTACATTTTTATATCTCAATATCACTGTGTTAAATGAAACGAAATTCAACTGAGGTGCAAGAGAACCTTTAGCAGACATTGGGCTGATTATAGGAGGTTCGGCAGAGGTGAGAAGCAGGGGCTGGAATTTCCCAGCATCTTCCTGTTTCTGGCCTATTTTTAAAGAGGCCCATGAAATGGGGTAACAAGGTGTAGAGCTGGATGGACACAGCAGGCCAAGCAGCATCAGAGGAGCAGGAAGGCTGATGTTTCGGGCCTAGACCCTTCTTCAGAAATGGGGGAGGGGAAGAGGGTTCTGAAATAAATAGGGAGAGAGGCAGAGGTCTGCCTCCCCCTCTCTCCCTATTTATTTCAGAACCATCTTCCCCTCCCCCATTTCTGAAGAAGGGTCTAGGCCCGAAACGTCAGCCTTCCTGCTCCTCTGATGCTGCTTGGCCCGCTGTGTTCATCCAGCTCCACACTTTGTTATCTCAGATTCTCCAGCATCTGCAGTTCCTACTATCCATGAAATGGGATGTTGGTTGTCCACCCAAAGTTCTGTGTGTCATAATTAAGATGCCCTTTAAAGCCAATGTTCTGAGGCCAACAAGACATTTTTCTGGCAGAGTCGAGTGGCAGATCCTGGCAGACCGTGGATCAGGAACTCTAGAATCTATTTGAGGGCCAAGCTCTCAGAGCCAGTGCTTCTACATGGCCACAAAGATTCTTCCCTCCCATGCACTTTCTGGCCTTTACTTCCTTTGCAAATCATGTCTAACGACTATTTTCAACATGGTGTGGACCCAACTTTGATTCTGTGTCAGGCTGCGGACTCCAAAACAAATTGTCAGCCAGAATTATCTAACTGCAAGAAAACAGTTCCCAGTCGAATAAATACATAAAATACCAAGAAGAGGAACATGTTTGATTACTTACACATCCTGGAATTCTTCTAGAGATTTTTGAGGTGTAAACACATTTAATAAACTGATGATCTGTGGAACAAAACATTTTTAGTGTTATAACTTGCTTTGTGACTGTATTTCACAAATCAAATGATCACATCATAAATGTTTGCTAAGAGTTACCTGTTAGTCATATTTACATGTACATGGGCAATATTTTTAAGTAATCAGAAAAATTTATTGCAATTCTCCAGCTGCTGAGCTTGATTAGCTACTATCTTTACTACATAAAATATTGATAATTAATTTCAAATATATATTTTATTTTAGTGATAAATTTTAATCCATTATATTCTCTGGGTATAAAAAGAAAACACCTGAAAAATGTAGAGTTGTGTGCATGTTTAAGTTTCCGCTAATTATGTTTGAGTCGAATGTAATTTTCATTTGATAAGAATTAATTTTGCAGTTCAACTTCAAATAGGCCATGAGAAACAGAAACAGCAAAATTAAATTATTATTCATGTACATTTATAATTGCATGATGATCATTAGTTCACAAATTTCACAAAATCGACAGTATAAAATATAAAGTAGTTTGAAAGAACCTGACTACATGTTGGAAGATATAACTTTGTGCATTAAGGAATGTAAAATTGCTTGTTGGTTTATTGTTCTGGGAAGATCAATACATTTGACTCATGAATAACAAAGAGTGAGTTTGCCTTGAAGACTTATACAAACACAGAGATTTCTTTAAAATATATGGATCAAATGCTGAAAATATGACAATATCCATAGTTATGACCACATAACAAAATATTCTACAATCAGTCAAGATCATAACAGAAAATCTATCGTGATTATGAACATAAACTAGTACTTAGCCATTCACAAGAAGGGATAATATACTGAATGTAGTAGTCTTACCTTGGTCAGAACTCTCTCTGATGAGAGGAAACAGGGAAATCACTTGGTGTATTAGAATTCTCTATTTGATCAAGATTATGCTTTATGAGAACGTAAAATGAAGGCCATTTCAGTTCATCTGATTTAATCCTTACAGTATGTCAAGTCTTGTAATCTTCCCTGTTAAGTATTTGACTGTACCTAAAATGAGTTCAACATACTGGCAAGATTCTGACAGCTTCAATCCACAGACTTCCTGATAATCAGCAATGAATGCACGTAGCAAAAACAATACAGTTATATATAGAGAGTTTAATTGTCAGATAGGCTGGAAGAGATAGAATAGCTCAAAATGCAAAGACAATATATTTCCTGAATGTATTCAGGAACTCCTTTCCATGATGTTTTGAACCGTTTAACGTGATCATTGAATGTTAGTTATTGAATGATCATTCCCATGTAGATTTTCATAGTGTTTATAGTGCAGGTTATTGAATCCATTAGTGACTTACAAAAATAAACTCAGTTAAATTCAGTTATGCTTTTCAAAACAACAGCATTTGATTTATGCACCAGGAAATTTCATTCACTTGTCATTCTTACTTGTCATTATTGTAAATTCAGGAAGCAGAATATTATATCTATGCATCACACATACTGGCTTCATGAAGTATCAGGATGGCAGGAAATGGTATGAATAACTTTTCAAAAATCACATTATTCTCTTGCTATGGGAAAATCACAGGGATTAACTCAAGTTGTCACAAGAAAGGTTGCACAACAGCAATTTTATATTGAGTTTTACAAACAGAAACTAAAGGCGACTTGATTTTTAGCATTCTGTAACCAACAATTTTTCTTCAAGAAAATGTTTAGTAAACAGCATGGATTGTAAAGGCTGAAATAGGCCTTTACAGGCCAACAACGTCTCTGAGATGCTCCTGTTCTGTTAAAAATGGTTCACTGCAAGTATGGTGAAAACCTAGTTTCCTTGTATAAATGGTATGCCTGCTGTACATCCAGCTTCTTGACCTTAGAATTTATGACCAACTATCAATCTGCAAAATGATAGATTGCCATCAAGGAAATCAGGTTGTGCAATATCAGTACTTTCTCCAAGCACATCTTTTAATTGCAGATGACTGTTGATTGGATTACGAGATCACTGTTAGTGAGAAAAGTAAAATTAATAAAGAAACAAATACAAATTTATCAGATTTGCAACATCTCCTCCAGATGATGCTTCACTGGAAGCTAAATAGGATGGATGTTTATATGAGTGCACTACATTTCTGCCTCACTTCTGGAATACTAATATTGACAGAGTAGGAACAGACTGAGGAACTTCCCTGCCTAAATTTCAGGATATTACTGGGCTTGTGCATTTTTCAAAACAGCATCATGGCAACATGCTGTGGTTGGCAACTCCAGCTGAAGGTAATTCCAGAGGATTAATTCTGATCACACGGCCTTCTGACCACAGGAAGCTTTACCATGTGATGTCCAGTTGCAAGAAACTTGATCACATGTTATTTGTTCTCCCAGTTTCTACAAGTGTGTTTACATTTCCTTTGTAAATGTTGGCCCCTAGGAATTACATAGAGATATAGAAAATAGGAGCAGGAGTAGGCCGTTTGGCCTTTTGAGCTTGTTTCGCCATTCAACATAATCATAGCTGATCATCAAGCTCAATACCTTGTTTCTGCTTACTCCCTATACCCTTTGATCCCTTTAGCCCCTTTGATCCCTTTAGTCGTAAGAACTATGCCTAACTCCTTCTTAAAAACGTTGTGTTTTAGTATTGATCATTTTCTGTGGCAGTGAATTCCACAGACTCACCACTCTCGGGGTAAGAAATTTCTCATCTCAGTCCTAAATTGTCCAACTAGTATCCTTAGAACCATATGGTTCTGGATTCTGTGATCATTGGCAATATCCTTCCTGTGTTTACTCTGTCTAATCCTGTTAGAAATTTGTAATTTTCTACGAGATCCCCTTCATTCTTCTAAACTACAATGAATATGTCCTAACTAATTGTGTATCTCTTCATATGTCAGTCCTGCCATCCCAGGAATCATTCTGGTAAATCTTTGCTGTACTTCCTCCATAGCTAGAACATCCTTCCTGAGTCAAAGAAATCAAAACTGTGCACAATACTCCAAATTGGTCTCACCAGGGTCCTATGCAATTGGAGCAAGACATCCCTGCTCCTGTACTCAAATCCTCTCGCTATGAATGCCAACATACCATTTGCCTTCTTCACCACCTACTGCACCTACATGTTTACTTTCAGGGACTGTGTACAAGGACACCCAGGTCTCATTGCACCTCCCCCTTTCCCAGTTGATTGCCATTCAGATAATAGGCTGTTTTCCTGTTTTTGCTATCAAAGTGGTCCACCTCACATTTATCCACATTACAAATTATCTGCCATGCTTTTGCCCACTCAGTCAACTTGTCCAAATTTTACTGCAGCATCTCTGCATCCTCCTCATTGTTCATCCACCTAGCTTTGTGTCACCTGCAAGCTTAGAGGTATTACATTTAGTCCCCTCATCTAAATCATTAATATATGTTTTGAAAAGTTGGGGCCCAAGCACAGATCCCTGTGGCACACTACTTGTTACTGCCTAACACTCAAAAATACCTGAATTAAATATTCTTGCTCAATATGCCTCCAGCCGCTTTTATGCATCAAGTTCCAAGAACTGGGAGGCCACTGATGAGCAGGCAAAGAGCTAGGGGAAATGAAGGATGGGAGAGAGAAGAGAAACTAAGGACAGAGAAAGAGAAAAACAAACAAAGGCACCCCTACATTCCAGATCTCTGCATTTCAGACCACCCTGTCCCAGAGATTTCTCTCATTTGAGAGACCTCCCACTGGTTTCTGATTCTCCAGCCCTCTCCTGACTACGATCTGTGAATGGTATCACTGAGCGGGAACTTTCTCCTGCGATATCGCTAGGTGTCTGATAGTGCGGAAATTTTAAAACTTCTGGATTGTTGAGACCAATGTTTGAGGGGGGAGTCTCTGATTTTGGAAAGCATGTGATCACCCCAGAAGGTTGAGTAATCCTATGGACTGTTGTGTACTTATGTTGCAAATGGAAAGCAGACTTAAATCTTAAGTACTGATACAAAAATATTTCTTCTGTTAAAGCTGTGATTCCATGGTCATACACTCATTAAAAATTAATAAACTGAGGGGCACAGTGGCTCAGTGGTTAGCGCTGCTGCCTCACAGCACCAGGGACCCAGGTTCAATTCCAGCCTCAGATGACTGTGTGGAGTTTACACATTCTCCCCATGTCTGCGTGGGTTTCCTCCAGGTGCTCTGGTTTCCTCCCACAGTTCAAAGAGGTGCAGATTAGGTGGATTGACCATGCTAAATGTAGGATTACAGGAATACGGTGGGGGGGGATGGTGGCGCTGAGTCTTGGTGGGATGCTCTTTGGAAGGTCAGTGCAGACTTGATGGGCTGAATAGCCTCATTCTGCCCTGTAGAGATTCTATAATTCTATTCCATGATTCTAACTTCAGATCACTGGCTACAATTTCCAATCTGGAGTCTTATGCAAAAGCTGCTCCTCCAAGGAACAACTCATCACAAAAAGATCCCATAAGCATGCATACTGTGAAGTAGTCTGGAGGTGTATCTTGTTGATTAATATGCTGTCTAGACAGATGAGTGCTGACTTTATCTCTGTGACACTGCACACAGTGGGCTTTCAGCTTCAGTTGGGTAGTTAGGGAGATATCAACTTGATTTCCCATCCAAACAAAGGGTCAGAATAAAGATCAATTTGGTCCATTCCTAGTTACACTTGTTGATTGCTAGCTCAAATTAACAGTGACAGAGATCCAGTCGAAGCTGTTAATATATCATCACC
The DNA here is from genome assembly GCA_024137785.1 of Ginglymostoma cirratum. Lineage (NCBI taxonomy): Eukaryota > Metazoa > Chordata > Chondrichthyes > Orectolobiformes > Ginglymostomatidae > Ginglymostoma > Ginglymostoma cirratum. Next base: position 2,806,102 of record JAHRHZ010000050.1, read on the forward strand.
CTCTCAACACATTTGTGGAATGACACATCGTAAAATGGGAACTGATCAAGGCTAAATAATTTTTTGGCAAGAAAAATACAGCAACAGAGTAAATCTGTCACAAGCATTTAAGTTTCAAGTATGGTTTTCAAGTTTAGTAACATCCCACCTCTCTCCAGAAATTAAAATTGATTCTCCATATAAAATAGCATGTCACAGGAGGAACCTTTCTGAGTCTGCGCAGGATGTTTTGGAGAAAAAAACACAGCTATTGCCACTCCCCTGCTCTTTCTCTGTATTCCTGCACCTCTTTCTTTCCAAGTATTCATCAATTCCCTTTTGAAGACTATAATTCAACATATATCCATCATCTGATCAGACATTGTATTCCAGGGAGAGAAGATGTTTCATGCAATAGTGAAAGGGTAGAGCATGAGCCTTCGTGAGACGTGGGTGCAGTAAAAGTGTGAGAGTAAGATTGAGATTGCCTGGGAGTGGAGAAGTCATTGACCTTCTTCCTACAGTGGTGGACATTCCTCCAGACAGCTGAGACTGTACTTTCCCAGGTGCCAACCTCCAACCGGACTGGCATGGTCTGGTGTCGTGCTCTCCACTGTCAGTCCTGGACAGAATTATGATAAGATTCAGTCCAATATTTCAAGTCAACAACTTTTGTCAGCACTGCTCATCATGAAATTAAGATTTCCTCTCCATACAGGAGGCCCTGACACGCTTAATCTTTTTAGCATTTCTGTTTCTATGCAGAATACTTCAATCCTAGCCTAATTCTATAGAATACCACCATATTCCCAGCAAATTTACAGTGAGAACATTCTGTGATCCTGTTGCCGATTGTATGCAGAAAGGACTTCGAAGCTGGGAGTTAGGTATATGATAGGGTCGGTGGGAGGGTGGAAGGTGCTGGTGGTGGTGGTGGGGTAAGTGACTTTTTGGGAGGACAGGTAGGAAGGAATGGCTGGTGAGGTAGCATTGTTAGCATGGAACTGAATAAGTATGCGAGCAAGAAATGATATTGGATTGGAAGATGTGGAATCCATATGGCTGGAGGTAGGAACAAAACGGGAAAGAAGACTCTGGTAAAGCTAATTTATAGGCCCTTAACAGAAGCTATATGGTGAGACAGAGAATCAGATAGTGAGGCCATGTAACAAAGCCAGTACAATAATCATGGGTGACTTCAATCTTTATGTCGATTGGAGAGTTAGATTTGCAGAAGAAGCCATGAGGTAGAATTTATAGAATGTATTCGGGACAGTTTCCTGGAACAATATGCTGTGAATCCACCAGGGATCAAATTATTTTAGATCTGATGATGTGTAATAAGACGGGTTTAATAGATGATGTCAGAGTAAAAGATCCCCTTTGGAACAGTGATTAATACATTTTAGAAATTAGCATTCAGATTGAGAGGAAGGAACTGGTGTTGGAAACAATAGTGCTAAGCTTCAGTAAGGATAATTACACAGGAAATGAGGGAAGAGCTGTCTGGAGTGGACTGGGAAAGGAGTTTAGCAGCAAAGATGTTTGAGGAACATTGGTAGATGTTTCATAGAATAAATATAAACTTACAATATAAACTTAGCAGTAACATAACTTCATTTTATTTTCTTTCATTCTACTTTATTATTTTGTTTTGACTTGATTTAGCTTTCCTTCCTTTGAGGTGGCATTCCTTACTGAAATCCAAGCAGCTACTACTTCTTTACAAATGATACCTTTTGTAGTTTCAAATTAATTAAGCTAATTTTCCAGGGCACTTTCTAACAGCACCTTCTCATTAGACAATGTACTACAAGTAATTCTTACATTATGCTTGGGCTTCTCATTACATTCAGCCTGGCAACTGAGTAGCCCAAGTCCAACTATCTCTGTTGAGTAGCCCCAAGTAGAGATGACTTACAGGTCCAACGGTTTCTTCTACTTGAAGATTTCTTGTCTCTTTGTCCTTCTCTTTGCTGTGCATTTCCAATTGTTTTCATATTGCTTTCTACACACAATCAATTTTCTCACTTCTAGCCAATTTCACAGTCATCCTTTGTAGATTTCTAACATTCTGTCTACCCCCCACCTCCACCAAACATTTGGTCTACTATTCTCATTAGAAACCTTGTGAGTTTAATCTTATGCCATCCTCAATTTGTTTGGTCAGCCATGACAGAATTATTTTTACACTGCAGTTTATATTCCTCAAGGAAATATAAACTAAATGAGGTTTTAAATTTTAAAAGAATGGTTGCTATTGCTTACCTACAATCATCTTTATAATTTCCTTTCTACATCTATCTCAGCCAACTTACCTCTTATATGTCCACAATTGGCTTTGTTTACTTAAGGCTGTCACTTTGGACTTAAGCACATCACTCACGAGCTCAATATAAAATGCTTGGAATACCTTGGAATATTTAGTTTCCAATTTTGTCACCCTGTAACCTCAGTAATGGCTATTAAATCAAACCCGTTCATCTCTAGAGATGACACAATGCGGAGCTGGAGGAACACAGCAGACCAGGCAGCATCAGAGAAGCAGGAAAGTTGACGATTCGGGTCGGGACCCTTCTTCAGAAATGCTATCTCTCCCATTCATCTTTGTTTGTGTAATTAATTAATCTGTCTTGTTATGAAATGCAGAAGTGGGAAGTAAGGAAATGAGGGGGACACTCCCTAAAATGATAGCACCACAAAGCACCACCAGCCATGCATTTGTTGCTGATTGGCAGAGTGGCACTGTGCCAACTCACCTAGGCTGCTATTGAGAAAACTATCTTAAAAACGGTGGTGTAGTTTTGGACACTGCCTACTTCCTCTCCAGGGCCATGAATAGAACTATGGAAGAGAAGCAGGCAGTTGGGTCTAATGGTCTCCTCCATAGCCCACTGCCTGGCCCTATTGATGGCTATCTTGGCCAGGCGAGGACATAACCTCCATCAATCTCAAACATGGATCCTGAGTGGGTGAAGCTAAGAGGATGAAATGAACATGCCAGAATTTGGCATACCTTTTGCCACTCTACGTTTGAGTTGCATGTGGATGGGCCCCAATGGTGCAAGTGGGACCCAGTGGAGTCTGGGTCTGGGTGCTGGGCTGCATGGCCTGGAAAATGACGTCTCCATTGGTCATACCAACCTTAGAAATAGAACAGGCGCAATGACATAGGAAAGATTTTGTAATAAGCAGCTGCTGGTATTGCCCCACTATCTCAAGCCAGTTGACAGGTAGCTGCCATTGTCACTTGAGCACCTGTTGGTTGGATTGAAACAATGTAAATCTGTCCTGACAAGATACCTTTTCGGCTAGTCATGGAATAAGATACCAGGGGACCCAAAACACTTCAGTTCTATCGCTGAAGATGGGCACAGGGATGTTTTTGCATCAGACCTGTAGTGTGTTTAACCCGACGGTCCTTGATGCTGCCATTGTGTTTGATAAGTGCAACGGTTGAAATCCTTCAACCAGATGAATTTGAAAAGCATCCACAGTTATTTCATCAGCGATAATAAAACAACTTAAATTAAAATTAATGGGAGAATGTAATTTGACTGTTAAGAGTGCAGAATAATGGGGAGAGAATCTAAGTTTACTTCTTACTCAACTACTGGAATAAAAATTGGAAAGGACACATAGGTCAGTATGACAATTCACAAGACTCGGTTTACAAATGAACACAGTTACTAGATCATGAATAGACTGACACCCATGCCTAATTCTCCATTTTGTGCTCCCTTTAAGTATGGTTCATCCTGGATGTAGAGCTTTGCAAGATTTAGCATGAACCCTATACTTCATCATTTGAACAGATTGTAGATTAGTATCAATAGAATGTTTCAGTCCAGATCAATCTTTGAAATCTTGGATGAACAGCCATCTATGTAAAATATGACAAATACAGAAAGGAAGGAAGGGAGTGCATTTTCATCATCACTATCTGGGAAAAAATCAGACACATTGTTATGTTTGCCTGATTTGATTGACTGATTAATTTATTGCTGTCACGAGTACCGAGTTAGAGTGAAAAGCGTTGATTTGTGTGCTATACAGGCAGATTGTGCCATGGAAAGTGCATCAAAGTAGTAGAACAGAGGGCAGTGCTCAGTGTTGCAATGGCAGAGAAGGTGCAAAGAGAGAGAGAGATCAGAATTAACATTTGAGATGCCTGTTCAAAGTCTGAAAAAAAGCAGGGAAGAAGCTGTTCCTGAATCTATTTGTACGTATATTCAAACTTTTATATCTTTTGCCTGACAGAAGAAGGTGGATGAGAGCATAACTAGGGTGACAGGGGGTCTTTTGATTATGTTGGTTGCTTTCCCAAGGCAGTAGGAAATATAGAGGGAGTCAATGGATGGAAGGCTAGTTTGTGAGATGGACAGTGCTGTGTTCACGACTCTCTGTAGTTTCTTACATTCTTGGGTAGACCAGTTGCCAAACCACACTGCAATACATCCAGATAGGATGCTTTCTATCCAATAATTCAATAACATGACAATTGACCAGATTCTACAACAGGCAGACAAACCAGCCTGTCAAATTACCATCCAGGCGTTGAAGCAAAGATTTACTCTAAGGAACCTACAACCTGCTAAAATCTTTAATCCAGGATCCAATACGACTACTGCTAAGACATGACTTAAATGCCACTGTAATTTGATTGGTAAAATTATTCTGAAAGGCAATAATCAATTATGCTATTCTCAGTGACCTATATCTGATGTTGTTATAGATGTCATAGGCTCATTCTTAAGTAAAAGCCTGGAAATAAGAACACTTAGGAATCTGATTGCGCTAAATGGTACAAACATTCTTTGCAATAGATGGGAAGATCAGCTCAATAGAATAGGCAGGCATTTTGATAATTGTCAAGTGTATTAACAGCTTTCTTATAGCCCTCAGCAATGAATGCCATCTCTATGTCGTTCCTGCGCGTGCATCTTCTATGATTAATCAGGATATGTTAAAAATGATAAACTTACGTTTTTGTGGTTGACACATTTCATGAGCACAAGCTCTCGATAAGCCCGTTTGGCATGCGTCTGGTTCTGAAATGGTCTGCTGAGTTTCTTAATGGCCACATTTCTATCAAGTACAGCATCATATGAAGCACTACATCAAGGAATATAATTATAAGCAATGTTAGTCAAACTATTTGTGATTGTGATGTTAGTATAGTTATCAACACTTGCTCCAAAATCATTCTGTCTGATACCTGTGTGTGAATGCTGATCTACTCCCTCTGAAATCCTTGCAAACATTTGTGCTCGGGTTGTGGATGAAGTTATTGGCTTGCTTGCCAAGCTGGCTGGTTATCATAGAGATGTTTCATCACCATGCTAGGTAACATCATCAGTGAGGCCTCCATGAAGCGATGTTGTTCTACTCTGCTTGGTATTTGTACGATCCAGTCTGTTAAGTTGGGCTGTGTCATTTCTGGTTCTGTTCTGCATGGGTTTGTATATGGGGTCTAATTCCACGTTTGTTGATTGCATTACGGGTTGAAAACCAGGCCTCTAGGAATTCCTGCGTGTGTGGTTGGCTTGAGCTAAGATGGTCACGCTGTCGCAGTTAAATTGATACCTTTCATTGTCCAAGTGCACTGAGATGAGGGAAAGTTCGTTGTGCCACACTATGACAAACACTCACAAGGACTAAAGACCCCATACCCATGACATGCTGGACCAAAATAGTTTACAAAATACCTTGCAATGACTGCAACAAACATTACGTCGACCAGACCGGAAAGAAACTAGCCATCAGGATACACGAACACCAGCTAGCAGCAAAACAACACAATGAACTTCCCTTCATCTCAGTGCACTCGGCCAATGACAGCCATCAATTTAACTGGGACAATGTGACCATCCTAGCTCAAGCCAACCACAGACACACACAGGAATTCCTAAAAGCCTGGTTTTCAACTCATGGTACAATTAACAAACACATGGAATTAGACCCCATATACAAACCCACGCAGAACTGAACTGGAAATGACACAATCCAACTTAAGAGACTGGAATCATATAAATACCAAGCAGAGTAGAACAACATCGCTTCATCAGAGGCTGCACTGATGATGTTACTTAGCATGATGACAAAACGTCTGTACAATCACCAGCCAGCTCAGCGAGCAAACCAACAACCTTATCCTTCATTATTTTTGGAGAGGAATTCATCTATTGAATTTGAAAAGGTTAATGCCTCGGCGTAAACAGTAGCAGTAGCAGCAATGCATTAAACATTTCTGTTAGTGGTCCTCAGTTTAATTCCAGAGTTAATGTGATATGTTAGTAGTATGAGGGCTACAGACAAAGGGTTGCACAATGAGATTTTAGTAGGGTGCAGAATGCAGTGCAAAGGGTTCCATGACTTTCTAAACAGTGCTTTCCTTCTCCATAGCTATAGGTAGAGGTCACAGTCTGTGCTGGACATTTCATGTGAAAACCAAATTATTTGAATAAAATATCACATTGTAAATACTAAAGCAATTCCAAACAGCTTCAGGATGGGCTCATGGTAAACTCAGTCCACATCTGGGTGACTTGATAAATGCGTTCAATGATTACATTGTGATAATTAAAAATGACACCAGAACAAATCCTCTATATTTACTCCTTTCCTTTTATTTTCTTTCCACTTTGTGAAGTTCTTTTCAGCATATCTCTACAGAGCAGCATAGCAGGCAAACTTCATGAAACCTTTCCCAATGGTAGTCCACAACCACTGGCCATACAAATTTTTATGACTGTGTTGCAACTCTTGCAGTTTCTAAATATCCTCTGCCCAATAGGCATTGTCTGTGGAATAATGCTGAGTTTTGATGCATTGGTTCTGTCCAAGGATCCGGCAGAGAAGAGGACTTGAGGAATAATGCATTTGACTCAATGCATTCCATTATTTTGGAAGGAAAAACATTTGCTACGAAATATCCATCCTAAATTCTAATAAACCTATTCTAAATCCATAGGCCCCGCCTCCAAAGCAGGCTGGGAGAGTCCAGAGCGTCTCAACCACACACTTCATCAAATACCACCCACCCCTCCTGTGGCAGAGTCTGAGGCTCCAGGATTGGAATATTCAGCTGCTGCAGAACCCTCCAGCTGGAGCGAAGACCCTGAGGGACTGCCAAAGAAGAAGGAGGAAGGTTAGCTTGAATGCTAACTACACAGACATTTCTCTCACAGATACAGCCCCTTATCAAGAAGTAAGAGATTTGATGTAGAAGACAATTTCCGTTGATGAAAAATTAACCGCCCAAATGAAATATTACCTTTGTAACCATATTAGGTTACCTTCATAAAACAGAAGTATCTGTTACCAATACCAATTGCTATATGACCAACAAATCCAATGCTCCAGAACTTTACATTTGGAAGAGGCTGACAATTTTCAAGGTAACTGTGCTGCAAAGTTTACCAGACACTGTTTTCCACATTTACATTCCTTGCTCATATTATTATAGGTAGAATGAGGAAGAGTTTCAGGTCTGTGTCATGAGGCAAAACATGGTCAATTTTTTCACATGAAGTACAATGCAGTTCTCTTCACTTGAAATGCTGGCAGGCAATTTGTTGTTCTGCTATATTGAAAAAAAGGTTAGAGTTGTTGGTTGGTTCACCGAGCTGACTGGTTTTTGTGCAAATGCTTTGTCTCCCTTCTAGGTGACATCGTCAGTGCTTTGTAGTCTCTGTTGAAGCGCTGTTGTTCTGAGCCACTCTGAATTTATATGGTCCGGTCTGTCATGGTGGGCTGTCTTGTTTCCGGTTTTGTACCATAGTGGTATGTGGCTGGGGTCTATTTCAACAGGTTTGTTGCATCGGTGGTTGAAAACCAGGCCTCCAGGAATTCTTGTGCTTGTCTCTGTCTCACTTGTCCTAGTACTGTAACTTTGTCCCAGTCAAAATTGATGCCCTTCTGTTTCGGAGTGTATTGAAATGAGGGAGAATTGGTCGTGCCATTTTGCTGCAAGTTGGTGTTCAAACCCCCCCTTAAAATGAACACATATTTGCAGCAAAACGGGACGACCAATTCTCCCTCGTTTCAATACACTCCGAAACAGAAGGGCATCAATTTTGACTGGGACAAAGTTACAGTATTAGGACAAGCGAGACAGAGACAAGCACGAGAATTCCTGGAGGCCTGGTTTTCAACCACCGATGCAGCTAACAAACATGTCGAAATAGACCCTAACTGCATACCACTACAGTCCAAAACTGGAAACAAGACTGCCCACCATGACAGACCAGACCATACAAATTCAGAGTGGGACAGAACAACAGCACTTCCACAGAGGCTACACAGCACTGACAATGTCACCTAGAAGGGAGATGGAACGTTTGAATGAAAACCAGTCATCTCGGCGAACCAACCAGTAACTCCAACCTCAACCTGAGCTATAGATCTTCGTTAAAATATGAAAAAAAAGGTGTCTGAGACAATGAATAACTAAGACACACAGATCAAAAGGCATTAGGTTTTTTTCATTAGTTTATACTGAAATAAAGGTGTAATGGTGCTATAACTTGCTTTGGTGACCCTGGTGTGGAAAGGGAAATGTTTAAACTTTTGCAAGATTTTAAATGGCTACATAATATACAGAAGAGTTAGGATTTTTTAAAAAAGTGTCTTTCTGTAGTTGTGGTTTTTGACCACCTCATGTCAGAACAGAGCAAACTAGTTCTCTCAGAATCTATTTCCCTGCAGGCTGTATTGTTTCTTCTATGTCGAATGAAGCCGATTTATACATATTTACTCCTAATAGGCCTCCTAACTGCCTTCCCTTCAACTCCACTGTTTGTTTAATTTATTGTTTCACAAGATGTGGGCACCACCGGCTATGCCAGAATTTATCCCCAAAAAGCCCTGGAGAATGTGGTCCCTTCTTGAGTGAATGTAGTCCTAGCAGTGCTTTAGTAAAGAAGGTCTAGGATCTTGACCAAGGGTCAGTGGAGGAACAGTAACTTTGTTCCAAGTCAGAATAGGGTGTTGGGACTTAGAGGTGAATTTGCAGATGGTCTGCTCTCATGATCTGTTGCCCTTGTCAGTACTTGGTGGCAGAGGTTGGGGGTTTGGAAGGTTTTAAAGGAACCTTTGGTCAGTTGCTACAGCACATCTTATAGATTGTATATATTGATGCCACTGTGCATGGTGGTGGAGGAAGTGAATATTGAATGTGGTGGATGAGGTGCCAATCAAATAGATTGCTTTGTCGTGGATTGTGTCAAGCTTCTTGATTGTGTTTGAAGATGCCCTCATCCAAGAAAGTGGCATTTATTTCATCATAGTCTTAACTGGTGTCAAATAGACAGTAAACAGGTTTTGGGAGAAGGAAGTGAATAACTCACTGCACAATTCTCAATATCTGACCTGTTCTGCATCCACAGTATGTAAATGATTGGTCCAGTTCAGTTTCTGGATGATGGTGACCCTCAGGATGTTGTTAGTTGGGATGCAGTGTTAGAACTGCCATTAAATGTTAATGGGAGATAGTTAGATTCTCTCTTCTTGGAGAGGTTCATTGTCTGGAACTTGTGTGGTGTTAATGTTACTTGTTGCAACGGTTGAGCATTTCTTACCATGTGTAGCATTGAAAGTATATCTCACCTCTGCCCACATCCAGTTACAATTATTACTTCCACCTCCTTACACAGTACACCATAAAGTCTCTTGGCATCAGGTTAAACCTGGGCAAGGAAACTTCCTGCTGATTCATATACCATCCTCCCTTTGCTGATGAATCAATGCTCTTCCACATTAAACGATAATTGGAGCAAATACTGAGCGTGGCACAAAACAATTCTGGGTGGGGGATTTCAATGTAGATTTACCAAGAATGGCTTGGGCAGCAATAATACAGATTAAGCTGATCAGCTCTTTTCTTTTATTCATTTTGTGGGATGTGAGTGTCATTGGCTGGCCAGCATTTATTGCCTGTCCCTAATTGCCCTTGAGAACATGGTGGTGAGTTGCCTTCTTGAACCACTGCAGTCCACCTTAAAATCATAGTTGCCAGACTGAGTCTACATGAGCTAACCAACAAGAGAAAAGATTATAATTGACCTCTTCCTCACCTACCTCCCTGTCAAAATGCATCTGTCAATGACACACTTGATAAGAGTGACCAAAATACTTGTTCCTGTGGAGACAAGGTCCTGTCTTCACATTAAGAATATCACACATCAAGTAGCACCATCACTGAGCCAAATGGGACAGACTTTGAACAAATCTAGCAACCCAACACTGAGCATCCATGAGGCACTGCGGTCCATCAGCAACAACAGAATTGTGCTTCTATACAATTTGCAAACTCATGGTCCAGATTATTCCCAACTCTACCATTACTGTCAAGCCAGGGGATAAATCCTGGTTCAATGGAGACTGCAGGAGGAAGGAATGCCAAGAACACACAAGGTGCAACTAAAAATGAGGTGCCAATTTGATGAAGCTACCAAATAGAACTAATTGCATGTCAAACAGTATAAATGACAAGTGACATTCACAACTTAGTGATCCCAGAACCAATGGATCAGATTTAAGCTCTGCATGTCCTGCCACATCCAGTTGTGAATGGTGACAGACAATTAAACAACTCACTGGAGGAGGAGTATTCACAACAATCTTCAGCCAGACATGCTGAGTGGATGAGAGATAACAAGGTGTGGGGCTGGATGAACACAGCAGGCCAAGCAGCATCATAGGAGCAGGAAAGCTTGACGTTTTGGGCCAAGACCCTTCATCAGAAATGGGGGAGAGGAAGAGGGTTCTGAAATAAATAGGGAGAGAGGGGGAGAAGAGGATAGGTGGAGAGGAGGCAGACAAGTCGAAGAGGCGGGGATGGAGCCAGTAAAGGTGAGTGTAGGTGGGGGGGTAGGGAGGAGATAGGTCAGTCCAGGGAGGACGGACAGGTCAAGGGGGCGGGATGAGGTTAGTAGATAGGAGATGGGGGTGAGGCTTGGGGTGGGAGGAGGGGATAGGTGAGAGGAAGAACAGGTTAGGGAGGCGGGGATGAGCTGGGCTGGTTTTGGGATGCGGTTGGGGAATTTCTTCCAAAGGCAAGAGGGTCAGTACCAGGGAACACAAACTTATGGGAATCAGCAAAAGAATCAAAGGGAAGATGAGAAGGCTTTTAGTAACATGTGTTATTAAGATCTGGGAAGCGGGCCGAAGTTTATTCAATTGTTACTTTCAAATGAGAAATGTATTTATATCTGAAAATAAATCTTTTGTAGAGCCAAATGGGAAAGCCATTAAGAGAGTGGGATTAATTGGACACTCATTCAGTGACACAATGGGGTGAATAACATCTTTTAGTGCAGTCATGATGATGGTGTGTTACATTTTAGTCAGAAGTCTTATTTGAGATGGAAAAATGCATTTTTACATTGAGGTTGTGGTCTGGAGCTTTGGATAGTAATAATACAGGCTCCAACATTCTTTCCATCACATGGCTTGCCATGTGACATTGGCAGAGTTGCAAGGGCTTGTAGGTTGATACTCAGCCTGTTTGGCCAAATTATGAATGCAGTTCCGTAAGACCATAAAACAAAGGAGCCGAAATTAGGCCATTCGGCCCATCGAGTCTGCTCCACCATTCAATCAAGGTTGACAAGTTCCTCAACCCATTCTCCTGCTTTCTCCCCGTAACCCTTGATCCCCTTGACAATCAAGAACCTATCTATCTCAGTCTTAAATATACTCAATGACCTGGCCTCCACAGCCTTCTGTGGCAGTGAATTCTATAGATTCACCAGTCTCTGGCTGAAGAAGTTTCTCCGTATCTCCGTTCTAAAAGGTCTTCTCTTTACTCTAAGGCTGTGCCCTCGGGTCTTAAACTCTCCTACCGATGGAAGCATCTTCCCAACATCCACTTTGTCCAGGCCATTCAATATTCTGAAAGTTTCAATTAGATCCCCACTCATCCGTCTAAACTCCAATGAGTATAGTCCCAGAGTCCTCAAACGTTCCTCATATGTTAAGCTTTTCATTCCTGGGACCATTCTCTTGAACCTCCTCTGAACCTGCTCCATGGCCAGTACATCCTTCCTGAGATATGGGGCCCAAAACTGCACACAATACTCCAAATGTGGCCTGACTAGAGCCTTAGAAAGCCTCAGTAGTACATCCCTGCTTTTATATTCAAGTCCTCTCAAGATAAATGCCAACATTGCATTTGCCTTCCTGACTACTGACTCAACTTGCAAGTTTACTTTGAGAGAATCCTGGACTAGAACTCCCAAGTCTCTTTGCACTTCAGATTTCTGAATTTTCTCCCCATTTAGAAAATAGTCCATGCTTTTATTCTTCTTACCAAAGTGCAAGGTCTCACACTTTCCCATGTTGTACTCCATCTGCCACTTCTTTGCCGCACTCTCCTAACCTGTCCAAATCCTTCTGCAGCCTCGCCACCTCCTCAATACTACCTGTCCCTCCATCTATCTTTGTATTGTCTGCAAACTTAGCCAGAATGCCCTCAGTTCCTTCATCTAGATCATTAACGTATAAAGTGAAAAGTTGTGGTCCCAGAACTGACCCTTGTGGAACACCACTCATCACCGACTGCCATCCTGACAAAGACCCCTTTATCCCCACTCTCTGCTTTCTGCCAGACAGCCAATCTTCTATCCATGCTAGCACCTTGCCTCTAACATCGTGGGCCCTTATCTTACTCAGCAGCCTCCAGTGTGGCACCTTATCAAAGGCCTTCTTGAAGTCCCCTTGTTTGTCAGGTCCTGGGGTAGATTTTGGCTCAGAAAAAAGTCTTTGCTGCATTTGTACCACAAGAGCTCCCCTTAAGTGCTGTCTGATTAGTTAATTCTACAGTGATTCTGTTGAGAGGCCAGCAGACCACAAGTATACCTTGGAATACAGCGAAGGCTTGGCTGCACCAGACCTCTGCTATTGCCCTGAACTCCTTGTGGGAACTGGTGAGAGGTTGAAACTCCAGCTTCCACTTACTTTGATACCCACACCAGCTTGGAATCTCCCGATGTTAGGAGTATTCCATCACATTCCTGACTTGTGTCTTGTAGATGATGGACAGGCATTTGGGAGTCAGGAGGTGAGTTACTCACTATGGTATTCCTAGCCTTGACCTGCTCTTGTAGCCACTGTATTTATATGGTGAGTCCAGTCAGTTTCTGGTCAAGGGTAATGCACAGGATGTTGATAATGGGGGATTCAGTGATGGTAACAATATTGAATTTTATATCAATAGCAGATTCACTACTCATTTGAACTGTTACTATGTTCTGACGGCATAGTTTAGTTTATTTAATGTCAAGTTCAACTTGTTATGAAGAAGCTCCATTGGTTCAAGAAGCTACATGTTGTGGTGGAGTGTGACTAAGAGAATCAGACTCCTTTCTTCAGGATCAATCCTTGTAATACAGTCTAAGGAAAGTCTTCCCTGAGGCCAATGAGAGAAGGCTGGATTGTATGTATTTTTGATGGCATGAGGGAGTTGGAGCAGTGTGTACATTCCACTTACTCCCATCCCTATGCAATCAAGTGATAGAGGGCCAGACAGTGGCTGTTTGGGAAGAAGGAAGTTAAGGAGAGTTGTGATGGAGGTATTTCGCAACCAATCAGAATTATCGGTCAAGGCATCTGTAGTAATTGCAACCGGGTTGACCTCATTAACAACGAGGTTCTTGATTGGGGTTGTTAACCCGGGCCAATCGGGCAAGCTTTGGTGAACCAATATAACCAGGAGATTAGACTCTCCTCAGTTGAGGACTGACTCCAAACTGGCTGGCCACACCTGGTGTACTGTGTGAACTAGTGGATGATGGGACCTGGCCTTTGCCATAATTTCAGTGGTTGGTCCTGGACTGAGCTTTTGTGAACAAACAAAAAAAGGAAGAAAAAGATTATATGACCAGGAGATGAGAATTTCCTCAGTTGAGGACTGACTCTGAGCTGGCTGGCCTTAGCCAGTGTACTGTGTGCTGGTATATAAAGGGTGACTTGGTGACAGGAACTGGCTTCTGGGCAGTTATTTCAGTGGCAATGGGAGAAAACAGGATGTGCCTGATGAACATTTGCTTGCAACAGTCATCTTGGATTTGGGTTAAGCATTTTGGGCATCATGTCTTTATTTGGGAAGCTTGACTCACTTGGCCCTGCTATCAAAGACTGGGCTCAGTATGTGGAAAGAATATGACACTTTTTCTGGGCAAATGACATTGGGGCAGATGAAAAGTAATGAGTAATCCTTCTGCCTACATGTGGACCTGCAGCAATTTTGGTTATAAGGGGCTTAACTTTGAGAGGCACCAGCCACTAAAACCTTACAAGAGTTGAGAGGTTGGTAAAGAATATTATGACCCCAAACCTCTTGAGATGCTATTGGCTTTATTTGGCTGTTAGAGAACCAGGGGGATCTGTATTGGGATTTTTGATGAGGTTATGATGAGTGGCACAGGCATGTGATTTTTGGGTTAACACTAAATGAGATGCTGAGACCACATTTGGTATGTGGGGTATGCATAAGTGCCTATGAGTTGAAGCCCAACTAGACTGTCTAGTGTTGAGGAAACCTCAGTCTGAAATGGATTCAGCCTCCATACTGTTGCTGCTGGAAGAAGAGGAGGTGTCTCTTCTGAGACGTTCTGGATGCAAGAGATGGGTCACGGTCCGGTACATGCCGTCTGTGTTCGAGTCTCTGTCAGACGAACAGGACCTGGGGTGAAAATGTTGCAAGAGGAGCTGCAAGTGAAAGGCCAGGCCTACATAACTAGACTTGGGGGTAGGGGGAATGTAGTGATTGGAACCAGGTGGACCTTGTTAACTGAGGTTCTTGATTGGTCCAGGTTAACAATCCAATCAGAAAAGCCCAGGCTGACCAATATAACCAGGAGCTGAGAATCTTCTCAGTTGACGACTGACTGAGTTGTGCGCTGGTAAATAAAGGGTGACTAGGTGATGGGTACTGGCTTTGTGCAGTTATTTCAGCATCACGTAACAGAGAGGTAACACCACAAACAAGAAATCTGTCATGAATCTGAATTTAAAGGCCATTTGCTCTGAATGATCTACTACTATTGAAAATGCAAATAGCTCAAAATTGTCACCTTTCCCTACAGAATCTGCCGCTACATTCAACAATGGTTGCAGTGGCAGACCTTTTCAGCTGTCCTCGTGCTGCCTCATCATAACCACCAACAAACACTAATTCACGGTCAAGAGCTGGAGAATGCATTGGGCTTCAAAAAAGAATCGATGATTGGGTCATTAATAAGCTTAATGGCTTGTTAACAATTCCAAATGGCAGGCTGGCTGTCTGTTTCCATGCATGGTCACCCTGACTCATTTTAGAGACGTGTGATTGTGTTATGTTCCCAAGCGCATGTCATTATACTTTATTTTACACTTGCGTTGTCTCAATCTGACGATCTGTGCTGGATGATCAGAAATGTCCTCTAATTATATACTGTGAAGACTGAAGCCGTCGTTTCAGTTCCCCTGTGAACATTGTCCCCTAGCTACCAACTCTGTCCCTTTCCCTGACAACAGTTTGAGATTAAGGCAGTGTGTTCACAAGCCTGGTGTCACACTCGCTTGTGGTGAACTTCCGACCTCAATTTTGCACCCTCATCAACTCTGCTTATTTTCACCTTGGGAATATTATTCTGTCTCAACACACGTGTTGCTGAAACCTCATTCATGCCTTTGTTACCTCCTGACTTGCCTAATCCAATGCACACCTGGCTGTCCCCCACACTGTACCCCCCAGAAAATTGAGATCATCTGATACTCTGCTGCCAGTGTCTTAACTCATGCTAAATCCTGTTGTCTCATCTCCCATTCTCCATGATTTACATTGACTACCAGTCAAGCATCATCCTGATTTTAAAATTCTCCTTGTCGTTTTCAAATCCCTCCACAACATTGTTCCTCGACATTTCTGAAAATTCCTCCAACCTCACAACCCTCTGAGCTCCTCTAATTCTGGCCTCATATGCATCCCCAATTTTAATCACTCCTCCATTTGTAGCTATACTTTCAGTTGCCAAGGGCTGCAACTATAGACTTCCCATGTTGTCCTTCTCCACTGGTTTTCCTCCTTTAAGACAGCTCCCAAAATCTACTTTCTTGACCAAACATTTGGTTATCTGACCTAAAAATCACCTTGTATGGCATGGTATCAAATCTTGTTTTATAATGCTCCTGCAAAGCACCTTAGGACACTTATTTATGTTAAAGGAGCTATATAAATATGTTGTTGGTGTCGTTGAATCTCAAATTCATAATAGCACTCCATTGTTACTGACTAATTTACATATTCCACAGCCTCTCGCAAAGCATCTTCCATGTATTACAAGAATATCTTTGAAAAAGGATTGAAATATTTACATATTCCTCATTCAGAAAACTTCATAAAATGAGTTTCCATTTAGATATTAGTTCAAACTGTCTTGAAGTGCAAGTGCAAATCTAAATGTTCATTAGTCTTTCTCTTATAGGTCCTTCATGAACAGAAAATTTAGAAAGTGTTAAGTTTATAATTAGTTAATAACTGAAGGAGAACAGGGTATTTTGTGACCTGTACAGTATTAAGAACAATATTACTCAAATAGTTTGATTTTAATCTCTACTTTTCATTTATAAGTGATAATTACCAAGCATGCTAATGCGTGTCAAAAAAACTTGCAGATAGATAGCAATCAGATAGGCCTGATCTAATCTGTTGCTTGGAGCACTGAAAAATTAAGAGCACAAGCAGATACCTAACTTCCTTTACTTTAATGCTTACTCCAGCAACCTTATGCAAGGAGTACTTTTCTGCTACCAAAGAAATGGTTCCATTCAATAATGCCAGCCAGGAAAGAGTTTCAATATATGAATTTTGCTGTCCATGTTCTGTGCATGCTCCTTAGCTCAAGACAGAAGGTTAACATTCATCTTTGCAAAAATTACAATATGTACTCACCATACAATTCCCTGAGCCCCAGATCCGATGGGCTTTAGATTCTGGTAGCGTTTGAGAACTGTGAAGGTAGAATCACCTACTTCTACGCTGTAGAACTGGTTGTCCACTTTGCTTTTACTCATGTTGTAGTGTTTAGCAATATATGAAACATCCACTTGTTTACCAAATCCCTGAAATTAAATAGGGGTACTAAATTATTGTATTTCTGACATTAGAACAGCACAGTGCAATTAGCAAAGTAGTCCAGAAATGACCTATTATCCATCCATTATCATAGTACCCTCAGAATTTTGAAAATTTATTTTCTTAACAAATAATTGATAAAACACAATAATTAAACAAAATTATTCTCCAAGCATGCATCCTCCAAATCCACCACATATTTTTACTTTGACAATTCTGAATTGCCCAAAAGTATATAATAGTCCCAACTCACACCAGTTAACATCTAGTGTATAATACATTTACAAGATCACAACATGTATTGTAAAAGACAATGACTAGATTAATGGCAAAGCAAAAGTTGAACTTAATCATGGGAGCAGATGTGAAGCCAGCTAACTTATTATACAGTGAGACAAAATGTGAATTCGAGATTTCTTTACAATTGAAATACCTTCTCTAATTATTTGTGTTGTTATAATACCAGATATAGTACTTTTGGACAAATTAGGTCCCAGGATAAGATGTGACCTGATGGATCATATGTTTAGTTTTTTTTTTCATTAGTTAACACGGTGATTAGTCACTAAGACATAGTAACACAAGGCTACAGATTTTCTTTAACACCAGAACAGAAGTTTATTACAGAAAAGAAGAAATAATAAAAGAGCTACCTAAATATTGAAGACAGTAAGAATGATCTGTAACGTACGACAAAATAAAGTTTCAACCTGTTTTCTATCAATATCCATTAGAGACTTCAGTCCAGTGAAACCAGACCCTGAAGTGTCTTAACTGTAAGTATGGGGCTGGATGAACACAGCAGGTCAAGCAGCATCATAGGAGCAGGAAAACTCGACGTTTCGGGCCTAAACCCTTCATCAGAAAATGATGAAGGGTTTCTGATG
>JAHRHZ010000050.1:2824486-2844771 GCA_024137785.1 Ginglymostoma cirratum
CCCTTCATCATTTTCTGATGAAGGGTTTAGGCCCGAAACGTCAAGTTTTCCTGCTCCTATGATGCTGCTTGACCTGCTGTGTTCATCCAGCCCCATGCTTGTTATCTCGGATTCTCCAGCATCTGCAGTACCTTTTATCTCTTAACTGTAAGTATTGGCTTAACCACCACCTTTCAGTTTCTTTCCCTTGGACAAGTGAGTCAACTTGATGTGTACTTTCCAGGTCTATGATGTGAACATTTCACCAATCTGAAAGTCTCCGTTCTAATAACCTGCAGATTTCTAACCATAGTCTTCTGGTTTGCAAGCTTTACAAGCTAAACCATTCTGTGTGGTAATTGGTTCTCTGCACTGCCCTGAACTAGTTTTAGGAGAGAAACTAAATTTTCCTCTTCAATCAATTCTGTGTGTCTCTTCTGAACTGAATTAAAAACCTTGCTCAACCTTGGATTCTCCTGAACTGATAGCAATGTTAATGGCCATCAATGTTTGTCATAAAAGCAACAGCGTAAACATGTTTCCATTAACACTGCAAGAGTCTGCAGACATCTGCTTTCTGATGAATTTAGTTACTGTTTGGAACGGCTCTTAAACTTTGATTTTTGTTAAAATGAAATATCCTTCACAGAAGTAACCAACATCCATCTGTCTCTATTTTGAAATCAAAATTCCAAGAATTAAATGAACATATGTAAATTGTACATCTTTCATCACAACATTTCTATTGTACTTCTCAAAGTGAAAATAAAGGTGTAGCTCTACTCCTATCAGTAGGAATTCATTTTATATGCAGTTATCACTTATCATAGCACAAATATTTAAAGAATTATTGGAGGTTAATTTAAATTGTGTGATGCAGCTGGCTTGTATGTTAACTGCTGAGTAGTTAGCTGTTATTTAGAGTGCTATTTTTAGCTGAATGTAACCAACCAGCTGATTTAGTTTAAAAAACCGCAAATACAACATTTAAATTACCACATAAAAATGGCATATCGAATGCTTGGATTCCAACGTACTCAGATGAGGGGTCTTCAAAACTATTACCAAAATCTAGCTATCAAAAGCCTAAGCATGGAACCAAATAACACCTATGTTGCCACTAAAAAGAATGGAATGAGGTATTCACAATTTTAAGTAGTAGTTTCTCCGGGCACTTTAATTTAATGTGTGCTTCAGAATTTGATAATTTTATTGATGAGGCTAAAAGATTACAATCACAACTGCCTTTATTGTTCTCCTGGGAGCCACAAAGCCTTCCTGTTTCAAAAACATCCACTACTTTCTTTGCTTGTCCTTTAACCAGCAACTCTGAAAATGCGTAGGCCTTCATGGGATCAATATGTTTCCTTTGGGCCTTAAAGGAAATTACTCACCAGGTCATACATGTTTGTAATCCTATTTTATGAAACATGTAAATCTGTTTCAAACATCATCATACAAATGATGTTATTGTTTTAGGTCTAAAAATGTTGGATCTGAATATCTATGGCCCTTCTCGCACTGTCCCACTATAAGTCTGTCAAACATGCAGTGGAAGGTTTGAAATGCACAAGCTCCAAGCTTTGCTAATCCTGAGCTGCTTTGTTTAAAGAGAAGTCTATAACAGAGAGGAGTGGCAGGATGAAAGGAGCCTGCCAAGGTGGAAAGGCACTTCTTCCCAGACTGGCAGAACAGTAGCATGGTGTAACACTAGGTGAGGGTAGATATCCTAGGCTCTGGCTTGGTGCAGGTGATGGCCATGTGCTTCTGCCGTAGAAAATTGTTAAAACATAAAAATGCTTGGATTCCAATGTTCTCAGATGGAGGTTCTTTGAAACTATCACCAAAGTCTATCTATCAAAAGCCAAAGCTAGTTAGAACCAAATAACACTTTGCAATGTCATGTTTTGCTTCAGCCTTCCTGTATGATTGGAATGATTTATAAATACTCCTGTACACCTCCCTCAGAGTAAGCAGACCCTTCCAGGAGTGGCAGCATTCCCTCATTAATTGGCATCTGCCAAACAGTTAATATGTGCAAATCCAAGAAAGCACACTCACCTAGACTAGAACTGGGTTTTATATTCCCCCACTAGCTGCTTCCAACTTGATTTTAAAACCAGCAAGTGACCTTTCACACAGTCCTCCTACCTGCCATGGCCTGTCTGAAATTATACAGGTAGTAGAGGAAGTATCAGGCAGCCTGTCTGCTCTTGGGTTTATTGAGGTCCTTAAATAGCTAAATAATGACTATACAAGTGCCTCACGCTGCCCTGTTATTTTACTCACGGCAGGGAGAGGCCTATTCCAAGGGATACCTGGTGTCTTTAGCTGAGGAGGCTAGTGTCCTCCTTCTTAGTTTGCTGGGTCCATCGGAGGCACCTCCTCACCAACCTGCCTCAGTCCTACTTTCCCCTTTACCGTCCCTCCTCCAACCCCCAGTCCAAAGCTCTCTCAAACTCAGACGGCCAACTCTCTCTCATTACCCACACTGCCACTGCCAGGATGGTCCTGATGATAAATGGAACTAACCTCTGAGCCCAGCCTCCACTTCTTCGGGACATTGTCTCAGCAGTGGCCATCACTTGCACTTGGTGGTACTGGGACCCCAGAGCTGCGAGCTATCTGACTGAAGAAAGGAACTCCTCATCCTGAAATGGGGATGGAAGTCTTGCCTTAAAGAATTTTCACTGCTCCAAGAGTTAATGGACAGCCACAATGTAGTGTGTGGGCTTGTTAGCAGCTTTTTAAACCAGTACCATAGCTCTTGTGACATCCTGCCAATATCAGACCATCCCTTCATTTAATTTCAGGTAAATTGGGTGTCTGCACAGATTATGTTTACAGACTGTCTTCAACTCTGTACTTTGTAGAGAATGGCCTTCACACCCAATGGGACCACATTCCTTTGTGAAACATACTGCATCGGGACCTCCAGTTCTTCAGTATTGACGAAGCAGTTACCCAAATTCAATGCTGTTCCATCTGAAGAATCAGTCACTCCATTCTGTAACTTGTCCTTTTAAGAAAAGCTGTTAGAACTTTGAAAGCTGCCAATTTGAAATGTGTACCCTCTATTCAAGTGAACAACAGATCAGGCTTTTCCTATATCTATGTCCTATTCAGCTTAGGATGCAGGTTTTATGGCTCAAAGATGTTATGTATTATAGGTCCAGGTGTATACACTCCAATTTCAATTTTGCTAGTTGACAGTCATAGAAAACGTGGTACAGAACTGCTGAGACCATCCTCAAGGATCGATTTTTATTGAGGACCGATCTTGATGAATCTATTACAGTTGGAGGTTCCAATTCCATCTCCTCTTTGAGAGATAGTTGGAACTGCAGATGCTGGAGAATCTGAGATAACAAGGTGTAGAGCTGGATGGACACAGCAGGCCAAGCAGCATCAGAGGAGCAGGAAGGCTGACGTTTCGGACCTAGACCCTTCTTCAGAAAATGAAGAAGGGTCTAGGCCCGAAACGTCAGCCTTCCTGCTCCTCTGATGCTGCTTGGCCTGCTGTGTTCATCCAGCTCTACATCTTGTTATCTCCATCTCCTCTTTAGTCTGTTTCCATGCTGTATGACTCTATTCTTCCAAGGACTTACAAAAGACAACAGAATTGGTACCAATGAGGCCAGGCTTTGAAGCTGGTGCTCCTAGGGGTCATCTTGCTATCTCAAAGCCTCCAGGACAGTTTCAAATTGTGACAGAGTCAGTACGGAGGAGGTAGTGGGGAGGACCTTCCCCACCAATTATTGGTCCTTTAAGCTCCTTGAATAGCTTATTTAGTGGTCTGCCTATCTCAGAATACAACTTTCAAATAGTTTTCATAATGAGTTAGTGACCCTGACCAGTCTAGATGTTATATTCACTGTAAGCCCAAATAAATTTCTGTGGAGATGTTTTTGAGAGGAACCTGTGGAGCCAACTATGAGCAGAACAAACACTGACCTCTACCTTGTCAGTCTGAGGCCATGTCCTTGTTTGACTACCTGGGTTTCTGAGCAGCTGCTTTCAGTTGGGTAAAGAAGCAGCAGCAGCATCCCATTATGGGACATGGCTACTGCCCACCTTTGCCAACGGTGGGAGGCAGGCAGTTTATGACACTAGGAGCCCACTCAGAACATGTTTATTCTCCATTCATGTTCTTTATTGGTGCGAGTGGGGTGCTATCTACTTATCAGATTCCATTTGATTTCTTCACACAGTAATAATACTTGGGGAAATTATATCATTGAGCCTTTGAGCTCCTTGAAGTTTTTCACAATTCTCATACTGTTCAGAAGACAACATGCCAAAGTTATCACAGAGGAGGTTGAAATCCTCCTACTTGCGCACACATCATAGCTTACAGACTTCACTTTCAGTCTATGTAAAATCTCAAGACTGAAAATCCAAATGCAAGATCCTAATTTATTTAAATAGTCATGCTAATCTCCACATTTTAAAGTCATGAGTAGACCCTCCCTGTAGTGTGTGCATAATTGCCTTCTCATTCAATAGGGTACATTTTAATTTTCTATGGTATACAGATCAATGGAAATAAGTCAGGAGAGCTGTAAAACAAACATAATGGCTTGGTATCACTCACTTACGCTATTGCACAAAGTCAAGATCTAACTAATATATTAAGAATCCCACAAGAGATAATTCACAAACAAAAACAGAAATTGCCGGAAAAATTCAGCAGATACTCTCCACAGATGCAGCCAGACTTGCTGAGTGTTTCCAGCAACTTCTGTTTTTGTTTCTGATTTCCAGCATCCGCAGTTCTTTTGGTTTTCTGCTTAGACATAATGTACAATTTGACTTGGTAATGATGTGTCCCAAGACAACAGTTACATCTGAGAAACAATAATAGTAACTCAGATTTTGAGGTCAGCAACAAAATGATGTTCGTCACTGATTTTGAAGAAGGCTGCCTTAGTGATCTCTGTGCCATGGGTTGCCCTTTTTCCCATTCAGGTAATTTGGTTGCCAAGCCAGAGAGATCTCCAGGGGGCCAGCTGTTGTCATGTGATCAAACAGGGAGAGCGCATTGAAACATTCTCATAGACAGGAAATCAGGAAATAAGATGCACTGATTGTCCATCATTTTTAATTAAATTTTAGATAGTGAAATAAACGGTTGGGACATGGGACTATAGTTAAAGATGAAACATCATAGACAAACTTCAAAAGATAGTCTAACATTGTGCATTTTTAAAAAATAATTTGATTTTGACATTCCACGAGTGAAAAATTAGTTTCAGGGCCAGAGGAATTTTTCAAAAGAAATTATGAATTTAGTATGCTAATAAGTCCAGTTACACCTAATTAAATTAGACATAACATTTAAGGGTTTTAC
The DNA here is from genome assembly GCA_024137785.1 of Ginglymostoma cirratum. Lineage (NCBI taxonomy): Eukaryota > Metazoa > Chordata > Chondrichthyes > Orectolobiformes > Ginglymostomatidae > Ginglymostoma > Ginglymostoma cirratum. The sequence continues at coordinate 2,829,816 of JAHRHZ010000050.1, forward strand.
AATGAGACTAATAAGATAAAAGGGCAGGGTCTCATCAGTCAACTGATCTCTACTTGAGGGACTTCAACAATACCTATAGACAGAAGCATAGAATCACTGACAGAAATTTCTGGATTTCCACATTTAACCATACAATATTTGACTCACAAAGTTGCTGTCGACTTCAAATGAGTACTGATGGTAAACCTTACCATTTCTGCCATCGTTTAGACCACAAAATCCAGAAAAACCAAACAATTGCATCTTGTATGAGGGAGAATAAACTCAAATACAAATTAAAGACAGATTTTCAAATGATCGAATCAGTAGATAGGGTTATAGTACTGAAACAAATCTTTAAAGACGTACCTGCATTTGTTTTGTTTCACAGTTTCAAAACTCATCACCTTCAAGACCCAGAAGGAGCAGGACAGCAGATACATGGGAACATCAGCGTCCACACATTCCCCTCTAAACCACACACAATTCGAGCATGGAAATGTATCCTTGTATCTTCACAGTCACAAGGTTAAACTCTGAACTCCCTTCCTAACAGCACTTGGGTGAAGCTGTGTGACATGTGCTGCATAGTTCAAGGTGGATCACCACTACCTTCTCAAGGACAATTAGTCCAAAAGAAATTTTGGACTTGCTGTCTTTCCTACACCCTATCAATGAATTTTAAAAAAAAAAAGTGTGGAGGTAAAATGCATAAAAGTGCATAGTAACCAACATGATGCAAAATGGAATAAGACAGTATAAAGCCAAACAAGTAATGAAAACAAATGCCAAATGCTAATACTATTATTAAAACCACAAAAATGTAATACGTCACCTAAAGAGCAAAGAAATAAGTGTATGATTTTAATTGTCAATTATATCAATCATTCCCCTCTCATACAGAATAATCTTGGTTTCCTTTTATTTCTGTGTTTCTTGTGATTTTTCCTGATAAATGCAAGGTGAAAAGCTTTGACAAGATGTGTCATTTTTAGCAATACTCAGGTTTTATGCTACCCACTGACAATTAAGGATTTCTTTCAGCGAAGAGATTATCACAGAAAGCCGAAATACCATAAGCCTACCAAAGGGTGACAACTGCTGATGAATTACAGATAAGTAATGCCCTAAGTGATTACTTCCTTGAGGTTTTCACTAGGGAGGGTGCTGAAAATATGGCAACCATCATAGGAGCATCTGTAACTAAATTGATTAACTTTAACATCACTTGCAAGAAAACTGCTAATGGGCTCAAAACCAGTGAATCCCTACAGATACAGATTACAACGTTAAATGAAGCAATGGACACATCAATGACAATCACCATGAATGACTCAGTGCATACAGGGTAGTTTCCTAAGGAAAGGCCATACTGAACTCAAACCATTAACTCTGTTTCTCTCTCCATAGATGTTGCCAGTCCTATGAGTTCCTCCAGATTTTCTGTTTTGTATCAGATTTCCAACATCCATAGTATTTCGCTTTTCTTAGAAGTTTCCACAAGATGGGAAGTCAACAAAAAAATCATAGAATCCCTGCAGTGTGGAAGCAGGCCATTTGGCCCATCAAGTCCTCACCAACCCTCCAAAGAGTATCCCACCCAGACCCTCACCCATTCCTGTATTCCCTAGGGCTAATTCACATTGGCTGCACATCCCTGGACACTATGGGCAATTCAGTATGGCCAAACCACTGAACCTACAGATATTTCAACTATAGGAACAGCCCATACAAACAGTGGGAGAATGTGCAAACTCCCCACAGACAGTTGCCCAAGGGTGGAATCAAACCCAGGTCCCTGGTGCTGTGAGGCAGCAGTGCTAATCACTGAGCCACTGTGCTGCCCTTTACAGGCTTTAAGTTACTGTATTTTCCTGAAACAATGTATCTCCTTTTGGCATATTATTTTTATCTTCAATTCATGTTTCTATTTCTTTACTGAGATGATATGTGACAATATCTAGCACTGATTGATTTTGCTATGTTTTATAATATTTATTCCACCCTTCCTTATATCCTAATATGCCCTTCTGAACCTTATAATTCTTCAATTATACATCAGGCTTTGCAGCAGATATAAGGACTTCCTGGTCTGTCCATTGATTTGAGTTCTTATTTACTCACTCATGGAATGTCGGTGTCACTGGCTAGGCCAACTTTACTGCCCGTCCCTATTTGCCCTGGGAGTAGGAGGTAACGAGTTGCCTTCTTAACTTGCTGCAGTCTGTGTGACTGTGTACAATTAAGGCATTCCCACATTTTGAAACTGTGGCAATACATTTCTAAGCCAGCGCAGCTCAGAGGAAACCTTGTAGGTGGCCACTTTCCTAAGTGTTTAATGCTTTTAATCATAAAGGCTACAAGTTTGAACATTTCTATGAAAGAAGTCTTTATGAACTGCTGTGCTGCATCTTTTATATGGTGCACACGACTGCCACAGGTGGAGGCAGTGAAAGTTTAAGTTGAGGACTGGGGTGATAATCAAGCACGTTGCTTTGCTCTAGATCATGCCAGAGAGTTGTTGAGGCTGCACTCATCCCAGAAAGTGGAGAGTACCCCATGACATTCTTGACTTGTAAGACTTTCATCACAGCGGGACTGCGGTGGACTACGGCTTCTTCCAATCTGGCTTTTGGATGGAACAGACACAGTGTCATTATTAGGTAAGCAGTGGTTGCTGACATCCATTGGCGCCTCTGTTGATGCACTGTGTGCCCTTTCCTGGGCAGAACAGTCTGTGGAGCATCCTTTGCTGTGGATCCTTTGGTGAAATTGGAACTGCTTCTATCACAGCGTCTGCTGGTGAACTGGCAGGATCTTCTGCTCACTGAGAGCAAGTTTCTATCTCAATCTCCTGAGGGACCAAGTAGTTTTAATCATCTGAGGCTTGACCTCTTGGGTAGTCTAGCCCTGAAGAAGTTTGTAGGCACCCTCCATTCTTGTAGTCTGTTGGCAGCTGCAACAGCTCTGCAGAAATTCTTATTTCTTGTCATTCTCTTCCTTTGCAGTTTCTGAGTTCAGGCTGGAACAATCTGTCATTTCTGCAATGTCTGAGGTGCCTTTTCAGGCTATCTGCTTGCACATGGTGCTCAAGGCTGCATTTTGCATTTGGTATATTTTCCAAGGCTCCAGTCAAACTCATTCTGTTCTCTAAAAGCAGCTCCTCTTGGGCCTCTGCTTCAAGCTCAGACACTGCCATCATCCACTTTGTTCCTTTCTTCCCGTGGGCTCTGGAATTCCCAGGACCTCTTTGTTCAAGTCACTACCTGGAGTGGAATTGGATGCACCTCCTGGCAGTTTGTCATTGGTACTGGCTGTATGGGCAGGCTGGTTACACAAGGAAGTATTCTCAATATGATTGTGTTCTGTAGAAGGCCCTGCTGTGGTATCAGGTTGTGCCATCCTATGGTAAATTTTCATCGCCTCCCCTCTTCACATGCAAGGAACAGTGCAAGATTCAGAATTTCTTCCTTTAGTCGATCACCATAGTTCATGGTGTCTTGGAATGTATCTTGCACCACTGCGAGGTCCGGAGTCTTCTGACCTGGTTATTTGCTGTGGTTAGTGAGTCCCTAGTTTGAGTTTTCACCTCTGTGTCTCTGAAGGACATCATATGGCCCAGCACATTTCACTGCAGCTGCCATTGTACAATTCCATCAATAGAGGCTGTCTTGAAGCAGTCTGGATCAGGTAGGATTTACCAGAGTGATAAAGGTATATAGTCTCACATGCTTCTCTGCTCAACAAAGAGTAATTTTGATTTAGGATGTAGAGGACGTGTGAAATATTTTGTACCTGATGCCAGAGTCTCACATTCATGCAGCCTAATGCTCTCAGCAAGCAGCTCCCTGGGCTATACTGGGGAGGGCTGGATGAAATGTGTGCTGTATGCCTGAATAACTCTGAAAGGGTTAATACTGTGAAGTGCCATAAGCACTATTGATGGTTATGGTCATATAGACTTGTGTGATGAACAACTTAGAATTGGGAATGGATTAGACCTACCATTTGGTCCTCGTCGAAGTCTCTACCAATTTCCATTATACCAGTGTAACCTATAGTTCTTAACATACAATAAAATATATACTGTTAACTACAATAAAATATATACTGTTAACTACAAGAGAACCTTTTAGTTAGACCAGCTCACATGACACCAAGGAGGACTTATAGTTTCCTAGACTTAACAAAGATGGTGGCAGTGACCTTCATGATGCTCAGCGGCTCATACCATGTCATGAGATGGCATGTCTAGAAATCTCTAATCTTACCCACTGTACAGCGTCTAAGAGAATGGAGATGGCTGACCCTGTATTGAGCTTAAATCCCCTGTTATCTGGGCTAATTCTCAGAGGAAATATGCTTCACATGGCTGAGGGTCTTCTATTTCCTGTACACGAGCTTTTCTCTATGGCCTTGGCAGAGATCAGGATCTCAGCGATTAAAGCTTCTTGTTGCAGCACACTGCCCTGAAATGTTTCCTTCTCGTACAGTCCACATTGCTGGCAAGACATATTTCGTGCTGTGGGCTCTTTTGGCATCACAGCTGGAACAAGAGGGATTAGAGATTTTGGTGCCTTGTCCTGGCTGTGGCTGTAGATTAACCAGCACATTACAGCCTCTTCAGTTAATGAACTGTACCAACTCCATAAACTGGTTTGATTAATTTTGTTCTGCTCTAATTAGCTACATTCCCACTGACTCACAGGCTGCATTATTTTTGACAGTGTATGGTCCATTTGGGACTACAGGAAGTCTGACCCAGCGTGGGCAATCTTGCCATTGTGTCCAATTTCAAATACTCATCAAAAGCCTTCAGAGCCTGGTCATTTGTTGTTGAATCCTCAGAGATCCCTTGTCTTGTCAAAATATCATCAGTGTAGTTTTGCAACAAATATAAGAATGTGGTGATGTGTTCTCTGTATGTTTTGTGTCGGAGGCCTGAGGTAAATGGGAAGCTTTTGAATCCTTGGTTCCAATTGCACTATTTTGCAGCTGATGCAGGTCCTCCATGTGGTAGACAGCTGCAGGTAGTAACGGGGTCTTCTCCAACATGAGGTAGTTCTGCAATCTAGTGGGTCAGGATTCACATTAAACTTGCTTTTGCCTGTTTTGTATCATGATTGGGGCCATTTGTTGGAATTTAGGTCATTTTTGCTTGTTGATATTCTTAGCCTATGTGGTTGCCTGCCACTTGCCCCAAATTCTGCTGGTTTTGCTGCCTGCTGGAGGTTACCTACCCTGAGGTTTTGTTTGCCGCTGGGATCTGTCTACCCTCTGATCACACCTATCACTGGAGTCCACCTGCCCATGTTCTGTTGGTCTTTCCGAACATTAGGATCTGTCATTTTGCCCATCGCTGGAATCTGTCTGCTTTCCGTTTGCTGATTTTCTCTGATGTGGCTCATGGATCTTCACCTGAGACTGTGTTGCGTCCTCCTTCATTTGACTTTTTTCATGTCCGTTACTTTTTCCTTCAGTGCTGCCAAAATTCTGTTTTATTTTCTCCCCTCCTAGGTTAATATCAGAAACGGCTGCCGCTGCTGTTCCCCTTCACATTTTCACATGCCAGGCTGGACACCATCACAAGTTATTCCTGTTGATCCAAGGAAGGTTTCTGCCATTTTACTGCTGCCACCATATTGTAAATGGTGGGCCTGGTGCGGGTCTTGGTGACCACAGTTGGTTATTGAACTTCATTTTTAATGTACACAACAAGAGTGAGACCACTGCATGACTGTGTTGGAGGAAATTCTTCCTGTTATGTTATCAGCTATCCCATTGAGCATGCTCCAATATACTACAGTCAGATTCTCTTTTCTTGGCAAGAGTCAATGCCCAACATTCTCGTGACAGATGGTTCTGGCCACGTATCAGCTCAAGCCTGAATGGTGTCCAGGTCTTGCTTCACATGGACAATGATTGCTTCTGAGGAGCTGCACGTGAAGATGAACTCTGCAAACACCAGCAAACATTCCCAGGGTTGACCTTCTCATGGAGGAAAGTATCACTGATGGAGCAGCTAACCTCATGCAGCAATACCCTTTGATGAACCACAGCTGTCAGCTAGCTATGACTACATTAAATAGAGTTTCCCCGATCCTACTGACTGCAATTTTAATAGTAACGACATTTAATTTAATAATAATTTATACAGCACAGTATTTCATCTCAACAGACAGTTTCTGAAAAGCAGAGCAGGACACTCAACTGCAAGGCAAGCCTTGGGAAGGCATATCATCATAGAATCCCTACAGTGTAGAGTCAAGCCCTTCGGCCCAATAAGTCCACACTAAGCCTCAGACATGCCACCCAGATCCATCCCCCTATATCCCACCTAATCTATACATCCCTGAAAACTACAGGCAATTTAGTATGACCAATCCGCCTAGCCTGCACATCTTTGGCCTGTGGGAGGAAACCGGAGCACCTGGGGGAAACCCACACAGACACGGGGAGATTGTGCAAACTCCATACAGACAGTTGCCTGAGGCTAGAATTGAACCTGGGCTCCTTGTGCTGTGAGGTAGCAGTGCTAACCACTGAGCCACCCCAGACTCACAGCAATCTCTGTTCTCCCATCAGTCGCGTGCTCATTGACTTATACCTATTTCTCTAAACAACATGTTCAGACATGTTATTGCATACCTTTGGAGCAGATGGGACTTGAACCCAGGCCTTCCAGTCCAGGGGTAGGGACATTACCACTGTGCCACAGGAGGACCCTCCAATATACGTCATTGTGAATGCTGATGTGTGATCTGTGTGAATCTCTGAACATTTGAAGAAGTTCCATGATTTATTTTTGTAAAATAATCTGGAAGAAGGAAGCATTAGGGTGCTTGTGGCACAGTAGTAGTGTTGTCACCTTCTGAAGACAGAAAAATAATAATTGTATAGTATGGGAATCAGACATTTTTTTAAAATTCTTTGGATGTGGGTATCACTGGCTAGGCCAGCATTTAGTGTCCAGAGGGCAGTTCAGAGTCAACCACATTGCTATGGGTCTGGAGTCACATATCGGCCAGACCAGGTAAGTGTGGCAGTTTCCTTCCCTAAAGGACATTAGTGAACTAGGTGGGTCTTTCCTGATAATCAACGACTAGATTCATGGTCATCATTGGACTCTTCTTTCCAGATGTTTTGTTGAACTCAAATTCCATCATCTGCCATGACAAGATTTGAGCTCAGGTTGCCAGAATTTTATCTGGGTTTTTGGATTAACAGTTCAGTAATGGTACCACCAGGCCATCACCTCCCCATGGATTAGGATACACTCTTCAAGGTTGCTTGGTATGGATCATGAATTTGCAAATTCTGAAGGAGTTTTGGAAATAACAAGGAGCTAGGTACCCCCATTCCCAACTATTGCACAGCTATGAGGATTAAATACCACAATTGTCTGATGATGGCCACAATGAGGCCATTGGTCCCAAAGGACAACTGCCAAAAGTGGGTGCTAAAGTCAAATATTTACCAGAAGGACAGAGTCAATGGAAAAGGCGGCCCATTTTAAATCAAGCAGGGAAGACAACTGGAAAATACAAAAGTTGAATGATTGTCGGGGATGAGGGGCTGGAGGTTAGGTTCAGGAATTGGGAGTATGGAATACAAAGTTGGAAGGCAATGTAAGCTCAAATAGTGAGTCTGAGAGTGATGCCCCTAAAAGGAGATCATGAACCATTGAAAATAATTTAATAATGGAAGAAATATGTAGAAGACAATGACAATAAATATAATACAAATCAGGAATATCACCAGAAGCAGAAGCCCACATGATTGGGAAGTCTTGATAGCCACAAAAAAAAACTTGAAGGCAAGCTAATAAAAAAAATTCACAAACTAAGTGAATTTGGGGTGTACACCCAGGCGCCATATAGGGGACTACTGGCTCTATCAGATAGATGGTATGCATAATAGAGGGGTCTTCTGATAGAAATTATTAGACAAATGCCAGGCTGGCAGCTTGAGGTTTTGAAGAAAACCGAGCAACTAAGAAATAAGAATAGATTCACCTTTGACGGGAAAAACTGCAATATTGATTGATTGATCTAGTCTTTTAACATTGACACATTTTGTTGAGTGTCATTATCCCATCGTGACTTTATTATTAAGGTAACAAGAAAACCACCTCTCCAAGAGTGAAAATTATCACTGCTAAGTTGCTTTTTTTTCCACTCTTCTGATCTTTTCGAGATTCACAAGCTAAAGGGAAACTTTAACCTCCCTTCCCCAGTAACTTTCAAGGACCCATCCCAGAGGTTTGTACAAGAAACATCTTTTAAAAGCAAAAACAGAAATTACTGGAGAAGCTTAGCAGGTTTGGCACCGTCTGTGGAGAGAAAGCCAGACCTGCTGAATTCCTCCAGCATTTCCTGTTTTATTTCTGTCTTATTTCTTAAAAACAAGTTTCATGCTCATGCAATCTCGCAATGTTGCAATTTTCAAAACATAGAGCCCCATTTTTAAATTTTTCAATGTTTTCTTTGCCCACTGAGGGTAGGAGATGCAAAATTTGCGAGATCAGTGTTTAGAGATTGTGGAGGTGGGAGGTCAAAAAGAAAGGGATTTTGCAGGATAGCTTGTTGGGCAGTGAGTAAACACTACTGCTACTTCTGCCTCATGAAGCAGTGCCATAAAGACACTTAGTTTGTTGATACAGTCCTTTTCACTTCCTTTCATCTGTTGGGAATCCCGTTGCCTAGGAAGCCTGGGCTACTTTTGTTATAATCAGAAAACATGCTAAAATGGAGAAGCACAACTTTCTTTAAACTCAGAGCATATTAGGGCAACTGCATGGCTCGGGGTGAAGAGGTAGCATGTTTGTTGCATATTCAACACGTTTATTTCATAATTAGCCTGGAAGTCTGACTTAAAACAGATTTCCCAGGAATCTCTGTGATGAAAGGCAGGGGCAGCTTCAAACTCCCCAAGAGAGCGGATCTCCCATCTGACCTGGCCTCCCACGGCTCTGGCATCCAGCTACACTCACTATCCTCCCATCACTTGCATGCTTGCAAAATGCCACCTATTTTTACATGCCCTCCCACTTGACAACCCTTTTCTGAAGGGGCATAAAATTCCATCCATTTGTTTGGGTGCTTTCATTTATGATGTGCAGACATTCCTGTTACCATATGTCTCCACTACTAGACACAAATTCTCAGATTTTTACCTTCACCAATGTGGGAAATATTTTTGTGTTCATATTACCCGTACCATCGACACCATGTGTACTCTCATTGTGTCCAATCTTTCTATAAGCGATGGCACAAGAAATCCACTTGTTACACATAATAAATGCTATGGACAGTAGCTTCTGGGCTGAAGGTAATGGAAGTGAACATGTGGAAAGACGTAGAACGGCCTGCAGATTTGTAACTACCCAGATTACGTTGCCGCTCAAAGCACAAACAACCGCAATCATTGTGTTTTTTTTCACGTAAAGAGATGATTAGTATACTAGAATGCTCACTGTCACAACAGCACACACATCCTATCAGTGGAATCCCACTTGAATGTGTTCCGTATTATATCATGCTATGCCATTAGTGTCCAATTAGAGATTTGCTCAGTAATCCACAATGGTTTATCACATTCTCAGGTGACACAAAGCTCTATTACTCTTCCCCAATCAAGAATTTGCCTTTATTAATGTTCAGTAAATTTGAATTAGCACTGTAAGGTGACACCTTGATCCATAGTAACTACTTATTATGTGATGTACTTTTAATCGGGTTGTCGACAGTACCATTCTGAAGATTGATTGTTCCAGTTAAATTAGAATGGGCTTTTAGCATAATAAAGTTAAGTTAAACATATCTCTGTTAAAGTTAGTAGACATTAACTAACGATGCAATAAGGAGAACCTTACGTTTTCTTTGAGATTCTTTCAGTGTCCAGCTGTAAGTCTGTGGGCGACTGGTAGAGCCCTCAGGAAAACAATAAGATTCAGCTACCTTGGGTCTCCATTATTTGGAAGAGCCTCCTTGGTGCATTATAAAATGTGAAACTTCTGTCCAAAACCAACAACTTGCATTCATAGAGTATCTTTGACAGAGTAAAATATCCTGAGGTGCTTCAAAGGAGTGTTATCAGAAGGAAAATTGACACTGAATCACCTGAGGAGATATTGGGACAAAGGGCAACAAGCTTGGTCAAAGAGATTGGAATTAAGAAGTACCTTTAATGAAGGGAGACAACTGGAGAGGTTGAAAAGTTTATGGAGGGAATTTCAGCATTTAAGGAAAGCAGGTTACCAGAGATAAAGCACATAAAATGGGGCTGCACAGGAGACGGGAATTACAAGAATGTAGAGATTTCAGAAGATTGGAGGTATGAGAGAAAGCTTCAGAAACAAGAAGTGGGTGAGGCAATGGAAAGATTTAAAAACTAGAATTTTAAATTCAGGAAACACTGCCCTGGAAGTCAATGTCAGAGAGCAAACATGTGTTTTCAAAAGACTAAGAATTAGCAAGGTGCAGAAACATGCGTGAGAATTCCCTATGCTAGGATTTGCTAAAAGTTTTGGCTCATTTAAGGGGCAATAGATCTCTAGACAATGAAATGACCAATGAGGTCAGATGTACCAACATCCTCTGGTGGATCCAGATTATACCTGAGGAGGACAGGGCTGCAAAACAGCCATAAACCGCAAAGAACTCTAAAATCAATAAATGGTTCTAGATCAGCCCATTATTGACCTGAGGAAACTATTGCCAGAATAACTGTCAAAGTAATTCCCCATGAGGGAAAGTTTGTCATGTTGTTTTGCTGCTAGCTGGTGTTCGTGCACCCTGATGACTAGTTTCCTTCTGGCCTGGCCATTGTAATGTTTGTTGCAGTCATTGCAAGGCATTTTGTAAACTACATTGGTCCTGTATGTCATGGGTATGGGGCCTTTGGCCCTTGTGAGTGTTTGTCGTAGTGTGGCACAACAAACCTTCCCTCATCTCAGTGCACTTGGACAATGAAGGCCATTGATTTAACTGGGACAATGCGACCTCCTAGCTCAAACCAACCACAGACATGCACACGAATTCCTAGAGGCCTGGTTTTCAACTTGTAATGCAATCAGCAAACAATTGGAATTAGACCCCATATACAAACCCATGCAGAAAGGAACCAGAAATGACACAGCCCAATTTAACAGACTGGATCATATAAATTCCAAACGGATTAGAACAACATTGCTTCATCGGAGGCCACAATGATGATATTACCTGGCAGGGTGACAAAATGTCTGTACGATAACCAGCCAGCTCAGTGAGCAAGCCTACAAACTCATCCACAACCCGAGCTACAAATCTTCGCAGGAACCTTAAACACCTACAGGCGCAACACACTCAAAGTAGTCTGACAATGGTAAACCTTCACCAACTGACTGAGCGCTACCCATGGACAATTTCACTTTCTCCACGAATGCCTCAGGAACTAGGTACTGTCCGGCAGCGTTAAACACAAAGCTCCACTCAACCACCCACAGGCGTATAAAACAGCTGAACAAAATGGCCAGAGAATGCTATGGGTAATGATCAATAATGCCCAGAACCAACTGTACAAGTACGAGTGAGAAATTTCATGCCAAAACTCATTCTTCCCCAACACTACTGACCAGCAATGCTATACAACCCTGGAACAGGCCATCGCCATCACACAACACAGGACCAGAACAAAGAAGAAACACACTCTACAGGAGAAACTTACCAAACTGATCCACCACAAAGACAAGACAACAACAAACCAGAATCGTGGATAAGTAACCTATCCAGCAGACCACTTGCAGAAACCAAGAAAGCTCTCTTAATACGCGTCTGAACAATAACCACAGAGACGTGAACAAAACAGACTTCATGGCCGCTCTGGAAGCTACCATAAAATGTAATGGACTCACAGACGAAACACGACAAGCCATCAGACAAACTATAATCCCTATACTGAACCAGAGGAATGAATGGGCACCCTCAACACATCAGAGAGAAAAGCATTCAAAGGACTCAAGAAAGACAGGAACATCATACTCCTACCAGCGGTCAAAAAGCATGACCATCATTATGAACAAACCGGACTACATTGAGAAAGCACAAGGCATTGCTTGCAGATACACACACCTACCAACAGGTGGAGATAGACCCAACACCGCAGCTTGCAGACAGGATCACCCAAACACTGAAGAGACTAAAAAAGCAGGACAACTAACCAAGACAGACTACGTGAAAATGAAACCAGAAGGCTCGAATGTTCCCCGCTTCTACGGACTACCCAAAGCACACAAACTAGATATCCCCCTCAGATCAGTCTCCCAGAAATGCATTTCTGATGAAGGGTTTAGGCCCGAAACGTCAAGTTTTCCTGCTCCTATGATGCTGCTTGACCTGCTGTGTTCATCCAGCCCCATGCTTGTTATCTCGGATTCTCCAGCATCTGCAGTACCTTTTATCTCTGATACAATTTTAACACCTTCACACAAACTGGCCAAGTGCCTACAACAGAGACTGAAACACCTGGTCGATGGATCACCCCACTCCATCCACTCAATCCAGGAATTTCTTAACCTCAAGAACATTAAAATCAACAACGACAACATTATGGTATCCTTTGATGTCACAGCACTGTTCATGTCCATTGACATACCACCAGCCAAAAAAACCCTTGCCACATTACTAGATACAGCAGGAACACCGACTCCAAACAGCTCCATTAGCAAGGACAACATACTCAGATTACTGGACCTATACTTCACCACACACTTCATTTTTAATGGCCAAATATACAAACAAATCAATGGGATACCTATGGGGTCACCCACCTCAGGACTTATTGTAGAGGCAGTCATGCATAGACTGGAAGACACTACCCTCCCCCTCATACAGCCAAAACTGTGGATCCGAATCATGGACGACACATTTATCATCATTAAATGCACCAAGTCAGAAAAGACACACCATCTCATCAACAACATTCTCACCGGAATCAAACTTACAAGAGAAGAGGAGACCGCTTTGTGGAGCACCTGGTCTCAGTTTGTGACAAACAACAACACCTTCCAGTCGCGAACCATTTCAACTCCCCCTTCCACTCCCTGGGTGACATGTCTATCCTGGGCCTCCTCCAGTGTCACAATGATGCCACCCAAAAACCGGAGGAGCAGCACCTCATATTCCACCTTAGGAGAGTATGGCCCAATGGTCTCAATGTGGACATTACCAGTTTCAATACCTCCCCACTCTCGGCCTCATCCCATGACCAACCCTCCCTCCCATCCCCACCTCCTTGACCTGATATAACCTGTCCATCTTCTCTCCCACCTATTCATCCCTCCCACCTCACTGACGAATCTCCACCACTGTCTACCTGCACTCACCCATCACCATCCCACCTACCTTCCCCAGTCCCACCCCTTTTTTCTCTATTTATTTCCCAGCTCCCTGCCCCCTCCCTATTTCTGAAGAAGGGTCCCGACTCGAAATGTCAACTTTCCTGCTCCTCTGATGCTGCCTGGCCTGCTGTGCTCCTTCAGCTCCACACTGTGTTATCTCTGACTCCAGCATTTGCAGTTCTTACTATCACAAAGACAACAATCAACTTCTGTTTCTAGATGTCAGGGTCGAATGAATGACCAATGGGGAGTTCCTAACCACAGTATATAGGAAGGCAACCCACACTGACCAAATCCTCAGTTTCACAGCAATCACCCCAATGTCCACAAACAAGCTGTGTTAGGACACTTTTCAAATGAGCCACAACATGTTAGAACTACACAGGAAGAAGGAAGAGCACCTATACAAGGTATTTGCTAACAATAGAAATCCCAACAACTTCATCCACATGTGCCTACTAATAGAGAAGGCCAAGAGGACACAGGTAGGTGGGATGGTGATGGATGAGTGCAGGTAGGCAGTGGTGGAGATTCGTCAGTGAGGTGGGAGGGATGAATAGGTGGGAGAGAAGATGGACAGGTTATATCAGGTCAAGGAGGTGGGGATGGGAGGGAGGGTTGGTCATGGGATGAGGCCGAGGGTGGGGAGGTATTGAAACTGGTAAAGTCCACATGTCCCAATGCACTGGCCACACTATCTTATGTCAAGAACATACCAGAACTGACAACGAGACTCCTGCGATCACTAGGAATCATGGTAGCCCATAAACCCACAGCCACACTACAACAAACACTCACAAGGGCCAAAGACCCCATACCCATGACATGCAGGACCAATGTAGTTTACAAAATACCTTCCAATGACTGCAACAAACTCTACATCAGCCAGATTGGAAGGAAACTAGCCATCAGGATACACGAACACCAGTTAGCAGCAAAACGACACGACACACTTTCCCTCATCTCAGTGCACTTGGACAATGAAGGCCATCTATTTAACTGGGATAATGTGACCATCTTAGCACGAGCCAACCACACGCATGGGAATTCCTAATGGCCTTTTTAACCTGTAATGTAATTAACAAACATGTGGAATTAGACCCCGTATTCAAAACCACGCAGAACAGAACCGGAAATGACACAGCCCAAATTAACAGACCGGATCATACAAATGCCACGCAGCATAGAACAACATTGCTTCATCGTAGGTCGCACTGACGATGTTACCTAGCAGAGTGACAAAACATTTGTACAATAACCAGCCAGCTCAGCGAGCAAGCCAATAGCCTCGATATTTTTCAAAGTTAAACCAGTGAAAATTACTTTTTACTCTGCATGATTCTAAGCAATTTTTCCCATTCATATAGGTTTCATTGTATAAACAGATATCTTCTTCTTCCATTCTTCTGTCTGCTTTAGGTGATGCTGAGACAGACTTTCCTTGGATGCTTTTGGAGCTAAGGAGCCTCCATAGTAAATACGGTAGAGTCCTGTGCTCAAATTCTGATTTACAGCAAGACACTGTTTTAATTAAAGTAGTTGCAGATCATAATAGTATTGATTTTTTTAAAGATAGTGGGGACTGCCAATGCTGAAGAA
>JAHRHZ010000050.1:2845171-2867823 GCA_024137785.1 Ginglymostoma cirratum
ATTTATTTCAGAATTCCCTTCACCTCCCCCATTTCTGAAGAAGGGTCCAGACCTGAAACGTCAGCTTTCCTGCTCCTCTGATGCTGCTTGGCCTGCTGTGTTCATCCAGCTCTACACCTTGTTATCATTGATTTAAACATTTTTTAAACATGGCATGTGAACATCACTGATTTATTGGCCATCCCCAGTTGCCCTTGAGAAATGGTGGTAAGCTGCCTTCTTGAGCCACTGCAGTCCATGCGCTTGAGTTAAACCCACCATGCCATTAGGGAGGGAATTCTAGGATTTTGTTCAAGTGACAGTGAAGGAATGATGATCTATTTCCATATCAGGATGGTGAGTAGTTTGGAGGGGAACTTGCAGGCGGTGGTGGTCCCATGTGTCTGCTGTCCTTGTCCTTCTAGATTGAAGTAGTCGTGGGTTTAGAACTTACTGTCTATGGAGCCTTGGTGAATTTCTGCAGGGCATCTTGATTGTTACGTAAATACCCGCTTGCATTCATTAATGAGGTTCACTGTATTTTAGTGTCAGCACTTGAAATAATCATCTCCTCTATCTATGCCCAGCTGACTGACAGCAAAACAAGTCATTTCAATTGCAAAACTTTAAAGATATTATCAGATGTCATGATAATTGTTAAAATGGCTGATCAATATTTCATATTCACCATTTGACTTTAACCTGAGATTTACAGAGAATGTGAGTGTGAGTGAGAGAGAGTGTGAGAGAGTGTGAGTGAGTGTGGGAGACAGGGAGAGTGTGAGTGAGTGAGGGAGAGAGAGAGTGAGTGAGGGAGAGAGAGGGAGTGTGTGAGTGAGGGAGAGAGTGTGAGTGTGAGTGAGAGAGAGAAAGAGGATGTGAGTGAGAGAGAGAGAGAGAGAGAGGGAGAGAGAGTTCCTTTTCTTGAGTAATAAAACTCCTTTCTTTCACAGAATGAAACATTGGAATCGGCTCTCCTTCATTTTTGATCAGGTTGTCTCAGTTTAATGTAATAGCTACATGTTAAAATGGAAAGGAAAAAAAGGATATTCATTATAAATAACTGAGAGGAGGTTAAAAACAAAGGGGGAGCAGTGATGAACACCCTCCCTGAGGTATTTTCTGGGATACTTTGACGAGATGTCATTAATCTTTATAAACAGTTATTCCAGGAATTCCCTGACAACTTCATCTGAAACAAAGTAAATGCTGCGCCACCTGGCCTTGTTGAGTACTTTGTTAGGAATCACAAGAAGAAAGGAGGATTGGGTCATCAGTACCTTGCTACGAATCCCCTTCATTCTGCATGAAGAACTGAAGAACAACATTTGGCTGGGTGCAGCAGGGGAGAGTAAGGAGGACACTCTTCTCCAGTGGGTACAAGAATATCCCTTCTTCCCTAAATCTCTTCCACCAGGAGCTCCAGTGTTTGTCTGAGAACCTATGCTCTCTCTAACTTGGTCCCCGAGCCATTCTGCAGCATGTCAGCCAGCACACTCCACATCTTCAGGGGAATTGACTGCACTGAGACCACACAGACCATCCCATGAAAAATTTTATTTAAAGTGCATTTGAATGCTAAGGCCACAAGTGCCTGTGTTAGCACCTCTCGGCAAATGTAAATTCGGATAACTAGCAATTGAGACCAAAATTAAAAATTAAAACTGGTACACGATAGGCTCTTGTGGTGCAGTGGTAGTGTCCCTACCTCTGGGCTAGAAGATATTTTATAACATATTGAAAAAATATTGAAAACTAATGCAAGTTCTTGACCAGTACATCTCATAAGCACAGAATCCTGTTTTATTCTTTCACCACATAAGTCCCAATGATTCTTGCTGGTGCGTGTTTAATTAAACACAGGTCTTAAAATGTTCTTCCCAAGTAGACATTCTTCTTGCATCAGTGCCAGAAAGGTAACCGGTTGTGCAGAGTATCTCAAAGTCCGAGCCCACCCAGCGTTCACATACATGCATGTACTGGAAGATAAATTTCCTTTCCTCGCCCGGGGTGTTGAAATCAATTGTAATATCCAATTACTTCCCCAGCTCCAATCAACTGACTAAGCACAGGTCCAATATCAAAAGATGTGAAGTTTATGGCTTACTATTGCACTGGGTCACAGAGAGTCATGGTGACTGATTAAATAATACATCTAATTCAATCACACTGGTTACATAGAATACATCTTCCCTTGTCCCAAAGGAAGTGTGGGAAATAAAACAATCTGTAGGCAGACAACAGTAATCCAGTTAGCCAGCCTACTTTCAAAATGGTGGCACTTGAGAGGTTTGAAATTAGATTTATTTTCTTTAATTTGCTGCAGTGACCTATGAAGATGCAGCTATCAGTCAGATTTCTTAGATCAGAATTTCAGTTCAGGTATTAATGATCTACTTACGACCAAGCTAAGACCAAGTTAAGAAGACAGTTCTACCAAAGTTACATTTCTTCAGTCAGAATAGGCATTGTCCCTTGCCTTCTGGAATAGGACATCTATGGTCTGCCCAATAATATGATGAGCAGCCAGGTGAACAGAGCAAGCTGCAAGTGGGTAACTGCCATGGGAGCAACGAGGGATCAGGTCATTATGATCCAGAGTACAAACATCTGAGAACATTGCATGGAGAAGCGCAATTTCCTGCAACATTGGCGCTCTGTTTTTTGAGATAGCTGGCTACTAGGCCATAAACCCAATGTCGTTGGTGGTACCTTCTTTCCCACACTGTTCTCCTCTTGCACAGGAGGTTGCCTCTTTTGAAGTTCATCCTCAGGAGACCCACCAATTTCATTTTGAAGTCTCAACCCAAAGACAGATCTGACCCACAGCGCCATGATCTCCACAACAGGTAGGGCAACGAGGCAGGCTGACCCCAGCCAGAACAGGGATTGAGCCATGTTGTTGTCATGAGCCTCACCAACTGTGGCAACTGAGCCAACATGCCTCCCAAAGCTGAAACATGGTGTTTATCTTCATAATATAACCTGGAGCTACAATATGGATAGTAATGGTGGAAGCTCCAATTTCTTGAGAAGGAGTAGGCTGAGTAGGAAGCTTTCCTCACCCCCTACTGCCTGCTTTATGTTCAGGGGATTTGGAAGGTGATACCCAGCCTACCTGGCCATTTGACAAACACACCTTCCTTAGCCAACAAGTGCTGCTGCGGGACTTGAACTCAGATCTTCTGGTTTAGAGGGAGGGATGCTACCCACTGCATCACAAGACCTCCTTCCCAACAGTCATTGTTCACAAATACAAGGGTCTCAACACTAGTGATAGTAACTATGTGGCACTGGTTGGAGCAGCCAAGCATTATTCTCCAAATCTGAACCACATTGACCATCATCCCTCACCATTATAGTCAGGACTACTTCACCCTGACATGTCCCAGTGTTTCCTGTTCCTCTTGAATGAACATCTAAAAGTGTTCCTAGGAATCCTTGAGATGAACTCAACAACGAATTCAACCAGCAATGAATTGGAAACAGCAAGTTCTCAGCTCCCCTTTCTGCCTGCTCTTTGAAAATCACATCACATGTTGGGAGTTGGATTCTACAAAATCACTATTTCTATTCTGTGCTCACACTCATTCCCACCCCCTTTCTCCACCACCACTGACGTTTGAAAATCCAGCCCAAAATATGTGCTCAGCAGGTTCATCGTTTTCTTATGTCACATGATAATTTCTCTTGTCTCTGCCATTCTGACCTATGTTACTATCGTTACTTTCTTTTGTTATATATTTATAAAAGCTTTAACCATTAGGTTCATTTTTCTGGCCAGTTTACCCTCCTTCTATTTTCTTTCCTCTCTGTATCAGATTTTTAGTTGCTCTTTGTTGCTTTCTAAAACATTTGCAAGCCTCAAGATTTCTTTACAACATTGTAAGTTTCTTCTTCCAACACATGGTATAACAGAAAGAACAAGACTATGCTTCATCTTTCAGATGACACCAGACATCTGTTTGAATCATGCATCGCAGAAGAGACAGAAATGAAATGGAAAAATGATACAACAAATACTGTACCTTGTTTACCTGTAAGGAACACACACCTGACAAAACGCAATCTTCACATCCAGGATAGGTTCACTGCAGTAATATAAGAAATGTCGGCTCATAAATACCTGCAGGGAAATAAAAATGCAAATATGCTTTTAAGTTCAATTTTCATATTTAATTTATCATCTTTAAATTAAACAACATAACATACAGCTGAAGCACATAAAAAAATTAGATGCTGGTTTATACAATATTGACATTTGCTATATTTGTTCTGAACTTTTAAATTACTCATCATCCTAGATTCTTTCAAATTCATCAGAGTTGCAGTCAGTTCTACTTAAGTCAAAACCCAACAAGGGAGTAGTGTTCCTAATTGGAAAAATATTGAAAAACCCAAAACAATTTATTTTACACCTACTACAATCATTCTGCTAAATGTGCAGTATCCATTTTCTTATGCTCATCCATCAATTTCAGGTTAGTTTTCCAGTTTAATAGAATCCAGCCAGCAATTTCTGTTTATAGAAATCAATTTAGAAAGAAATCAGTTCATCGCATGAAAATGCTTACAAGGACATAGATTCTTTTTATATCAGATTGTGAACTGGGTGATGCTGTAAGATGAGCATTTGCTTGAAAATAAATGGGGCCTGAGCTTCAGCCATCGAGTAGTCCTGACTTTCTCATTTGCAGGTTGACAATATGACCTGTTTTCATGGCTTTTGGCAACCTCAGAAAGTATTAAGCAAACATACATTTTAAATACATATTCAAAAGCATTTGATAGAACGAAAGCAGTTACCTTTCTCTGGGAAAGAGGCAGACAGAATGCTAAAATGGATTCTTGTCTATGCTGAATATTTATTCTGCCTTGTGTTCTTGTGATGTTTGACTCAGTATGTAATTTGCTATCTCAGGACTGAGCATAGGCTTTCTAATAGAAAGCGATTTGTCTATCAACACATAATTTTCTTCAGGTGCATTTTATAATGGCTTCAAGTGATAGTTATTTGAAATCTTAGTAAAGCTCAATGGCAAAGTATGTCTAGATTCTCTAAAATGCTGCTCTTCAGGATTTGATTTGCACAATGTGGAAGAAAAAAGCAGCCAAGAAGACCCTGCAAGTTTCCAAGTGGCACGTCTAAAAGTACACTCACCAAGTGATGAGGACTTTGACAGAAATTTCAGTTCTTTTTAAAAGAGGGACAAGTCTCAAATAGTTAGAGCCCTCAGTGATTGCTAATTTATTGAACAAGTTTTTTCATCCAACTGCTTGAAGTAGCAGTTTTGGAAGAGATACAGAGTGAAAAAGTAGATTACGTACTGGTATGGTACAGTCAACAGATGTGAAGCTAAATGGTTTTAAAGTTCTCATTCAATTGGATAAATGGATAGGTCTGAGGTAATAGTATTGTTAGGGCATTGAATTGCAAGAGGAAGATGCTTGTTGTTTTCATTTATTGAGGGGCTATAGGAAAATATAAAACATCACTGTATTAAATGGAACTGCTCATTCATATTTCTAATGTGCTTCATTCACCTATTGATTCAAGTCAGCATCAGTACTCAATATGCTGTTTATTCGGCCTGATATCAGAGACAAAAGTCCTGTGTCACCATGAAATACTATGCAGTAACCAGTACTCGGGGTTAAGGTACTCTGCTACAATCCCTGGAGCATGTCATTACTTCTCCAGATATTGGGCAGCAATGTGTTTAGCCCAATTACAGGTTGCATGGTCTATTTGTGGGAGTGGATAGAATGCTAAGACTGTAAAAATATCTGGCTTAAAAATTCAAAATATGAGATAAAGCTTCTAATAAATTTTCCCATTGATGGAAAGCAAAAAAAACCTTTGGTTTTCAGGCTAAAATTCTGTGATGCAAGAAGAACAATAACTAACTTTAGTTACAAACAATATGAACAAGTGAAAACAGTAGGCCACTTAGTCCATTTGAGCCCACTCCATCATTCAATAAGATCATGGCTGATCTGTTTTTAACCTCAACTCGACATTAATGAATATTCCCCATAATCTTTCATCCCCTTGGTAATCAAGAATCTACCTATCTCTGCCTTAAATATATTTAAATATTCTGCATCCACTGTCTTTTGATGAAGAGAATTCCAAAGACTCATAACTCTTAAGAGAAAGAATGTTTCCTCATCTTGGTTTGGAATGGGGCCTCCCTTATTTTTAAACTATGAGCCCTACTTTTAGATTCTCTAACAAGAGGAAACATTCTTTCAACATCCAACTAGTCGAGTTCCTTCAGGATCTTTGATGCTTTAATTAAGTCACTGCTTACTCTTCTAAACTTCGGAGGAATCAGACCTAGCCTGTCTAGCCTTTCCTCATAAGGCAATCTGCTTAATCCACGTATTAGTCTCGTAAATAGAACAGTTTCTAACATATTAATATTTTTCTGTTAGTACAGTGACCAGTACTCCAGATGAGGTCTCACCAATGACTTGTACAACTGAAGCATAACCTCCCTACTTTTGCATTCAATTCCTCTTGCAATTAGCTCTTATCTGTCAAGATGGCTTGTTTTTTTTTCTCCCTAGTGCACCATATGCCCTTAGTTTGTGCTGTTAAAATATAAAAAAGCTCAGCAGAAACTCACACCATTGTGTGAAAATTGGTACAAACAAATGTAGATTTCTTGGGGCTGGATGGTAGTTAGCGATCTCCAACCTGAGACAGCACCCAGCTTCCACTGAAATGATTGTTCATATGATTAAGTGCATAAATGTAATGCTCTGCCTTGAAATGAGCAGCTTTCAGGCAGGATAGGCAGGGTGCTTCATTACTGCTAGATTGCTGCGAGAATGAGTTTATCACAGCTCGCCACTTCACACATTCACCAGCCTCTGCATGTTGCCTACAAACCTGAATCTAAGGCAGCAATCTTGACCAGTATTTGCTTATTTGATTTAAATGAACCCAGAAATCCGCCAAGTTTAGCAGTGATTAAAATAAAATACTGTGGACGCTGAAAATCTGAAATAAAAGCCGGAAATATTGCAGGCATTCAGCTGGTTGGGCAGCATCTGGGTGAAGAAAACAGAGTTAATGATAGCACAATTTGAAACAAGGTCGCAGACCTGAAACTAGAGGCCAAATTTTCCCAGCCCTGAACGACGTGGACAATGGCGAGTCAGTTCAGAAAATACTAGAGGTTTGAATGATATCTTAACATTGAGAGAACAAAGTTTGATTTGGCAACCAAGTTTTGAAAGATGGAATAATAATCTTGCTAGTGAGCAGAGAGAGACCTATTTACATGCACTTACATCTCATCATATCAACTTATTTATTTGCAGCCTCCTATTCTCTTACGCACCACATAGAAACTAGATGCCGACAATTCCACACATGAAGGTCAAAGTGGGTGATATTGTCTTAATCGATCCAGTCTCTCTTCATAAGTCAGTCCTGCCATTGCATGCAAGGGTGGGAGACGATAGAGGGTGGGAGGACAAGGATTATTGTGGGAGGGGTATTATCGATGGTCATTGCCAGCCTGGATTCAATGGAGGTACACTGCGTGACTATGCCTGCGGCTCAGAGAGTAAAACAGGGATATGAGTAGTTAAATACCAGAAAGCAGTAGGAACACAGGGAACAACAAACTTGCTTGTGTTGACGGAAGGGCAGTGGGGTATAAAGAAGAAAGGAACATAAAGGTTAGGTGGGGTTCACCTAGACTACAAGGCTAAAGCTGCAACTCAAACTGCCAAGTGCAACCTGTATTGCCTTCCACGCTCTGCCTAATTGCACATGTGCAATGGGAATGAAAGGGCTTCCAGCGCACATGGCCTGGGTGTAGAAAGTGTTCTCTTCTTTGAAGGATGGGGCATCCACCCTTGTACATTGTCAAGCCCTTCAATGAGCAATAGCATTAAACAGACATCTAAACAATACAGGGGAAGGATATTTGTTGTCACAAAAATTCTGTATGCGCACATTACATATTGACCTTGTGTTGACCAAAAATCCTGGCCCAAAGCACTCTTGACACATCATTCCACATTACAACTCAATCGTACTAATAGCCGAGAGGTACAAACAATGTCCTGCAAAGATTCACTTTGGTTGCCAAAGTTGTAATCAACTTCCAAGGTTCTATATCCTGCATAAAATGCAGGAGCTGTTCATTTCATACTTTGGACCATTACACATCCAAACCATCATCCTTTATACAGCACTGTCTTTCTTGGGTGCTTTGGGAGTTGGGGGTCGGGAAGAGGTCCTCATTATTGCTGCCATATGTACGTTCTCCAATTGTCTGTGAGCCAGGGCTCTGTGCAACAGACATTGGATTCAGGGCAATGATATTCAATGTCCATGTATAAGCATCCCATACACTCCTTGTGGGGGGCCACCAGCGTTTGGATGACACTGTTCAAATGGCATTCTTCAAAACTGGCCAGTTAATAATACATTCTCAGTGACGTCAACGGGAGAGCGGTGCTGCTGGGAGGTCACCATGTGAGCAGTCATGGTCCACTCAAACCAGGGTAAAGACTTTCTCCCTGAGGGGGTGAGGAGATAGATATCATGCTCTGCGCCACTGGTCTTCTCTCTCTCTCTCCTCTCTCTCTCTCTGCCCTATTATGAGATATTTTCTCTTGAGAATGAGACAAAGGGAGGGATTGAGCAAGATGAAAGTAGCTGACACAACTCTCAGTGCTGGTCAAGGAGAAAAGAGATGTCCAAAGTGAGTGAGTAGGCATTGCAGAGGGCATGCAGGATTGGCGATGTGGGGAATCGGGGAGGGTGGTAGGAATGATTGAGGGAAAATGCTGCGCTGTATGCAATAGTGAGAGTGATTGACTATGGGACGTGGTGGGAGATTGGTACAGCAGTAGAGATTGTGTCTGTGAGAAAGCAGAAAAATGATGGTGGCACTTACCATCACAAAGGTTCATTGAGCATCTTGTGGCCTTGCTGGGTGTTCTTTTGAATACCGCAAAAACTTGGGTGGCAATTTCTGACCAGGCTGGCAGAGTCTGGTGTCTCTGGAGACCCTGAAGAATGATGAAAGCCCTCCCCTCCATCCACCCTATTTACCAGGACTTCCAGGTCCCTGTGTGTGAAGCAAGGTGTGAACTTGTTTCTATTGGCCACTTCTGGGACAATTCTTTTAACACTGCAACTACAAAGCGCAGATCCTGACAGGCAGTGCTTGATCTGGTACCTGGCTGTGGTTTAAATATGGCACCAGTGGGGGCAATCCCAGCAGATCCAGGCTGCAATCAGCACTTCCATCATTGGTGAGCACAAGATAGTGCCAGAGTGGCATCATGGTGTATACATAAAAAGGCAAGCTGTAGAGAAACGTGGGAGATTACTTACTAGAACTCAGGAATGGAAACCCTCCCAAACAATTCCCCAGAATTAACACTAAGCTGATAATTGGGAAAATTCGGCCCAATAACACTGCTCTCCCTCCAAAGATGCTGCAATATTTATTGATATTCACGCTATTTTCTGTTTTTATATCAAACTGAACCCTGCATCAAACGTGTATTTTCTCCAACTTAAGCTACGTTGTTGGAGGGAAAAAGATAAATCTTTTCATTATTTTAATAGAGACTGCAGTCCATTTTAAATAAACTTTGTTAATTAAAATGGCAGACTGCTAAATGTCACATGATGGTATGTTTGTTAAAGATTGCAATGCCCTTTTCTCCTCAAGAGGTCAGGTTTCCAGAAATGATCGAGGAAAGAATGCCAGTTACTCCTTTCTGATTTCACAAAACCCAGTGTAGGATGGTCTGTTCTCTAGTTGGCCAATTTATGCAGTCATAGAGTCATTTAGCACACAAACTGACCCTTCACTCCAACTTGTCTATGCCAACCAAGTTTCCCAAACTAAACCAGTCTCACCTGTCTGCACTTGGCCAATATCTCTCTAAACCTTTCCTATTCATGAACTTATCCAAATGCCTGTAACTGTAACATGTTGTAACTGTACCTGCATCTACCACTTCCTCTGGCAGTTCATTCCACATACGAACCATCCCCTGTGTTAAAACATTGCCCCTCAGGTCCTTTTTAAATCTCTCTTCTCTCACCTTAAAAATGTGCCCCCTAGTTTTGAACTCACCCATCCTAAGGAAAAGACCTTTGTTCTTCGCCTTATCCATGCCCCTCATGATTTTATAAACCTCTATAAGGTCACCCCTCAACCTCCTATGTTCAAGTGAAAGAAGTCCCAGTGTTTCCAGCCTGTCACTATAACTCAAACCCTCCAGTCCTGGCAACATCCTGGTAATTTTTTTCTGAACCCTTTCCAATTTATTAATATCCTTCCTATAACAGATTGACCAGAACTGTACACAGTACTCCAGAAGTGGCCTCACCAACATCCTGTACAATCTTAACATAGAACATAGAACATAGAACATAGAACAATACAGCGCAGAACAGGCCCTTCAGCCCTCGATGTTGCGCCGCATAATGTCCCAACTCCTATACTCAATGGTCTGAGCAATGAAGGCAAGCATGCTACACGCTTTCTTTACCACCCTAACTATCTGTGATGCAACTTTCAAAGAACTATGTACCTGAACCCCTAGGTCTCTCTGTTTGACAACACTACCCAGGGCCCTACCATTAACTGTATAAGTCCTGTCCTTGTTTATTTATTTTACCAAAATTCAATACCATGCATTTATCCAAATTAAACTCCATCGGCCACTCCTCAGCCCATTGGCCCAATTGATCAAGATCCCTTTGTAATCTTAGATGACCTTCTTCAACCGTTGATTATACCACCAATTTTGGTATCATCCGCAAACTTACTAATCATTCCTCCCAAATACAAATTCAAATCATTCATGTAAATGACATACAAAAGTGGACACAGCAATGATCCATGTGGAATAACTCTGATCACAGGCCTCCATCCTGAAAAGCAACCGTCCACCCCCTATCCTCTGTCTCCCACCATCAAGCCAATTTTGTATCCAATTGGCAAGCTCTTCCTGAATCACATGTGATCTAACTCTACTAATTAGTCTACCATGCAGAACCATGTCAAAAGCTTTCAGGAGTTATGACAAGATTATTACGATAATATTGCATCATTGTTTGGACCAGAAACAACATTTATGTAGAAACTCTAAGTAAGATAACCATATATAAAGGTAACTGGCTGAAACATACTTAAAAGTGGAAACAGCCAGCATACAAGAGTTACATGAAACAAGCAGCTGAAGATAGATAATGTCAAAAATTACTTGTCATGCTGTTGCAGTAGGATTGGTTTAAGGTTTAAATCATTGAGCCAGGCCAGTGGAACTTTGCTGTCAGATGATTGCACCTGATTTGACAATAAGTGAGGCCGTTAAACTTAATGAATGAAGGATAAAATCGAAGAGACAAAATGAGGTCATTGCCTCAAAGTATTATCTATTCTACAAAGGTCCTTCTCCTTCCTCATTTCGACTCACATTTTTCAGTTCACAAAAATGAAAGAAGCTCTGATACAAAGTGACAATGCCAACAGAAGAGACATGAACTGTTCTGTTTCATATCTCCCAAGGCCAAAATGAATATTTTATAAGCAAATTAGATTGCAGTGAAAAATGTTGTGCAATTTTGTGAGATAATTTATATGTTTCACTTATAATCTAGGTAAAAGCTAAATTAAAAAGTCACCATCATCTTACCAGACCATAGGGCTCCTGTCTCACTGGAGAGACGCAACTGGTCAATGTTTAACCTGAGGGTCACCACACCTCAGGGGAAGGGAAAGACTGAGAAGGAGAATCCTTCGGTCACCATCAGACAGTAATATTCAAAGGGAGTGATTTAAAACATAGCGTACACACTTTGTTTGCTTTCATCATGTAATCTGAACTGAAACAATCCCACACGGCACCATATGTGACCTAGCAAGTAACAGTTGCCTAGCTGGTGCGACAGGGCCCACGCTCAGGAAATGAAGAGGCAGTTCGCAGCATTATTTAATTAACAGTTTTGCTGAGTTAGGCTTTAAAGATTGCACTTCCAAACCTAATTTACAAGTGGTTCAGCTCAAACAGCTTTTTTTTAAAATGTTTGATATTTGAAATAACATTGATACTGTTCACATCACCGCCACCTTAAAACAAATCTAAAGTGAATACAGAAAATGGCAAAGTTATTGGCAATAAATCCTATCCCTAAAACCACAGGTGGTTAATAAAGTTTTGATGTTAGATGACTGCAAAAAAATTCATGGAATTTATTTTTAAAGAATTTGATAGAAATATATATTGCATTGGTTCATAAAAATTATATTGCATTAAATTTTTCTTGACACAACATTCTTCAGAAGTGATCTTTTATTGTGTTTTTTTTAGATAAACCATTTAGTCCTTTCTCAGACTGTCAGTAGCAAACACCATTTCCTAGCTGACAATAGCATCTGCAAGCTCCATATTATAACTAACCACTATAAGGAGCCCAGGAATGGGAATTAATAATAAGTAAGGAAATGACAGAACTTTGAACAAACATTCTGTATCTACCATCACAGTAGCCATTTAAAGGGTCCCAAGAACAATGGAAAAAAATGAGCCAAAGGGAGGAACATAAAACCAGCATGATCACTAGAGAAAAAGTATTGAGAAAACTGATGGGACAAAAGGCTGACAAGTCTCCTGGACCTGATGATCTATACTGACTGCAAAAATAGTGGATGCATGGGCATAATCTTTCAAAATTCCCTACATCTCAAAGGTTTAGAAAACCTCAAATGTAACATCCCTGTTCAACAAAGGAGGGAGGCAGAAAGCTAGTTAGTCTAACATTTGTCAATAGAAAAATGCCAGAACCCATTAATAAGGAGGGAATAACTGGACATTTTGAAAGTCATAATTCAATCAGTTACAGTCATCATAGTTTTGTCAAAGGGAAGCTTACAGGATTTGTTGGAAGGTGTAACAAATAGGATGGATAAAGGGGAACCAATAGTTGTAACGTACTGGGATTTTCAAGAGACACTTGAAAAGGCTGACTGAAGAAAATAAAATCTCATGGTGAAATTGGTGAAATATTAGTCTGGATAGAGGACTAGCTAATGAACAGGAACCAGGGACTTGGCTCACTTTCAGGTTGGCAAACTGTAACTAGTAAAATAACACAGGGATTGGTGCTAGGACCACAACTATTTACAACCCATTTTAGTAACTCACGGGGGACAGACTAAATTGTATTCAGATTTATTGATGATACATAAGTAGGTAGGAAAGCATGTTGGGGAGATGATATAAAGAATCTGCAAAGGGAGATAGATAGATTAAGTGGGTGGACAAAAAAAATTTGCAGAAGAAGTCTGACATGAAAATGTGAGGTTTTTCAATTTGGCAAGAAGAATCGAAAACCAGAATGTTATTAAATGTCGCGAGAGCCTGCAGAATTCTGCACTACAGGGGGATCTCTGTGTCCTTGTATATGAATCACAACAAGTCAGCATGCAGATATTGCAAGGATAAAAACAGGGATGCCTTGTAACAGTGGTACAGGGCATTTATGAACATCTGGAGTACTTTGCGTAGTTTTGGTATCCTTACATAAAGAAGACTATGCTTGTATATTTGAAGCATTCAAAAATTTTGACCATGCTGGTTCCTGGGGTGATAGGTTGACTCATGAGGAAAGATTGATCATAAGACACAGGAGCAGAATTTAGGCCAATCAGCCCATCGAGTCTGCTCCGCCATTCAATCATGGCTGATAAGTTCTTCAACCCCATTCTCCTGCTTTCTCCCCATAAACCTTGATCCCCTTGACAATCCCCTTGATCGGTTGGGCTATTCGAGTCTTTAAGACTCAGTTATCAAGATATTGATAAAACAGCATCTTTGATTGAAGGATCAAGATGTAGAATTAGTTTCGGTAGAGACAGCAAGGAGAAGCAAATATTAGTGGGAATTGTTAATATAAAAGATAATATGAATGTAAGCTAGCAATGAACATAAAGGCAGAATGTAAATGGTTCGATCAACATGTGAAAGGAAAAAGATTAGCAAAGATAAATGTGGGCCCACTACAGGTAGGGAGAGAAGAATGGGAATATGGCCAAGAAACTAAACAATTACTTTGTGCCAGTCTTCACAGAAATAGCAAGTGACTAAGTGACTTACGTAACTGAAGAGTTAAAAGAAATTAGTAGCGGAAAGAGGAAGTACTTGAAAATTAACTGAATTGATGGTTGATATTTCTCCTGGACCTGAAGAGTTTCATTCCAGAGTTTAAAGAAGTAGGAATAAAGATAATGGATGCAACTGTGGATCCAATTTGTAATTATATAGATTCTGGAAATGTTCCTGCTAACTGGAACGTAGCAAATGGAACCAACTATTCAAGAAAGGAGGAAGACAAAGGAGTGGAGAACCACAGACCTGTTAAGTTAACATAAAGAAAGATGTTACAACCTGTTAAAAAGCATGTGATAATTGAACATTTAGAAAAAATGGCAAAATTGGGCAGAGTAAACACAAAATTATAAAAGAGAAATCATTTTGACTAGTTTTTTAAAGATTTTTGAGAATATTACTTGTAGCGTTAATAAAAGAGAACAAGTGGACATGCTGTATTTGGATTTTCAGAAGGCTTTTAATAAAGTCCAATACAGGAGGTTGGTAAATAAAATTAGAGTGCACAGCATTGGAAGGAATATATTAGTACAGACAAATAATTTGTTGATAGACTGAAAGCAGAGAGTAAGAATAAATGGATCATTCCAAGGTTGTCAGGCAGTTACTAACAGTGCATCACAAGAGTCAGTGTTAGGTCCACAACTGTTCACAATCTATATAAATAATTTAGCTGTGGAGACAAATTGTTAGTGTTTCCAAATTTGCTGACAGTGAATTAGGTAAGAATATAAGCCACGAGGAGGACACAACAAAGCTTCAGGAGACTTAGACAAGTTAAGAGAATATGCTAGTATTTGGCAGATGGAATATAATGTATAAAATATTCCATTTTGATAGACTAAGGCAAAAGACAGAATATGTCTTAAATGGTGACATTTTGATAGTGAGAGTGTCCAAAGAGTTCCGTATGCTCTTATCCCAATTCCCATTACTCCTTTACTGGTGTCCATTCCTTAATTAGGAAATCTCTCCTATATCCCTAGCCTATGCAGCTCCCCGCTCCTTTCGGACAATCTTTAAAACCTACTTCAATGACCAGGCTTTTGATTACCTATTTAGTGTCCAATAATTAGTCAAATGTTAGCTCTGTGAAGAACATTGGAACGATTTGTTCTGTTAATAGCACTCTATGTGAGATCATGGTGCTGTGGATGGAGACCTAGCAGGTGGCCAAGGTCCTTTGAATGAAATATTCTCAATTTGTTTCACCATATTTTATCATTCCTCTGAAAGCCTGACATTCACAGTACAGTGGTTCTGCTTCAACGTGACAGGTACATTCCTGTGCAACATCGCGTTATGGAAAATCATGCTATAGAAATAACAGGGCCTATGGGAAAATTCGGGTTAGGAGCAGACCACCCAAAAATATCACTCAAAGTCACTCAAAAATCACTCAAAATCCTAACACAAAGGATTGCACAGTTGGAATAAATGTTTAATTCATATTAAACAATGAAATAAAAATAAATTTAACACCATATCTTGAAAATATGTCAAGATGACTTGACGGGGAGGAGGTTTAAGCTGCTCCGTTGTTAATGCAGAGGCTGAAAGTCGTCATCATCATCACTGTCAGGTGCAGTTGTGGTTGCAGGGTTAGGGAGAAAAATAGTTAATCCAGAAATGAATGGCTGTGGTTCATTGCCTTCTGACTGTTTCTTGAGGGTTGGCTTAAAAAGGATATCCAGTTTTTGCTGCTTTGCCCTTTTTCTTCTTTCATGAAGAAGCTGTTCATAAGGTGCCAAATAAGATCTTCTTTCACGAACTGCTACCCTGCTGCATTCTACTTTGTAATCATTGTCCTCTAAGAGCTGCAGCTGCTTCTCAATTTCTCTCAGGATAGAACACAAAACGAAGTGGAAAGATCTCGTGGTGCTGCATCCTGGACTACATCTTCCTCATCCCCAGCTTTCATTTTCCCCTCAGCGACAAGTTGTTGTAGATCAGCTGTGGAGATGTCTTCACAGTGGGACTCACACAGCTCTTCAACACCCTCCCTCCCCTCTTCTTCAAATCCAACTTGCTTTGCAAGATCAACACGATGTTCTTTGATTCTTGGAAGCTCCTATGATGGACTAAAGGCTTTAAAAATCTTGGAAAAAATCTGGGAGAAGCTTCTGCCAAACTGCATGCAGGCAGTCCTTACTGACATCACCCCAGGCCTCCATGATCATATCAATTGCATTCTTGATGCTAAATCTCTTCCAAAATTGAAGAGCACTGGACACAGCCTGCAAAACGATCATGTGATGTTGACGCATACTGCTCCGCACACTGATGGAATCGCGTTATAGCCAACACAAGTTTGCTTTTAAGAAAAAGCATTCCCCTATTCATCAGTCACATTATAGCCAATTCACATTCCCGGGACACGCGTTATAGCAGAACCCCCTGTATTTTAAAACTTTGTGAAAACATTGCTGCCACAGTTTTTCAGAGTTAAAGCTTCTGCAGTATCTTTCAACATATTCTGGGGCAGATTTTCAAGATAGTACTCAATTTTAAAACTGGCATCGCTTTCCGATTACCCATTCCTTATAAAAACGGTTTAATCATTTCATCAAAATGAATAAAATTAAATTTGCTTATATTCTGCAGTAGGTGGCCATTTGGCAGCAGCAGTTTTAGTGTACACTTGTTGGGCTGAATGGCCTGTTTCCACACTGTAGGGATTCTAAGATTCCGCTGTTGGGTAACAAATGAAAAATCTGCACCATCTGTTTCTTCTGTGTAAAAAGTTAATGAACATCTGAGATGTTGAATTATATAAGTAGTTAAGTAAAGAGCAGGAAAACTAATAAACTGAACTTTCACGATAACAAGCATGGGGCTGGATGAACACAGCAGGTCAAGCAGCATCATAGGAGCAGGAAAACTTGACGTTTCGGGCCTAAACCCTCAACTGAACTTTCACATTTGCTCAGTGTAACACATGGATTTAGCAATGCTTTCTTGCTGAACTGTCCTTCTCTCACGAATGAGACTGGTTTTTCTTAGCCTTGTGGGAGAGGACTTGAAGGCAGGAAAACCAGGAAAACAGGAGTTCCATGAAGGGCCACATCTCCTCGACACATTCCCATGACTGTGGCTACGTACCAGGGACAGAAAGAATGGAAACAGCCAATTTGCACGACTATACAAGCCACTAGCTCTGTGAGGCTCCTCCCCTTATCCCCACCACACACAGGTCAGTGATGGGGGGCACCATCACAGCAAGAAGCTCCACTTCCCAAAGACTCAAAGATAGCAAAGGCCTTCTTTACTGCCTGCGGCCCCTGCGCTCTTAATGGAAGAATGCATTCTTATTGAGACAGATGACTTGAAATTTATTAACAATGCTAATCGTTGATATCATTATAATATCTCAGCTTTAAAGATAGTCTGGGTTTTGTGCTTATTGACTACACAGGGTAAAGATACTGCAGAGTATCTTGTAGTATCAAAGATACTACATAGAGTTAGGCCACAGATCAGCCATGATCTCACTGAATGGTGGAACAGGCTGCAGGGGCCAAATAGCCTACTCCTGTTCTTATGTCTCTCAATGTTCGTCCATTCAGAATTAAACACTTCACCGAGGTGAGAGTGACAGTCCTAGACATCAAGGCTGCATTCGACCAAATGTAGCATCAAGGAGCCCTAGTAAACCTGGAGTCGATGAGTATCAGGGGCCAACTTGCCACTGGTTGGAGGCATATCTGGCCCATAGGAAGATGGTTGTGGTTGTTGGAGGCCAGTCTCAGCTGCAGAACATCTACCTCAGGGTAGTGTCCTAGGCCCAATCATCATCAGCTGCCTCATCAATGACCTTCCCTCCATCATAAGGTCAGAACTGGAGATGTTTGCTGATAATTGCACAATGTTCAGCACCAGTCACAATTCCACAGATATTGATGCAGTCTATGTTCAAATGCAATAGGTTTTGGACAATCTCTAGTCTTGAGCTGACAAATGGTAAGTAACATTTGTGCCACACAAATGCCAGGCAATGACCAGCCCTAATAAGAGACAATCTAAACACTAGCTCTTGATTTTCAATGGTGTTACCATCATTGAATCCTCCCATATTAACATCCTGGAGGTTACCATTGACCAGAAACTCAACTGGACTCAATGGCTAGGTCAGAGTTGAGGAAGACTGCAGTGAGTAACTCAGCTGATGACTCACCAAAGCCTGGCCACTGTCTACAAGGCACAAGTCAGGAATGTGATGGATTACTCCCCACTTGCCTGGATGTGTGCTGCTTCAACAACACTCAAGACGTTTGACACCATCCAGGACAAAACAGTCCACTTGATTAGCACCACATCCACAGTCATCCACCACCAACGCACAGTAGCTGCAGTGTGTACTGCCTGCAAGATGCACTGCAAAAATTCACCAAAGGTTCTGAGGCAGCACCTTTGAAATCCACAACAACTTCCACCTAGAAGGACAAGAGCAGCAGATACATGGTTACACCACCACTGGAAGTTCCCATCCAAGTCACTCACCATCCGGAAGTGGAAATATATCGCTGTTTCTTCACCGTTGCTGGATCAAAATCCTGGAATTCCCTCCCTAGTGGCATTGTGGGTCAGCCCACAGTAGGTGGCTGCAATGGTTCAAGAGGGCAGCTCACCACCACTTTCTCAAGGGCAATAGGGCCGGGCAATAATTTCTGGCCAGCTAACGACATCTATATCCTGTGAATGAATAAAAAAAATACTTCTCCATGTTGAACCTAACTTGCCACTTGTCAGCACCATTCTACCAAACTGTCCATCTCTACACTGTTCCGCACTATCCTCACATCTCACACTGCTGGACTTGCACTGTCCAAGAATCTAACCTACACCTTGCACGTTGCACGTTAGAATCTACCACTGCACCATCAGATCATGATGACAAAGACAGCATGGTTAGGGACATTCCGTGGTTGGGGAACAGATCATAACTTGGTGGCAGCAGAGAGGTGTAGAGGGATGATGGTGCAGGAGCGGGAGGACCAGTGAGTATGGATCTCAAAGCTTGTTTGCTTGTTGAGTTGGGAGTGAAGGGAACACTGCAGCTCTGCCTGGCACTCAAGTTGTGCTGTATACTTTATTTGTCCAGCCCTTCTCATCTCCTTTTACCCTGAGAAATCCAACTGAACTGGGTGGAAGTTAATTAAAAATGGGAGCAAGCAACTACCTTAAAAGCTTATGCTGATTGAACCATCTGCTGGAAGAACCTGTCGATCCTACATCTGATAAAATCACAGCTACTCATGATTGGAGTGTGTGTGGGTTGTGTTTGAAAATTTTAACTCCTCCTGGCATCCAATCCCAGCTGCTTTTGGAGGTTAAATGACCTACAAAGCACCCGAGTCACAATATTGGAAGAAACATTCTCAATAGCAGAGATAGGTTGCCTAAGTTTTTTCTTGTACACTCATCAGGATGAAGAACTTGAACAACATGTCTCCACTTTCAGCTATATTCAAGTCCTTAATATTGAGTGGCTGTTTATAAAACTACATTCAGCAAATTATTGGTGAATTTCAATTAAGGCTCACCTAATGTTTACATATGCTTCAGTTGCACTAAATTACTATTTAAGATATTTTAAATTTAATATTCTCCACCATTCTCCCTACTCTTTTAAACTGCTGGGGCAAATTTTCTGATGGCCAGATAGCTGTTACTCAGTGGAGATGGGAGTTCTTCATAGTGACCGTCAGAACACTCCAGACCTGACCCCTATCCTCCCCACCCCAGCCACTGAACCCGTTTTTTCCAGCCCACCCCAATCTACATAAACAGTTAGATGGCACCTTGCACCCTGATACTCTACTCCCTCTCCAGCTAGCACTGCACCCAGGTGGCAGCCTATGCCCACTCTAGCTGACACTTTATTTAATCACCCCAGCTGGCACCCATCTCCCTCTCCCAGCTGCCACCATACAGATTTGGGACCCTATCCACCTGATAGCCTATTCCCATCCCCATCTGGCATCCTACCCTCTCCCTACCTTGCACCCTACTTACCAGGCCAACTATCCCATACCCATCTGGCAACTCGCCCAGCCAACATCACACTTCCCTTATGTTTGACATCAGCTGTCAATGTGGTTATCAGGATTTTTATATTTGACAATCCAGGAGGTGTGGTTTGTCTTCCTCTGCCAGGTCTATGCTACAATAGAACTGTCAGAATGAAAAGACGCTTCCAAATTTCTGAGGGAGTTTCTCAGAAACATACAGCTCCCTTCTTTCATAAAAGAGACTACATGTCGGGGCAATCTGTGTGGGGCTGTCACTCACCAGAAAATTTGGTTTAATGTTTTGAGAATTATTTGGTATAGTCAGGTGCAGCCAACTGAAACCATAATAAAGACAAATGTCTCATAAAATTGACTCAGCAGGTTCCTGTGAGTACTGATACACCTGGAAATACTACGTAGTGGTACCACTGACTCAAATAGCAGAGTTTCCAGAAGTTAACCATATAACCAGCCAATTCAGAACTGATAAACAAAAAGTGACCATTTCAACTGATGAGCAAACAGCAGAGCCCCGGATGACAATCCTAACTGGGAGAATTTCTGACAGGAGACGTTCCAATGCTGGGATAGTTCTGGACTGACGCAATGCTGTGGCATTTCTTAAGATCATGGAGAATATGGAGGTCTCTCAAAAAGGCAAGGCTGAACAGAAAACAAAGTACTTCAATTTTACTTTTAAGTTAAAAATGCGACCTCTAACCAGCAGAAGATTGTTTAATATGGCCACACTTACCAAGAAAGCACAGGCCAATCAGTCGAGCCTCAGTGGTGGGGAAATTGTTGGAAAAAATTCTGAGGGGCAGAATTAATCTGTACTTGGAGCAAAAGGGATTAATTAAGAACAGTCAGCATGTTTTTGTTAAGGGGAAGTCATGTCTGAACAACTTGATTGAATTTTTCGAAGAGGTGACTAGCTGTGTAGGTGAGGACAAAGCTTGTGACGTATTCTCCTTGGAACTTCAGCAAAGCTTTTACTATAACTGACAAAAGTAATAAGAGCAGGAGTAGGCCGTTTGCCCCCTCAAGCTTGCAGTAAGTTCCCGCATGGGAGACTGATAGCAAAGGTAAGAGCCAACTGGATCTAAGGAAATTTGGTAACCGGGTCCGGGATTGGCTGAGTGGCAGGAAGCAGAAGATGATAGTCGAAGAGTGTTTATGTGACTGGATGCCTGTGTCCAATGGAGTTACACAGGCATCAGTGTTGGGACCCTTGCTGTTTGTGGTGTACAGAAATGATTTAGACTTGAATGAAGAAGGGTTGATCAATAAGTTCGAGGATGATACAAAATTGATGGGGGGTAAAGAGTAAACAGATTACAGGATTAGTTTACAGGAGGATGGTCAGATGGGCTGATCAATGGCAAGTGGAATTCAATCCGGATAAATGTGAAGTGATACATTTGGGGGAGAGAAACAAAGCAGGGGAATACTTGATGAATGGTAGGACCCTGGGAAGCACTGAGGATCACAGG
Source organism: Ginglymostoma cirratum (assembly GCA_024137785.1). Taxonomy (NCBI): domain Eukaryota; kingdom Metazoa; phylum Chordata; class Chondrichthyes; order Orectolobiformes; family Ginglymostomatidae; genus Ginglymostoma; species Ginglymostoma cirratum. The sequence goes on from JAHRHZ010000050.1 coordinate 2,866,815, forward strand.
GACCTTGGTGTGCTTGTCCATTGGTCTCTTAAGGTAGCTGGACAAGTTGGTAAAGTGGCTCAGAAGGTTAATGGGATAATTGGCTTTACTAGCCGAGGCATAGAGGTTAATGGCAGGGACATTAGCTGGAACATTAGTTAGGCCATAGCCAGAGTATTGGTGCAGATTGGGAATCCATAGGAGAGGAGGGATATGATTATATTTTACAGAGTGTAGAGGAGATTTACCAGGATGTTGCCTGGGCTGGAGAGTTTTAGTTTTGAAGTGAAATTTAATTAGTTGAGGTTGTTTTCTTTAGAGCAGAAGAGATTAAAATGATGAGGAGCATAGACAGGGTAGACTGGCAGGAACCTTTTCCCTTGGTGGAGGGATCAATGATTGGAGGGCATAGATTTAAAGTAAGGGGCAGGACCGTTACAGAGGATGTATGTGATTTCTTTTCACTGAAAGGATGGTGGAAATTAGGAACTCATTGCATGAAAGGGTGGTAGAGACAGAAATCCTCACAACATTTACAAAGTGTTTAGATGTTCACATGTAATACCAATACATTGAAGGATAAGTGCTGAAAAATGAAATTAGAATAGTTAGGTAACAAGGTGTGGGGCTGGATAAACACAGCAGGCCAAGCAGCATCATAGGAGCAGGAAAGCTTGACGGTTCGGGCCCAGACCCTTCATCAGAAATGGGGGAGGGGAAGAGGGTTCTGAAATAAATAGGGAGAGAGGGGGAGGCGGATAGAGGATAGATAGAGGAGAGAATAGGTGGAGAGGAGGCAGACAAGTCGAAGAGGCGGGGATGGAGCCAGTAAAGGTGAGTGTAGGTGGGGGGGTAGGGAGGAGATAGGTCAGTCCAGGGAGGACGGACAGGTCAAGGGGGCGGGATGAGGTTAGTAGATAGGAAATGGGGGTGGGGCTTGAGGTGGGAGGAGGGGATAGGTGAGAGGAAAAACAGGTTAGGGAGGTGGAGATGAGTTGGGCTGGTTTTGGGATGCGGTTGGGGGAGGGGA
>JAHRHZ010000050.1:2868223-2948658 GCA_024137785.1 Ginglymostoma cirratum
CTCCCTATTTATTTCGGAACCCTCTTCCCCTCCCCCATTTCTGATGAAGGGTCTAGGCCCGAAATGTCAAGCTTTCCTGCTCCTATGATGCTGCTTGGCCTGCTGTGTTCATCCAGCCCCACACCTTGTTATCTCGGATTCTCCAGCATCTGCAGTACCTTTTATCTCTTAGAATAGTTCGGTGTTCGTTTTTGACCAGCACAGACTCAGTGGGCTGAAAGGATTTTTTTCTGTGTTGTGGGCTTCTATGGTTCTACAAATCTATGACTTTTGCTGCTGAATCAACACAGGCTCTCTCAAAACCTAGATCCTTGGAATGATTCTAGATATTTTCAGCTAAATTGAGAATCTGCATAAGAAGGGATTTTTGTTTTTATTTCTTGCTATTGGCATGTGGGTGTCTGGTTAAGCCAGCATTTATTACCCATCCTTTATTGCCTTTGTGAGCTGCCCACTTGAACTGTTACAGTCCTTGGGGTGTGGGGACACCCCAGATACTTGTTAAGAAGTCAGCTCCAGGATTTTGACACAGTGACAGTGGACATATAGCAATATATTTCCAAGTCAAATCTGCTGCTTTTGTCCTTCTAGGTGGTTGTGGTCACTGTTTGGAAGGTCTGTTGGAGGATTCCTCGTGAGTTGCTGTAGTGAATCTCGTAGATGGTATACATTACTGCTACTGGGTATTAGGAGAGAAGAGATTTACAGAGTGTCAATCAAGCGGGCTGCTTTGTCCTGCAAGGTGTCAGGATTCTTGTGTATTGTTGGAGCTACACTTATCTTGCCTTGTCAATGTGCTTTGTCAATTCCTACAGAGTATTTCAAGGTTCTGACAAATAGCTGGGCCTGTGTGACCATAAAACATTATGTTAATCAACATTTTTCAACATTATTTTAAAATGTGGCAGAATATTTTGCACTGAACCTTGTTCTGTCTGTGGTGGAATAGTATGACTTATGATGGATTGATTAAACCCTCAGCTGTAATAGGTAACCAGGTTGGCAGTCCAGTTGTGTAAACATTTCTGCCTAGTTCCAGAATGTTCCACAGGAAGGAAGGTGCACAGATATAATGGGTGCCTTGTGTTGTATACAATGTAAAGCATTTTCAGTTCCCAAATTGTATAATATCTCTACTCCTCCTTTCTATCTGCCAGTTACCCTGCTGACTGTCTCAATGGAAGTACTCTTGCCTCTGACTTAGTTTGTGGATTATGTCCAGGACTTGCATATACGATCTAATCTAATCATTTGGTGTCATACTGTGGGGCATTGCAGAAATGCAGATATGAAGGAGAGGCTAGACTTCATCTATACCCATTTTTGGCTCCATGATTTGAGTCTAGAATTATTCATGGAGGCCCAAGGTCAGCCAGGAGTTGGGTCTCACGTCCTGTCTACATATCTAGCATGAGATTCCATGCTGGCTCTGCCCCCTTTCATATCCTATGAAAGTGAAATTTGTATTCCTTCAGCAGCTTGGGCACATTCCCAGGGGAGAGCTCTGCTGTGTAACAGAGCTAATCGGCAATTTGTGGAGTCAGAGATAATGCTCCAGCCCCTCCTGGATCTGCAGAAAATATTTCTAAAAAAGTTCCTGACAATATCTCTGGTGGCCGCACAGACTGCTGAAGAATCCTGTATGTAGCATAATCTGTTCATAGTGGGCTAATTTCAAGCTCCTCTAACAGGCGTTATGTCTCTAATCCACACAGAGTCAAAGGACTTTAACATCTGTTTTAGGTTTCTGTCTTGTAAGAGTTATAAAATAAATGCTGTGAATTTGGTGGTGAGACTCGTAAATTGCAAGCAGGCCAATCTATAACTAAAAAGTTGTGTTTCATTTGAAATTTTATTTTCAATTTATATCTCAAGATGTTCATTCAAGATATTATAGCAACATAGGTTCTAGTTAACATAATACAAAATAGATTAATGTACTGTTAGCCCTCATTTACAGTTGCAACATTTAACATTGTTTCCATCTAATCTTGGTAAATTAATGAAGGCTACAATGTCTGGAGAGTTAAAGATTCATTTTAAGGTACTTTCCCACATGACTTACAACACCTCCTTGTGCCCAACCCTTTGATTTGTGGCACAGCACTTTAAAATTTATTCTATGTTATATGCAATTTCATTTAACAATATAAGAATTTAGCAATGCAAAATATGTCACCTTTATAGGAGACAAAATGTTAATGTGTTTTGTCTGATAAAGAAGACTCTACAGAGCCTACCTCATTTTTAACATTGATTCCAATAGGAACTTGTGTTTCACTTAAAGTTATTTCTCTTGAAGCTATGATTTCCAGGAGTGTTACAACAACTTTAAGTGAGGACTTGCTGTAACTCATTCCATACTGTTTTTATTTATGGGGCCTTGTCAAAGCAAATTTGCTGATGATTTTGCCTACCTCTTAACAACAAAGTAATTCATCAAATATGTTCATTTTGCAAGGTTTTTGAGGAATGTTAAAAGACATTGAAATACTAACTTTTTCTCTTGACAAAATGGGAATTAGCTTTTTCAAGATTCTCAATTGTAACTGTAATTAGCCAGAAACTATCATTAAGTGCAGCTTTATCCATGCTAATTTACTGCACATTTCAGCTCAACATGAGTAATTTTGATCATTTTCAGATTAGCACCGTCGGCACTGATTAAACTATATTAAATAGTAATTAAAGTATTTTCTACAAGCACAGTAAACCTTTTGCTTTATACAACAACAATTAGTTTGAAGCACAGAGTACTAAACAGGGTCACAAACTGTGAATTGCTGACAGGGCTCTAAAACTGCTAATACTGGGCAGTGCCTTCTCTATGATAGGTGATAATTACAAATACAGATGTTATTTCTCTCTCAAACCTACTCATTAGGACAGTAGCTACATCTGCAGATCTTTAGAGTTCACTTTGCACTTTCTTTCTCCATGTCTAATGTATTTGTTCCTGAAATAAAACAAAGAACAGAAGATGCTGGAGATCCGAAACAAACAAAAACAGGAATCACTGAAAAACTTAGCAGGTTGGGCAACATCCATGGAGAGAATGCGGAGTTAACATTTCAGGTCCTGAACTAAAGTAAGGTCACTTGACTTGAAACATTAACTCTGTTTTCTCTCCACAGATACTGCTAGGCTTGCTGAGTTTTTCAGTGATTTCTGTTTTTGTTTATTTGTTCCTTACCTATTTTTATCCTTTGTAATGGTTATTTTCCATAATTCCTTATGTAGAATTCATCCACTTTCAATTGGAGTGTGCTCGTGCACTGGCCCTAAGAATGGGCTAAACATTCCCACAATGCCAGGGCAGGATGAATCATATTTTCCAATGTTGATAACCTGTGTACAGCATTACAATATTTACTTATAGCAAGTTAGATAAGGCTGGATCTGGACTCGAACAATTGATCTCAGCTCAACCAGACTGCAGCATATCCCGGAAAGATCAGTCATTGCTTATGAAAATGGAATCCTAATATTAACTTCATTCTCAGATGTGGATGTCATTGGCTAGACCAGCATTTATTGTCCATCCCTCATTGCCCAGAGGGCAGGTAAGAGTCAACCACATTGTGGATTGTGGAACCACATGTAGGCCAAGTAAGGACAGCAATTGCCTTCCTGAAAGGATATTAGTGAACCAGGTGGGCTTTTCCACCAACCATCAATGGTTTGATGGTCATCATTACACTCTTCATTCCAGATTTTTGTTGAATTCAAGTTCCAACATCTGCCATGGTGGGATGTGAAAACAGGTTCTCAGAACATTCCCCTGGGTCTCTGGAATAGTAGTCTGGGGATAATACCACTAGGCCATCGTCTCCTCAAATGGGTCGTTAATTGAAGGTGAGTAAGCTTCCTATTTCTCCCATTCCCAACTTTGAAAATTATATTGTGCTCTTGTGGGGGTGAAATGCACAGCTGCCTTTCAGGAATGTGATTCTCAAATTACTCCATAGCCTCGGCCATATTGTCAGATGCCCAGTATACGGGGATAGAGAGAATAAAAATGGGTTTTCAGTCAAAGATTATACAGGAGAATATGAAATAATTTGCAGTATGGAAAGAGTAAATGTTGAATGTTATTTGAAAGTGAATTGTATGATTTCTAAGTCAGTAACAAAGGTAGACATTTACAAACCAAATTTGTATTCCAACAGATAACACAGTGTGGAGCTGGAGGAACACAGCAGGCCAGGCAGCATCAGAGGAGCAGGAAACTTGATGTTTCGGGTCAGGGCCCTTCTTCAGAAAAATCCCGAACCGAAACGTCAACTTTCTTGCTCCTCTGATGCTGCCTGGCCTGCTGTGTTCATCCAGCTCCACACTGTGTTATCTCTGACTCCAGCATCAGCAGTTCTTACAATCTCTGAGTGAGTTATATTCCAATATGTTGATTGATTAGTACATCTTGATGACTGAACCAAGATAGATATTGCCTATGTTGCCAATTTATTGCATAGACCTATTTAAAAAAAATCATCTTTTGCTTTGCTCACATATTCTTCCCCACTTCAAGGGATTTAATGTTAACATTCAAAAATCTCAAGATTCTCAAACTCTTTCCAGAGTTAATTTAATTAATACTTTTTAAATCAAGAAAAGTTATTAACAAAATAACCAGGCAAAGACTAAGGTAGAACAAATTATTTGCATGACGATGCAAATCCTTCACCAAAGGTGGCAGCGCCCAGGGCTGTGTCCGCACATGTGTGAACTGACACGAGTCTATACAAAGTGATCTTTTCCTTTGTTGACTGTCAATAATTGAAATCATTTTCAGAGTAACCACGAACAGAGTGTGCCAGGAGAGTTAAAAACAATGTTGAAATTTGGTTTAAGTGTGAATGCTTTGCCACGGAGAATAGATGAGACAGGAAAGTTGTAGATCTCAGCAACTACCTCTCACTTATTCATCATCCCTGTGTTCCCCTCATTGACTGTCATTGTTGAGTATTCCACTAATGACTGCCTTTGCCAGTCAGGCAAGATTATTGCTCATGATCTGTCTATGACAAACTTAGAAATTTCTGTCCTTTAATTTATATGAATTTAGGTAGTTGGAGTAAATCTTAATTAAAAATAGTTTCATGCACAGCTGTGCCCCTGTGAGATCAATATTCTGCCACGTTTGGACACATTTTCAACATATTTTATAAAATCCTTGCCGAATTAATTAGGACCTTGTCTTTATTTTCAGGGTAGTCAACTGAAATATTTTCACGTTTCCTCTAATATTTCTTCCTCCCGTGAGAGGGGTGAGAGATATAAAAGAGTGAGCCAGGCAGTGAAGGAAAGTCATTCTCATTCGAAAGGAACAGTCTGCACCTGTACAGGACTGGGACCAATGTACAGTAGGATTGGAGAGGGTTAAAATCAAATTGTCAGAGGGATGGGCACCAGCATGTAGAAGTGGAAAAGAGAAATAAGATGCGTAAAGCGAGGGTGTTGGGCTTTCCTAGAGAAGGGAGAAGCTCCATTTAGCTAGAAGTGAATAAAGAATGAGGAATGAGGACTATGAGGAATGCAAAAACAGGATTACCATATATTTCTGTCATCACATCAAATATAATGGATAGGGTTGGTGACCGCAAAGCACAACTAAAAGTTGCGGATATGACGATTATGTGTTAATGGAAATGTGCCTTAAAATAGTGCTTGTTAATTGTCAAGGATGCAAAAATTCAAATCTGGCTGAGAGGCTGGGGAAAACTTGACATGAGCACTTTCACGGCTCACAGACTGTACATTTGACCTATGAATGCAATTATAGCCTTCTCATGCAGGATCAGTTTGTCAAAGCAGTTTGCGAGCCAGGCTGGAGTACTTGAGGGGCTTGGCTAAAGGCATGGGTCAGTAAGAACTGCTCCCTTCTTTTGCACTTTTGCTTTTAGATCCTCAAAATATCTTGCGTGGACAGCTAGTGCCAGCCTAGAGAAAAGGGGAACAATAAAAGGTGTCGGACGATAAAGGACTGATATTTAATCTGATTCATGGAAGAATCCAGCCTTAAATTTGGCACAGGATTGAATGCAGAGCCTGGAAGCATATCCATTCCAGTGTGGAAATACTAGTAATCTACATTACAGCACTTGACCTACCCATGTCATAACATCTTATAGTTTATATTGCAGCTTCCATTGCAGCACAGGTGAGAGCCACCTGACAATGGACTACAGCTGTGGATGGTCAGACTATTGCACTTAGTGCTGTGTTGATCGCCCTCTTGTGGTGCAGCAGTAGGGTCCCTGCCCAGGACCAGAGAGGCCCAAGCTCAACTCCCACCTGCTCCAGAGGTGTGCAATAATATCTAAGCAGGTTGATTAGAAAAAAAGATCTGTGCTGGTTACCATACTGCTTCCATCATGGATTTAGATGTTAATACTGAAAGGGACTCTCGCAGCAGTCCAAACCTTTCTGCTTCACTGGGGTCACTGAACTGTCACCCCAGGAGAGCAGCTAGTAGCTGCTTCTTCTTCTTGCACAAATATGTTGTCCTCTCTCAGGAGGATAGCATTTGTGCCTCTATAACAGCTTAACATGGCTACTTCTGTCACCACCAACACTATCAATCCCACCTATGAGAAAATGGGATAGGAGGAGCTAGGGGTGGCACGGGGGCTAGCACTGCTGCCTCAGAGCACCAGGGACCTGGGTTCAATTCCACCCTAGGGTAACTGTAGAGTTTGCACATTCTCTCTGCATCTGTGTGGTGTTCCTCCAGGTGCTCTGATTTCTTCCCACAGTCTGAAGATCTGCACACTAGGTGGATTAAGCCATGGGAAATGCAGCTTTAGTCCAGGGATAGGGTAGGGGGTGGGTCTGGGTGGGATGCTCATCAAAGGGTTGGTGTGGACTCAATGGGCCAAATGGTCTGCTTCCACACTATAGGTTTCTAATGATTCTAACTGGAGAACTGGCACACCAGTCGAACAGAGCTATTTCTAACTCCTGCTTGCCCCAGATCCCAGCCTGGCATAGCAGAGTTATAACGTTTGTTGATCTGTTTTTATAAAAATAGTTCAACCTAAAGCCAGTGAAAAGGGAAGCTGTCATTCAAATCAAAGTTAAACTTTAACAATGTATATCCATTGTGACAGCTGTCTGCTCAAATCATTACTTTAGACCTTCAGAAGCATAATGCTGTAATTTTTTTTAACTTTCCTCGTCCCCTCATGGGTTAGGAGTGACAATCTGAGGCAAGATGGACTGATGAAGGATAAAGGATGACGGTTAGTAGAATGCGAGCAAATTCCTACAGGAAGCACTTGTTGTGATCACAGACTTACTTGTTCATCGAGGGAGCGGAAACCTTTCCTGCTCCGATCCAACATGGTTGCATCGATGATGTCTTGTATCTCAGGAAATCCAGTGATGGAGGTGAAACTCTGCCTTCTATTATGGGGTGCCATGGTGGCTCAGTGGTTAACACTACTGCCTCACAGTGCCAGGAACCCAGGTTCAATTCCAGCCTTGGGTGACTGCCTGTGTAGAGTCTGTACATTCTCCCCATGCCTGTGTGGTTTCTGCTGAATGCTCCAGTTTCCTTCCACAGTCAAAGGTGTGCAGGTTATATGGATTGGCCATATTCAACTGTCCTTGGCGTCTACGGATGTGCAGGCTAGGTGGATTAGCAATAGCAAATATGGGGATAGAGTGGGGCAGGCTGGATCTTCAGAGGGTTGGTGAAAATTCAATGGGCTGAATGTCCTCTATCTGCATTGTAGGGGTTCCATGATTTGTCCCTATGTTTGTTGTGAAATGGATTAACTGTCCAGCTCTGGCAAAAAGATCCCTTGTGCCCTGTAGGATGCAGTGGAAGTGCAAATGTTTGCAAGATGCCACTAAAATCCAAAGCTCAGCATGAGCCAGCAGTTATCAGCCTCTGGCAGAGTGCATGAACCAAAGTGGAGAGGAATACAGATGTCAGTGTCACAGTTTCCTGCAGGTCTGGTTTCTCTGTCATCTCCTGAAAGATCCATCCTCTGGAGTCGATCTGACTCTGAGGATTTGCTTCTGATTTCTTCTTGTCCTTCCATCCCCTCTCACGTTCTCCTGATACCCAGATTTCTAACCTTTCCATGATGCTGTTGCTCCCTATCACCACTGGGCCCAAACTCTAGGAGTCATATCCTTCTTAGAAGTTGCAGGCTGGCAGTCACTCAATTGTCCTTGGCTGCCTTGCCACCTGCTGTTCGATGCCTGCAATGTCAAGAGTGTGCCAACCTCATTCAAAGCCTGGGTGTTGAGTACCCACTCTCCTAGACACCTCTACAATGTCTTACACCTCTCAGGGATAGTGCAATGGAAATTCAACGCTGCTACTCCCAAAGTGTTAAAGATTTATAACATGCGCCATTTCCCCAATCTTCCCATCTTCTCAACCAAGGATGAGAGACAGAGGTTTCTCTACTTAACAAGAATGACTATTTATTACAAATGAATAGATTCTAATACAGATACACAATTATGAACTATTGACATATAACTGTACTAGTTAAAACTTTAGCTCTCTTATAAACTCCCTCTCTAAATGTACATACAGATAGGCACAGATGGGAGGGAAAGATTGTGAAGGCAGTTTAGTGGTCCCTGCCCATAGGGTATACTGGGATGATTCTTGTGCCTATGCAGCTTCTCAATTTTATTTGCTTGTAGAAGGTACAGGGTGACTGGTTCACTCTTATAAAGTATTTCAGTTATTAAAACAAAAGTCAATGTTTACAGCACGTGGAAAAGGGAAATAAATTGGCTATCTTCAGTCTTGAGATGCCTTTCACTGCAGAGCAAAAACAGTTCCTTCTTCTCCAGAGGTCTATTGGTTTCTGCCAAAACATTCATACCCCTAACCTGTTCAGCTACATTGAAGCCAATCACAGGAAGATCTTTGTCAGCAATGATTGATCACTGGTCCACGGACCAATCAGCACCTTGTTGCCAGACAAAGCTCCGTTCATACACACCCGCCTAGTTCCAGCTCATCTGCAAACCAGACTTCCACTCCTGCTTAACAAGCAACTGCATAGACAATCCTTACTTACAATGAGAGTCAAGTTACTTGCTTTTAGAGAATGCAGCAATCTTTGGTTGTTTAAACAATTCTTTTCTCATTCAGTCCACAATCAAAACAGCAGAAACATTAAAAAAAATCAATCTTTACATAGCATGAGCCATGTTGTGTAAATATGATAGGAGCTTGTGTGTTGTATGATTACTGTACCTTGTTATCCCACTCCCACATCACTCAAGAAAGGCAGCATTCTACAGAAGAGGAAATCAGCTCCTTGCCCTTGTGTAGATTATGAGATCTTGGATTCTGTTTGTGAATTGTAGCCTTCAGGCCCCTCTTTAAAAGTCACCTGTGATATTATTTCTGCTTCACAGAGATGACTAGGATCAATCTGCAATGACCAATGGCATGGTCAAGATTGTGTGTAACAAGGATTTGTATCCCACACATTTGGACACTGTTTACATTTCACATGAAGAGTAGTATATTACTGCAATCTGTACTGTCAAAGTGCCTGATTACTTTGAAGGGCCTCACATCAATCACATGTAGTACCTGTATGTTCAGACAGAAAAGAAAGATTAATCTATCTGCTGCAAATGTAGCCACAACCATTTTCCTTTTCTTATACACACTTTGCAATCATATGAATATGTAAGGCAACAAAGGCTATGCTTGGTAGACTTGGCAGATTAAGTCACAGGCCCAAAGCATCACCAGGCATACCTAAAAATGAGATGTTGACCTGGTGAAGATGCAGCAACACAAGGCTACTTGCAAACCAAACAGCAGAAGCAACATGCAAAAGGCATTGCTATGTGATTTCACAAACAAAGGATCAGATCCTGGCTCAGTAGTGCTGCCACATCAAGTAGTGAATAATGGTGAGCAATGAATCAAGTAACAGAGATAACACTAATATCCCCATCTTCCCTAATGGGAGAGCACAGACATCAGTACAAAAACAACGTTAAAGCATTTGCAAGCATCCAACTAGATTATTCATTTCTGTTTCCTCTCAAGGTCATCAGCATCACAGATGCCAGTCTTCAATCAATTCAATTCACTCCGTTTTATAATCAAGAAATGATCTAGGACACAGGATACTGCGAAGACAACAACATTCCAACAATAGATCTGAAGAATTATGCTTCAGAGCTAGCCTGGCCCATAGCCAAGCTGTTTTAACAACACTGACATCCATCTGACAATGTGAAAAATTGCCCACGCACGTCCTATGTACAAAAAGCTGGAAAATCTATCTTGGTCAATTACTGCCTAGACTACTTTTGATTGTCAGGAAAGGAATGCAATAGGTCATCGACTGTGCAACTAAGCAGCATCTGCAAAGGAATAACCTGCTCACTGATGCTCACTTTGGCTTCAAGCAGGGTCATTAAGCTCCTAACCTCGTTATAACCGTTGCCCAAACATGGCAGCCATTGTAAAACTGGAATCATAGATCATAGAAACCCTGCAGTGTAAAAACAGGCCATTCAGCCCAACAAGTCCACACCGCCTCTCTGAAGAACATCACTCCCAGATGCATTCCCCACATCTAACCCAAACATCCCTGGACACTATGGGCAATTTAGCATGGCCAATCCACCTACACTGCATATCTTTGGACTGTGGGAGGAAACCGGAGCACCCGAAGGAAACCCATGCAGACATGGGGAGAATGTGCAAACTCCACACAGACAGTTACCCGAGGGTGAAATCAAATCTGAGTATCTGGCGCTGTGAGGCAGCAGTGCTAACCACTGAGCCACCATGCCATCCAGAGGGAAAATTCTCTGCTGGTTGGAGTCATGCCGAGCACAAATGAAGACAGTTGTGTTTGTTGGAGGTCAGTCATCTCAGCTCCAGGACATCTCTGCAGGAATTCCTCAGGGTAGTGTCCTATGTCCAACTATCTTCAGCTGCTTCATCAGTGACCTTTATAAGATCAGAAGTGGGACAGTCATTGATGATTGCTCAATGGCTCACACTATTTGAAACTCTTCAGATAATGAACTGGGCCATGTTCATATGCAGCAAGATCTAGAAATATCTAGGCTTCGGCTGAGAGGTGAAATGTAACATATGTACCACACAGGTGCCAGGCAATAATCACCTCTGAGAAAATCTGACCATCACCAGTTGACATTCAATGGCATTATCATTACTGAATCCACTACTATCAATATCTTGGGAGTTAGTGTTGACCAGAAATTGAACAGGACCAGTTGTATAAATAATGAGGCTGCAAGAGTAGAAATCCTGTGGTGAGTAATTCTTTCCAAAGTCAGTCCACCAGTGAAACAATATAAGTCAGAAGTGTGATGGAACACTCTCCCCTTGGCTAGATGACTGCAGCTCCAATACCAGTCAAGACGCTCGACGCCATCTGAGACAAAGCAGCCAGCTTGTTTGGCACCCCATCTACAATTTTCAAATTCCTCTTCAAGTCAGACACCATGCTGACTCGGAACTATATCACCATTCCTTCACTGTTTCTGGGTCAAAATCCTGGAGCTCCCTTCTAACTGAGCTGTGGGTGTCTCTACACCCCAAGGAAAGCTGTTGTTCAAGAAAGCAGCTCACGTCCTCCTGGCAATGAGGAATGGGCAATAAATACTGCCCGGCCAGCAAGACCTCACAGCCCATAAACAAAATTGGACAAGAAGACAATAAAAATAATCATTATTTTTTGAATGTGTTATAAGTGCATCCTATTAACCCCATATTAATCTATTATTAAGTTTCTAGCTGTCAATCTACATGTTGGGTAAGATGTATTGTATAAACAACTTGTAGGAAAAGAACAAGTGAATGGATTGTGCAAGCAGCAATCGTGAAAACATGAAAACCACTCGTTGCATGAAATTTTGCAAGACTCAGATGATTTTTCAACTGATATATTCTATTTCATTTGCTCAGGTCAAAAAAAATCTGTCGCCCGATTTCACTTATGGATCTTTCCAATTGCACAGGACGACTGGAGAACATCCAGAAAGCACATTAGTTTGCATCTATCTTCTGAGAACTGCAATTTGGATTATTGGTTGTTCAAGGCCCCTGTGAAGATGTTACCTCTTTGACTCATCAGTGGGTGATTTGGGTGAGACTTATCTGTAACTCACTGTGCCAGTTTTACCGGTTTAAATCCACATTTAGTGCAATTTATGAAATGATTCCAAAATGTTGCTCCCCATTTTTGTTTCGCTGCATTAAACCTGAGACACCAGACAGGAATATCTAAAGTTAGTTTTAAGCTGCAGACTTTTGTTGACCTTGATTCCTTTTATTCATTGGGTGACAACCACCATTTTGTTGAATTATTTAAGTATTCATATGAAAATTATGAAATTATGTCCCATATATTGATTGAAACAGCTGGTTTAAAACTGAAAAAATAGATTTTCACACCTTGCCCTTTTAAAAAAAATTCAGTTCTCAAGTTGTGGAAAACACTTCTGCTCCTTTGTAACAATAGCTCCAGGTATGGTTCTTGATTATCTCCTTTGCTCCTGCCCTCCTCTTTGCTTTGCTGTGTCATACAAAGGCCTTTTCTATCTACTTGTAACAATCTTATGAAGGTTCCCCAAAGGCGACGTTAGTTTGACTTTTATCATTTCAGATGCCATAGAACCTGTATTTTCCTTTATATTTTCAGTTTTGATTTAATCAAACAGAAACAGCAATTAAGCACATTGCCACTTTACCTGCAGGACCAGAATCTAAAATTAGCCAAAACAATTAGAAAGCAAAATACTGCAGAAGGTGTAATTACTCAATAGGTCAGGCAAGACCTTTTGGAGACAGAAAAACAGTGCTAACATTTCAGGTCAACAGTCTTTCCAAATATGCCAGAAAGGAGATGTGGGCAGGGCTGAATAGGTCTGGTTCTAGGAATGTGCCACATATCATACAAAAAAGCAGGCATGGCTAGAAGTTGTGAGGACCGATATCAACATCTTTTATTTAGAGAAAATGAATGGAGTTGACTAGGAAGGTGCCTTGTGTAAGAACAAGTGCAGCCAAGCAGAGAAGGGTGATGGTGAATGGGGTCTGATTGGGCTCCTGTTCCGCTGAACCGATTTCTTCTCATCTTGACTTTTTATTGTTCTCCTCTTGTCCTGTTTTGTCCTAACCACATCAGTGACACTTTTGATGCCTTCTGTAATTTCAATAATGTCCCGAAATAGGTAAAACAGGTTCACCAGGCAATCCTGTATGTGCGCTTGGGAAGGAGGTAGAACAGACGGTTCAGGGAGAAGGAACTTTAAGACTGATGGCAGATAAGGGAAGATTTCCAGTGGAAATGATGTCAAGGACAGTCATAAACAATAGTTTGATGTTTAATAATAGATTCATTGTGTGGGGGAGGTAGCTCAGCTCAAAGCTTTTGTTCAGTTAGTCTCCAATTAGTTTTCCTAAAATCTACCACCAAGATATTAGAATCTTTATTTTAATAGATAGTCACTACTTCTAACCATGATGTGATTTTGCCTCCACCTGGTGCAGCAATGCTTATGTTATTCCACACAACGTAAAAAATTGGAGATGCATATTGTGGTATTGAAGAATTTAGCAGACAGCTATTACAGTTAATTACTATTTTTAATCATTATATAACAATTGATCAGCATGCTTCAAGTAGAAAACCATGCTTCAGGTGGTCCCCAGGATAAGATAAAGTATGAGGCCTTTGTGCCGTCAGGTCACATGCTATGATACATTGATGGTATTACGTAGATGTCACTTAAAGGAATACTGACCATAAGAGATAACATAGATTCTTAAAGCCGAAGGAAAAATTGTGACTTCTATTCTGTACCAAACAGCCTGAAAGCCTACACACACGATTCAAAATGCACTCTCACTGATTGAAGTGCTGCACTGCAAAGCAAGGTGAAGATGTTGCCATTGTGCGGATTAACATTAGTTTACATACTGTTAGTGGGTTCCACAAGGCCTCTGTACATGCAGAATGCAACAGTGAAACTGTTTGTCTTTCATGGCTTTAGGAATTACGGATATTTACTGTTAAAATCAAAGATTCAATTGCTCAGTGCGGGGAGCTTCAGAAAATATACTCATCTAAATTGTTCTTTACCACGTCTGATAGACTTTCTTTTAGTTTACAACTGTGATTATTTTAATTACTTTGTTTCCCCCAACAGCAAAAATATTTTCTTATTAAATGTGACATGTAGTGTCATACTTACGCCAATTAGAATTACGAAGAAAAACTTTGAAATCAACACTTCAAAATGTAATGTAAAGAGGTCAGGTGACTTTATTTTAGTTCATCAATACACATGGAACTACAATATACCTTAGTGAATCTTCACTCATTTGGATTGTATCTGCAGATCTCATATTACTAATATTGCTGATCAACTCTAAACTACACTTCTACTATACCCAGCAACTTCAGGTTGAGTTTTATTGGGTGGAGGGGTGGGATATTTAGCGCTTGTCCCACAAGATGAAATGCCAGATTGCCAACAGACCCAAGGCCTTGCACCAAAAAAAAATGATGCAGCCAGCCTTAAGCTGAGGAGAGTGGGAGGGCCACCCTTCAGAAAGAAGAAGCATTTTCCTTGAGAGCCGCTGGTCAATCAAATTGGCAGACTGCCACCGCACCATCAACACTGCCAGAACCTGGTTCACTGCTGAGACTACAACGCGGTCCCAGGATGAAGACAGCCATGTTAAGTCCTGGGTTTGGATAGAGAATAATCAGGAAACCTAATGGCATGGGAGTGAGTTTTGATGGCCTATTTCGGTGATTTTTCTGGTTAAAAAACAGCACATGCACTCAATGTCACTTGTCTACACAATCTACATTCTATCATTGGCAGCATAATATTTGGATCAATTAGCTTGTTAACGAGCTCAATTCCCCGTTAGTTACTTTTTTTTGGTGGTCAGGTTCCCAAGTTGGCACCTGCCTGCCAACTGTTTTAATAAGAATGGCTGGAGGAAATAGGTAACAAATTGGTGGGCCTTGCAACCTGTCATATTTTATGTGCACTCCCTACCATCCTGAAAGCACTCCCAGCAGGGAATTGTAAAATCCAGCCTATGGGATCTGAAAGTGTTGGAAACTTCAACATCCTTCTACATCATGCTTTAACATGAAGCAACAGAAACTCCAGCCCAATGCAGTCAGTGAAACTTCAACATTAGATCAGGACCCTGATAGTCCAGCTCCATGTCTGATTTATGGCTTTTCAGTGGCTGTCCTATCAAATGACATGAGTTAGCTGGTAGAACCGAGAATGTTTATCCCATAAATTACTTTTTGAAAATTGCAGTACTGAGTTCGAGTTTCACTTTGAGATTTTCAAATCAACAACTGAATGAAGCAAAAATTCAATAGCTTCTACCTAACTCAGACTTAACGGAGTTATCAATTTAGTAGCTCCAAAGAACAATTAAAATCCCATAAAAGCATACAAGTAATGAATCTGGTTTCTACAGAGATTCAAACCTGTCATTGTTGGGTATAGGAAAGGTTATTTCTTCATGTTATTACATCATTAATCACAATGCTTATTGTCTGGTCTCCTGCCTGTGGTCAGATATGGAGCCCTTCATCAGCTTAAATTCATTAATATTGCTGTTTCTATTTATAGCTGAAAATCACTAAAAAAGGAACATTAGTTTAAATAAACCATTTGTTAAAATGTTGCAACTTCAGTGTTTGATGCCTTACTTTAATATTTAACAGAAACAGCAATAGAGAGAGCTACAGTTTGCTCCCTATAATTGTTTAATTTGCTTGCAAAGGATTAATTATAGTCTTTGGGCCTTGAATTTTGTTGTTTTTTAAATACTGAGGAAATAACACTCTGGCGTGCCTTATAAGAGAATGATTCTGAAAGGTTAATGTGGGAAACTGAAGTGATCTTGCCCCAAAATGTTGATGTTATAAGACAGAGGGTAGAATCTTTTAGGGATGCGAGTGGTATTGGCTATGCCAAGATTTGTGGCAGATTTGGACGAGAGGTCTGAGGCTTATCTTGAGCATCTCACTTCATCTTTCACAATTTTGACAAGTAGCGCAGAAAGTTGCTTGCCAGGCAGCAGCATGTTAGCAATTATTGCTTGTTAAATGTTGTCAGTGGTTCCTCATTAATATAAATTTCTCTATATTACTAGTTACGTAAAGCAAGCCAGACATCAAGAAAACTCGACATGGAAGTCACAGAGTTGGGTAGCTCATGAATTCAACTCATCATTTGTTCTGAAGGGCCTCCATGTTGGACACTAGGCACCAAAATGCTCCGTGGGTACTGGCTACATGCACCTCATGTCCATTGGCATCTGACATGTGCCAGCATCTAAGAACCCTCATATCACATCTTTAATCCACTTAAGGATGCTTCTGTATTTCCATGCTGCACCCCAGGCCGCATTGGCAACTATCATTGTAATGCCGCAGCAAGGACACTGTGTGCTCAGGGATATGCACGCGCACATAGACTGGACCAAGTTGCATCTTTAGGCTGTTTGTTTATTGTCATAGCGCACTCACTCTGAGCCTATCTGGGTGCTCACAGTCTTGCTTTGTGCGCTTTGTCCCCTCAGCAAGCACCCCAGGTTCATATCACTTCTGTCTTGCTGTGCCATTTAACAAAATTTAACAAACAAAGACAAAGGAAAGAAGCTTGCCAAGATTGTTAGCAGTACTCAACTGTATCAATATAGAGACTCAGGGGTCCCGATACAACAAGTTAAGGGCAGCCTCTTTTACCAGTTTGGGAGCTTGGATATGGTGTCTTAGTCACTCAGGGTGCTTAGACTAAGGTTTCTGTCCACATTAGGAGTGAGGAGATTAATGTCAGGCAGCACACCATCCATCTTGACTGTTTCAATCCTATAGTAGACTGTTCTCATCTCATGAGAGAGACAAGGAAGTATTAAAGAAGATGAAACTGACCCACACAGCTGTTACTTTTGGTGTAGGGAGTAAAATGACCTGAGCGAGTAAGTAGTCAGCAGAGAGGTCATGCAGTGATAGTGTGAAGTATCAGGCAGAAGATGGTGGCACTTCGGCCAGCAGAGTGAACTTGGACTAGATTAGTATAGTCTGGTGTTGTAGACTGCCCTGCTGGTCCTGTGGGAGAAGGATGTCCTGCCTCCCTTCCATCCCTTCCAGCAGGATGCCCAGGTCCATGTTTTCAAAAGGGGTACTATTTCCCCTTGCGCTTTTAAACGTGGCTTGGGTGGAAGGGATGCCACTTAATTCCAGGTTTTCTGCAGAGTGGCAAGTTGCTCTGGGAATGGAATGAAGTAAGATGGAACTGCAATCAGAAGTGAGGAACATTATGAGGATGGTGTAGGTAGTTAATGAGGTGAATTTGGTAAGATGAGGTAAAAACCTCTCCAATAATATGACTCAACTTGAACTTGGCCAGAAATAGCCCAAAAACAAAATCATCAGATCTTGTAGGGTGAAGATTAATCTCCATGTTCCTTCTGATAATCGTCACCAAAATTTCTAACTCTTTAATGTAACTGTTACCTAAATGCTATGATGCAATAAACCACATCCTGATTAAGACAAGAGCCTCTTCTGAACAAGACTCACTAAAGGCTTTCCAGTTTTGCTGTAAATCCACTTGATCCTTCGACTGGGAAAGAGGATGTTGGAGTAATCTACCCCAACCACAAGCTGGGAGTGGTTGGCATCATAGTCCATATAACATAGCATAGTGCCAAGTCAAGAAAGCAATATTTCTCAGCAGAAAAGCTTACAAGCTATTCTGAATTAAAACATGATATGCCAAGTTGACAAAAAAAAATCCTTCTCACTGTCTTGCAAATTGGGTACAAAATTTTTCTTTTCAAGAACAGAACAAGAAAATTTTATATTATATTTCCGCTGATTCAGGGAACATTACAGAAAATGTCCATAAGAAACTGAGTATAGGTTTATTGCCTCCCATGACATTCATCCTGAAAAGTTTGGTCAAAACTGCCTAAAGTATCAAAACTACAATAATCCCTTTTTACTTGTTAGAACATAGAACATAGAACAGTACAGTACAGTACAGGTCCTTCGGCCCATGATGTTGTGCTAACCTATAATCCTACTAAGGTCAAACTATCCTGCATACCCTAAATTTTACTATCATCCATGTGCCTATCCAAGAGTCGCTTAAATGTCCCTAATGTATCTGACTCTATTACCACTGCTGGCAGCGCATTGCACACTCCCACCACTCCCTGTGTAAAGAACCAACCTCTGACATCTCCCCTATACCTTCCTCCAATCACCTTAAAATTACACCCCCTCGTAATAGTCATTTCCTCCCTGGGAAGAAGTCTCTGACTATCCACCGTATCTATGCCTTTCATCATCTTGTACAGCTCTATCAAGTCACCTCTCATCCTTCTTCGCTCCAATGAAAAAATCCCCTAGCTCCCTCAACCTTTCCTCATAAGACCTGCCCTCCAGTCCAGGCAGAATCCTGGTAAATCTCCTCTGCCCCCTCTCTAAAGCTTCCACATCCTTCCTATAATGAGGCGACCAGAACTGAACACAATATTCCAAGTGTGGTGTAACCAGGGTTTTATGGAGCTGCAGCATAACCTCGCAGCTCTTAAACTCAATTCCCCTGCCAATTAAAGCCAACACACCATACGCCTTCTTTACAACCCTATCAACTTGGGTAGAAACTTTGAGGGATCTATGGACGTGGACCCCAAGACCCCTTTGTTCCTCTGTACTGCCAAGAATCCTGCCGTTAACCCTGTATTCTGCATTCAAATTTGACCTTTCAAAATGAATCACTTCACACTTTTCCGGATTGAATTCCATCTGCCATTTCTTTGCCCAGTTCTGCATCCAGTCAATGTCCCATTGCAACCTTACAACAGCCTTTCACGCTATCCACAACTCCACTAACATTTGTGTCATTGGCAAACTTACTAACCCACCCTTCCACTTCCTCATCCAAGTCATTTATAAAGATCACAAAGAGCAGAGGTCCCAGAACAGATCCCTGCGGAACACCACTGGTCACCGAGCTCTAGGCTGAATACTTTCCATCTACTACCACCCTCTGTCTTCTATTGGACAGCCAGTTTGGTATTCAGACAGGCAAAATTCTCTGAATCCCATGCCTCCTTACTTTCTAGATGAGCCTACCACGTGGAACCTTATCAAATGTCTTGCTAAAATCCATATACACAACATCCACTGCTCTGTCTTCATCAATGTGTTTTGTCACATTCTCAAAGAATTCAATAAGGCTTGTGAGGCATGACTTGCCACTCACAAAGCCATGCTGACTATTTCTAATCAAACTGTGCTTTTCCAAATAATCATAAATACTATCTCTCAGAATCCACTCCAATAATTTGCCCACCAGAGAAGTAAGACTGACCGGTCTGTAATTTCCAGAATTATCCCTATTCCCTTTCTTGAAGAAGGGAATGACATTTGTTCATATTTATTTTTTACCTTTCTCAATGCACTCTTTTTTGTCCCAGGTTGCAGCTGCTTCAATTAATCTCCTGACGGAGAGTTGGCATAAATTTCACCGATGGACAAAAATAACCAAACTAAATTCCAGACTACCTATTATACCAATATGTCCATTACTCATCTCTCTGTGTTTGTCCAAATACAAAAGTTGCTCTCCCTATCATTCCCCTCAAGTGCAAGATCAAATTATTCTACATGTCTACATTTTAAACTCATTTCCTATCAGATATATAACTGTGCTCACTGTTGGCAGCTAATTTTGCTGATGAAAATACATTTTATTTTTAGGCAAATTCTGGAAAAAGCCATGACATGGAGGTGCTGATGTTGGACCAGGGTGGGTTACGTCAAAAGTCACATGACACCAGGTTATAGTCCAACAGGTTTATTTAAAATCACAAGCTTTCAGAGCACTGCTCCTTCATTAGTGAAGTGGAAAAAAATCAGATTGTGCAGAGCAGCAATGTGTATCCTGTATTTTGTTTCAGGGATGTAGCATGATGCATCAAGAAGTAGATAAATGTTTAAAATGAAACAGCAAACTATCTGTTAAAAATAGAAGTTTAAAAAATTTTAGCAGGAAGAACAATTAAATACATTTTATGGTTGGTCAAACTGTAGCTAAGCCAAGGAATGTCTGCTTATGGTCTATGCATTGGTGGTAATTTTAACCTGATTAGCCCAGCAGAGACATACGTTCTACACCGTGAGGTTACTCCTTAGTGAATTGTAAAATTGGCACATATAAAATGTCATGACTCCCCAACACCAGTGCATACTGAGCGAATTACTGCAATGTATTATTCTTCCCCTTTTAGTAAACAGCACTAACTTCAATCTGTTTACAAAGTAATTACCATTAGTAACAATTAGTATTATTAATACGTTTACCCAACCAACATTATACAGTATTATTTATAAGAATCATTTAAGGTGAATTTAAATGGTTCTTGATGATGAGAAACGTCTATAGTAAAGTATTGCCTGGGATCTTTTAAAATTCCTAACACAACTTTAGTATGATTGCTGAGTTAAGCACATTTGGAAAGCCTTTTAAATAAAGTAATTATCAATGTGGAGACTGGGATCATCTCTTGGAAGGATGAAGATGGATTTTTTTTACCCTTGGAGACTAAAATGTCTGGAAACAGTACTTGTGATGAAATATAATTTTTAACTAGTTATAACAGCAAAAACAAGTGCAAGCTTAATTCAAGGGTTATGTTCTTCA
This sequence comes from Ginglymostoma cirratum, assembly GCA_024137785.1. Taxonomy (NCBI): domain Eukaryota; kingdom Metazoa; phylum Chordata; class Chondrichthyes; order Orectolobiformes; family Ginglymostomatidae; genus Ginglymostoma; species Ginglymostoma cirratum. The sequence continues at coordinate 2,888,963 of JAHRHZ010000050.1, forward strand.
GCTTTGCCACATGGGGAGTGGGACACTCGGGCCTAAAATTGGATTACATTGACTTGCAATGAGCAACATCAGCATGGAGACCTATTAGACTGCTCTTCTGACTTTTGTTTCTATTTCAATGAATTGGCTGAGGTATTCATATGATGGCAAATTGGCATTATCCATTTTTCACAGTTACCTGCAGTCAAAACCATGACTAACATTGTAATATAATGCCAATTTGACAGGAATAATGTCACCGTACCCTTCAAAGCTTTCCGTTGGAAGATCCAGCTGCAGTTTTAGAAGGGCTGTAATGCTGAACTTTTACCTTTATTTCTTTATTTTCCTGATTTGAATATTAGATTTTGTGTCCAGGTATCCTTGTACCTAAGATGGCACTGCAGTTGGTGCCTTTGTACACTTTTCGCTGTATTCTTGTATCTCTGTACTTCAGTACATGTGACTAAATACCTAATTCTATTTCTTTACTGCAGTGCTCAGATCACTCTGATCAAAGTTGTATCAGAGATAATAGGTACTGCAGATGCTGGAGAATCCGAGATAACAAGGTGTGGAGCTGGACGAACACAGCAGGCCAAGCAGCATCATAGGAGCAGGAATCGTACCTGAGAAGAACAGGACCTCAAAAGAAAAGCCTATGTATTTAACAGAGCCCACAGGCCAGTGGGGTTGACAACAAAGCGACAATAAAGCAAATTCAATTCAATGGTTCCTTCTGACTCCCATTTCTGATCTGCAGCCATAAGACTCTGAACCCAGTGACTATTCCTGCTGCTGCAAGCAACTCATATTTGCAATGGCAGTTGACTTTACCCATCCATTTCCAGAAATAAGCCCCAAGGAGGAAAGGCTTGTGCTGGGAAAAGTGCCAACTGTATAAATTGCCTCAACCTGGAAGTGAAGAAAGTGTTGGATCAGATCAGGGAAATAGGATGGCGGGGGGGGGGTGGGGAGGAAAACCAACCTGAGATATCAAACTGCAGACTGGGCATAGATTACTGTGTAGATATGATATGACAACAAAATCCTTTTACAGCTCAAGTTTGTAAACACTACATGATGAAGCTGGTAGCAAACAATATCTGCACAGTGATGCATCCTGAGAATACGTACTTCATTCAAGTACAGATTTTATAGAATATTGCTGCTCCTCACTGGGGTAGTGTGCTGAGAATCAAGCGAAGCATAAGACTTTAAGAAATACTTGGAATTCCCCGATATCCCTGACTTTTAGACACAGGTTGACAAAAAGCACAGATCGGGTTTCTGTACTAAACAAGAATTATTTTTATTACAACTAGATAGATTCTGGAGATAAACAATTATGAATCATCAATACGTAAAACTTCACGAGTGAGGATTCTTGAGGTGCAGTTAGTAGCATCCCAATCTCTACTCCAGGAGTCTGCGTTCAAGGTCCACCTTCTCCAGAGATGTATAATAACTTCCCTCAACAAGGTGATTAGGAAATGAATAACTTTACTAGTTAAAACTGTAACCCGCTTATAAAGCTTCCCCAGTATATACGCATACAGACTGACAGAAAAAAATGGGTTCTGGTCGCCGCATTATAGGAAGGATGTGGAAGCATTGGAAAGGGTGCAGAGGAGATTTACCAGGATGTTGCCTGGTATGGAGGGAAGGTCTTATGAGGAAAGGCTGAGGGACTTGAGGCTGTTTTCATTAGAGAGAAGAAGGTTAAGAGGTGGCTTAATAGAGACATACAAGATGATCAGAGGATTAGATAGGGTGGACAGTGAGAGCCTTTGTCCTCGGATGGTGATGGCTAGCACGAGAGGACATAGCTTTAAATTGAGGGGTGATAGACATAGGACGGATGTCAGAGGTAGATTCTTTACTCAGAGAGTAGTAAGGGCGTGGAATGCCCTGCCTGCAACAGTAGTAGGCTCGCCAACTTTAAGGGCATTTAAGTGGTCATTGGATAAGCATATGGATGATAATGGAATAGTGTAGGTTAGATGGGCTTCAGATTGGTTTCACAGGTTGGCGCAACATCGAGGGCCGAAGGGCCTGTACTGCGCTGTAATGTTCTATGTTCTATTCTGTGCAAAGGGAAAGACTGGGAAGGCAGTTCAATAGTCTTTGCCCACAGGGTTCACTGAGATGATAGCTCTGCTGATCAGAATGCTGCTTCTCAATTTTCCTTCTCCAGATGCTTTCACTTGTTATAGAAGGTACAGGGTGACTGCTGCATATAGTTAAAATGTTTGCCTTATTAATTAAAAATTACAGCTTACAGAAATTGATGAAATGAGATAAACTGTGTTTTTCAGACTTGGGATAACAAGGTGTACAGCTGGATGAACAAAGCAGGCCAAGCAGCATTAGAGGGGCAGGAAAGCTGATGTTTCGGGCCTAGACCCTGCTTCAGAAATGACTCCAGAAAGACTCCTCTTTTTCAGACTTGAGATGCTCTTATTGCAGAGCAAAAGCAGCTTGTTCCCTTCCAGAGATCTAATGGCTTCTGACTTGAGCATTCACACCCCAAGCTGTTTCAGTTACCTGGGAGATAAACACTTTGTTGTTGGCCGGTCCAAGGCCTTTGTCAACAAATAACTGGTCACCAGTGTACAGGCAAACACTACAGCTAACAAGCACTACTGCTTTCTGAGGAAGGGTCACTGGACCTGAAACGTTAACTCTGTTTTTCCCCTTTACAGAGGCTGCCAGACCTGCTGAGCTTTTCCAGCAACTTTGTTTTGTTACAGCTAACTTTGTTTTTACTGGGAACTTATGAACCAACACTCTTGATAAACCAGCAAAAGTTATACAGTTGAAATGCCAGAAGTTTACTGTATTATTGCGATCTCTGCAATGTAGTCAGTTTGGGGTGTGAGTCAGAAGGCTCTGTGCCAGTAAGTTTTATTTAAGTTGCATTATTATTTAAGTGATTTGTGCTGTAAAAAAAAGTAGAACAGTTATGTGTATATTCCTGCATTACTTTGTTATTACTTTGTGTTTTTACATGGATTATGTGGACCTCTTGATCAACAGGAATATTTGACCAGTACATCCCTGGCCTCATTGATGCTAGTTAATAAAACACTTGCTTTGCTTGTTGCTAGACTAATCTCTATCCACCGAAGCTGCCTGTTTCTAGCTCATCTGTAACTAGGCTTTCCCTGCTGCTTGAACTAACAGCTCTGTAAGCATACTTACAATGAGTGTTAGGTTGATTGACTATTAAAAAGTGCAGCAATCCTTCAAAAATGTTGGCTTTTAAAAATAATTCTATTCTCATTTCAGTGCACAATCAAAAACACGGAAAACTAAAAGGATACGATCAAAAGTTTTGTAATAATATTTAATTACTGTGGTCTGACATCCCATTTATCTGTGATGCCAATTTTAGTTGCAATTCCTAGTGTGTTCACAATGTTATGAAAATAATTTATATTCATAATTAAAATGAAAGCTGCTGAGTCATAGTTTATGCAGATCACTTTATATACCTATGGTTATTAAGTACCGTATACTGACCAGTTAACAGTAACAACAATGTTTAAATAAGCAGGAACCAGATTATCGGCACCATAGAAATGGTAAAATAATTGGAGAAAGGTGATGGGGAAATTCAACTCAATCAGAACATCTAGGAAATTTGGGATATCTGCATTATCTGAAGATTCATGGTGAAATGCTTGTACTACCTAGATAACAAGCATGGGGCTTGTTATCTCGGATTCTCCAGCATCTGCAGTACCTTTTATCTCTGCTTGTACTACCTACCCTGTTTATTGACGACATGACAATTTACAAAGCACTATTTATGCCATCTAACATCAAGCAATACAGTTTTAAAAGGAGGTGGGAATTGGCTGCTGTTTTTGAAATTATAAATCAACGTTGGAAATGGCAGCAGACCCAGCCTCCAACCTCTGGTTGTAGACATTACTGCGTAGCGCTGCTTCAGGAGGCGATCTGGATAAGCGAAGCACTTAAAAAAGCGCTCCAAGGCAAATTAAAGTACAAGAGATAAAAACATAAGCAATTTTGACACTGTAATGAAAATTTGCACCAAGTATTGTGCCTTACATCAGTCTGGGGAGGCTGCAATAATATAAAGGATGGATTAATTGGAAAATGGTAATAATTAATTAATAACACAGTTATAGAAAACAGGCCTTTGGAGACATCTTTCCCTATTCTCTACATGTAAAGAATTAAAAAAATGAGTTATTACTCAGAGCTTGGGCCTCAAATTCATAAAATCAGGCAGGTACTTAGATAACTCTACATTTGGATATAGCTCTTGATGCCAACTTCAGCATTAAGATCTAATTAATAGTTGTCGCACAGACAGTTTCAAGGTGAGACAAAAAATCTATAACTAGTATTGGACGATCATTTGGATCAAAACTTTATGCAGGAATATAAGGAAAAGGCAGGAGATTAGCCTTAGGTAATGGAATTGGTGCAAAGACAATGGGTTGAATGGCCTCCTTCTGTGCTACAACAATTTCGTGATTTTGTGATTCAACAATGCCATCTGACACAGCCTTTGCAAAGATACCTATAGTATTTAATAAAGGATGTGTAACAAGAGTGAATTAACTAAATAATTTAAGGAATTGCATGATTTCATATGTATAAACGTGAAATGATGCAAATCATTATGCAAAACAAAAGTACATTACTGAAGAAGGGTCCAGACCCGAAATGTCAGCTTTCCTGCTCCTTTGATGCTGCTTGGCCTGCTGTGTTCCTCTAGCTCTACACCTTGTGATCTTACATTGCCCAGGTCTGTAATTGATTATTTACTGAAAGTACGCAGTTTATGTAAGACAGTTGGTAGCAAATGTAATCAAATACCTGGATGATAAGACCATAATCCTAACACATTGGAGCAGAAGTGGGCCATTCAGTCCATTGAGCCTGCCTCACCACTCAACGAAACTGTAGCCAATCCAACAATCCTTAACTCTACCCTCCTACCTTTTCCACGTAGCCCTTGATTCCTTTACTGATTAAAAATCTGTCCATCTCAACATAGAATATAATTAACAGCACAGCCTCAACAGTTCTCTGTGGTAAAGAATTTCACAGATTTATTACCCTCTGAAATGATTTTTTCCTTATCACCGTCTTAAAAGTGTGGTCCCTGGCTCTGAGATTATGCCCTCTGGCCCTAGACTTTCTCACATGGTGAAACAACCTTTCTGCACCCACCGTTTGCTAAATAAAGGTGGTAGAATGGCAATTTTCCAATCCCCTGGAATATTTTTAGAATCTAAGGATTCTTGGAAGATTACTAGCAGTAAATTCACTATCTTTGTAGCTACTTCTTCTAGTACTCTGACATGCATCCCATCAGGTCCAGAGACATTATCAGTCTTTAGCTCCATTAGTTTCCACAGCACGTTTTCTCCAGTGACAGTAGTTATTTTATTTATTTCCTCTCCTCCTTTTTCATCTTATTTCATCATTTTGGAATTTTATTAGTGTTTTGTACCGTGAAGATGATGCAAAATATTTATTCAATTCCGCTGCCATTATTATTTCTGCAGCCTCATTATTTAAGGGGGCTATATTCACTTTGGCTTCCCTCTTTCTTTTTAAAGAAACTCTTGCTGTTTGCTTTGATATTATGTGCCAGTTTACCCTCAATGTTTATCTTCTATCTTTTTTGCTCATCTTTGTTGGTTTTTAAAAGTTTCTTTATCATCTAGTTTACCACTAATCTTTACCAATTTGTATGATTTTCTCTTTATTTGATGCTCTCTTCAATTTCCCCAGTTAAGTAATAATTGGTTTATCCCCTTCCTAGAATCCTTCTTCCTCATTGAGATATATCGTTACTGTCATGAACAAAAATGATATTCAAATATTTCATATAGGAACATCCACCACCCCAACTCACTTTAGTGTTAACAACCTGAGGCCTAATTGATGTAGCATGCTTTTATATGGCCAGCCAGGGATTGGAGCATCCGAAAAATGTCTGAGAATGGTCGTTAAGGCCCATTTTATTTTATTTCGATCAGAGACGCTCAGGTGACTGGAGATCCTGAACAATGTCCTAGTCAAGCAATGTATGGAATGGATCTGATGAGGAGACCCTATTGAAAATGTAAATTAACTCTGCTTGCTGGCATCATCAGGGAAGCATCATCTCAGTTGCACAAAGAAAATATTGAATGGGTATTATTTAAACTCTTCTATGATATGCCTGGGTTGTAGGAGGTAGAGTGGACAGTTGAACAGTTAGATATATAGGTTGGTTGGGAACATGGGGAAGGTCAGTGCTTGTGGGGTTAACAGGGTTATCAAGGTTATCAAGAAGAGAATACATAAGTTTTGGGGTTCATGAAAGGTAAGAGGCTGAAACTGAGACTCACTGTGGAAAGGGTGGGCCACACATAGGGCAAGCCTTCCTGATAACTGGCTATATTTTGCAGCAAGTTTTCCTGTGGATTCTGCCGTGCCCCTGAGAGGGCACCTCCCTCAGGACTGATGTGGTGGGCTTGCACCATTCCTGCTGACTTCCTTTTTAACCTCCAGTGTTCAGGACCAGAGTAAGATCACATGAATCTTTGGGAGTTCTCCTTATGGGGCTGGGTTGGCCTTTTCATACCCTAGTTTGTACTCCCTACCCAGACAGTGGCTTCCTCTTTATCCTGATTTCCCCTCATGTTTTCCCTTTGATGTTGGGTCTGGTTCTGAAAGGGTCAGCACAAAGTTGTTGGGAACGATGGGTGAGCTCAAAGCTCGCAGCAGCAATTGTAACTTCTCTAACTCTGAGGTCTTTCTATTTCTATGAATCCTTTCTCAGGTTGGGGGAACCATGGAAGCAAACTTTAAATTCCTCCAGCAATATGAGTTCACATTGATATGAATTCAATTGTTAAATTTAAATCTGAGATAGACAATTTTTTATTAAGCAAGGATATCTCATTGAATGGTGGAGGAGGCTTGCGGGGCTAAATTGCCTACTCCTGATGTTCCCATAATTCATCTTGGGTAGGCCGTATTTTTGTTTTACAGAGCAGATCCATTGATAGAAATCAATTTAATTTTGCCCAGATTTCTCTACATGAGTTTCTTTCAAGCATTTCTGAACTCCTGTCAAATAAACCTTTGGGAATAATTCATACACTGAGTTTGACAGCTTTGGTCTGTTCATCACTAGCAGATATCTCCCAGTTCAGCATGGAATAGACCTCTTAGGCCCACTCTTTCTGTTGACTTTGTATCATAAGAGTCCATTGCACCCTTCCATCTACCTTCTTGAAAGTAGTGAAGAAGGACTCCACACATCTTCTTCTAATTTGGCAACAAACCTAGCACATCTACAAGCTTCAAAGTTTGGTTTTGGAATAGGTGAGATTGGGTGGAGAGGAGGTTTCACTAGCAATATCCATCTGTCTAGTTTCTCTTAGCCTGTAATACTATATCCAACTTTCAAAACTGGGGGAAAAGTCCATTCCTTCTTGCTCCCTCTTTCTCCGTTATCTATGGCTGCTTTCTGATTTCTTTTAGAGTTCTACACAAAGGTAAGGGGAATAGGTCATTTCATTCTACATCTACCTCCTCTAGAAGAGCGATGTGACCCAGTGCTCTTTCGGGATTCCAAAGTGTTTTACTTTGCTGAACAGCATGATTTGCAATTCCTTAGTCACAGCCTCAAACTAGTCTGTGCTTGGGGTGGCTAGAATTTCAGCAGTTAAATTACCCTGCTCTATGAAGGAAATCCAAATGTGTCATTTTATAGCTCTAAATTAAGGGTACTTGCTGCGGCATCTCATCTGCTAGCTCTTGTGTTGGCTTGGCTGGATTGTTCATACAAAACAATAAGTGTGATATTCCAGTAGGGGGCATGTTAAAACATACCTCTATGACCATTACATTCTGAGGTTGGTCTTAAACCCTGGCTTTCTGGCCCAAAGGTCGGGACATTACTACTGCTTTGCGAGACCCTCCGTTTATTTTATTTTAATAAATGGCTCAGTCATGTTATGAGAGTCCTCTGTGCCACGTAGGACTTGAACTCAGGTCTTCGGGCCCAGGGGTAGGGAACTATCACAGTGACTCAAGATCTCCTATTCCTGGAAGTGATGAGTTTGCTGGTAATTGCTGGAAATTTCTGTGTTCAATAGCAACATTTTAAAATCTAGTAAGAGTCTGTTTAAAAATATTAAAATGAGATAGTGTCATTTTTTTAAATTAGGGTCTCTCTTTTCCTACCCGCTGGGCATCACAATTACAAAGATAAATGTAAGTGAAAATGATCAAATGCTTCAGGAAAGTGGTATCTCCTGTGATGCAAAAACCATAGAATTTGACCTGAGGAACACAATGACTTGGATTTGAAAGTTATTAAATAGATATCCATAAGTTTTTTTTTCATGCAACTTCAAGAATACAAGGAAAAAGATTACAGATCTTTAGGTTTTTCACAGTTATGAGCTGCTTAAACCATCTTCCACACATTAAATAGGCAGGGTAGAGTCTACGAAGTGAAATGAGGGAGTGTTTTAAGGGTTGATACAAGAAACTTAAAAAGTGTCAAAGAAACATTATGAGGTTGAAATTCATGGTCAATGCTGGAGGCTGGAAGTCACATTGTAGAAGCAAGAGATAGGGACAATGCCTTCCTATGTGGCTTGTGTGGCGTTCTATCATGGAATGTGTACACACATGAGTGGCCACATTGTGTATCAGGATAGTGCTATCCTCATAGAACACAGCCCAAAGCTGAGACAATCCCAGAATGCCTAATTTACACCATACATCTCCAGGCAACAAATTTACTTGTCATGCATTAAGCAATAAGCCCAAAGTTGCAAGATGGGCCATGTGTTAGCATTTCATGAGAAGCCAACCCCCAATTGTAGGTGAGGTTGTATTAAGATCTTGTGATGTACATAAATGCAATAGAACTACACTGGAGTGCTGTCAGAGGTGCAATGGTGATTACCTGGATTTGCCAGAAAGTGCTATGCATCCTCAGAGATAAGAAAGGAATAAGTCGGTTGCAACAGGCAGAGGAGCGGCAGTGACAGCGCCTCTGAGTCAGCAGCACTACAGGTAGATGATGCTGCGGGTGCAGAGAACACAAACTCTCTACCATACTTCCTGCCTGACAGTGGCAGGAGGTTACTGGACGGGACAGGCAATATACCCAGCACCTTGGTGTGAATGTTCACCAGCATTCTCCTGTATGCCATCCATTCAAGGCCTAAGTCACCTGTAATTGTACAGATTTGTAATCTTGCCCCATCGTGAATTGGCCTACAAAACAGTTCTACAAACATATGAATTATGTACAGGATTAGGCCCATTGTACCCTCAAGCATACTTATTCAAAAAGACAATGGCTGATATTACTTCCCTGCCTGCGTCTGATAACTTTTCATCCATTGCTGTAAAGAGCATACCTACCTCTGTCTTAAAAATATTCCAATACCCTTTCAAGAAGAGAATTAAAAAGACTTATGATCTACTGGTGATTCACATTCTTAAACTATGACCCCTACTTCTAGATCCTCCCACAATAGGACAATATCTTTCGACATCCACACTGTCAAGACCCCTTAGGGTATTATTTGTCTCAATCAAATTGCCCTTACCTCAGTGAATATAAGCTGAGCTTGTCCAACCTTTTCTATGTGACAACATACATTCCTAATATTAGTCTAGTACACCTTCTCAGAACTGCTTCCAAATCATTTACATTCTTCCTTGAAAATGGAAACCAATGCTCTACAGAGCACTCCAGGTGTCAAAAGTGCCATGTACAACTGAAATTTAATCTTTGAATTTTTGCAGCCAATTCCCTGGTAATTCAATAAACAATAACATTCTATGAGATTTTCTAATTACTGTCCCTCCTACTAAACTTTTGCAATTCACACACTTAAACACCCAGATCCATTTGCATCTCAGCACTTTGCAATCTGTCACAATATTCTATTTCTTTTTTACTCATGTCACCATAATGGACAATGTTACATATTCCCACATTGCACTGCATTTGCCAAATATTTCCCCACTCATTTGTTATCTATAATTCCTTGTAGCTTACCTACATTTTCTTCATAATTTACTTTCCTACAGATTGCTGAAAAAGACATAATTTGTCAAAACCTTTCATCTTGCACTCAGCAGGACAGTTAGCAAGAAATATCAATGCAAGGGGAAAGCAACATTACTGATTTTTAGGCAGTTGACTGTCAGTCATCATCAATGTTCCCTCTAATTTTTCTTGCTGCTGTGCAGACCTCTGACATCTGTGTGTGTTGGAGCTTCTGGAAGCAGGAGCTGTGTGTTAACTTGCTGATCAGCATTCATGGAGCTTCCCAGTGAATGTACAACTACATGGCCACTGAGCCTCGAGGGAATGTTGGTCATTGTGTAATTAGAGAGTTCACTTGCCAACTAATCAGCATTCTCCTCTTATACTGTATAAATGTTATCTTCCTTTTATATTAGTATTTCTGGTGAATTGTCCTAATGAACGCAAGACAAAAAAAAATTCCAGCAAAGTGTGTCTTTTTTTCAGCAACATTTAAGTCTATACTAGAAACAACTATATCCTATCTGTCATCACCAAATTTAACAATCACATCTCTGATAGCTTCATCCAAGTTATTTTTACAAATTGTAGGAAGTTGAGGCCCCAGCATTGATACCTGTGGCCCATCATTCATTACATCTGCAACCAGAAAATGGCCCATTAATGCATACTGCCTGCTTCCTGTTAGCCAACGACTCTCTTCTCCATGCCAATATAATCCACTCTACACTTTGAGCTTCTATTTTCCACAACAACCTTTGATGTGGCATCTTATCCAATGCCTTCTGGATATAAACTATAACCATTAATCCATCTGCTGGCCATTCATGCATGGATGACACAACTGAAACCAACTTTATAACTAACATCCAAGGCACATAAATGGTCAGAATCTGAGCTGTTGGCTGTGAGACCAACTGAGTGACAGCTCTTCGTAAGTGCTGTGCTGTAGCTCTCTCATCTCCTCTTGAAGCTCCTGTCTGGTCAGCTGGAATTTCTTAGATGTTTCAAATCAGAGGGGAGGGGAGGATTGGGGTGAATTGGGAAGAAAGAAGATGACCAAATCATTAGCAGCCTATTCAACACACCCAACAGCAGGATGAGGGTGTGTCAGGATTTGAAGTAAGACACAGGTGTACCCTCATCCCCAGTGCTCTCAGCAACATCCGATGGCACAGGCTCTGTCACCGCTGGTCTCGTGATGTGGAAAACCGTCAACCTAGAGTTTAGAGATTCAGGTCTTATCCTCGACAAGCTCTGCCCATTCTACTGTGTGCCACCCTTGTCCTGCAAGGGAGATGGCAAAACATCAGTTGCTAGCCAGCATTTGTTTGGGTGACGTGCATGCAATATCTGGAAGTATGTGGACTCAACAAAAAGTCAGTGTGAGTTTGGTATCTTTGATAGGTGTGTGAGAGAGAAGTAGAGAATCTGCATCTTAAGTGTGATACCTAATCCCAAGCAGAACAGGCACTAGAGATTGTGGGGCTGCTGCTAGGGGTCTTCACATCCAAATACTAGGAACTGGCCGTCATGGCCACTTGCTCATTGTCCTGACTGAGGGTTGACCTTGAAGGACAGTTAGCCCTCTCTGAACCATTGCCCGGCTTCAGAACTAACATCCGCAATACCTCATTCATCATCCTGGACCCTCCTTCTGCCCTCGTGTTCAATTTCCATTATTTAATTTCTACTGATTTATTGAATGCGGCTTTGCTTGAAGAGGAGGTACCTACCTTTTAAGAAAAGCAGGTTGTGCAATGCTACTCCGTTTCCTGCACAGAAGGAAGTAGAAGAAGGAAGTAATGCAAGTACCATTCAGTCACACATTGCAATCATACAGATAAACCGAATGCACCAAATGTACATACAGCCCAGCTTGACCCAAACTGAAGCAGGCAGGTCATGAATCTGTGCCCAAAAACAGAGTACAAATTTCTAGCCTTATAAATTTCCCCAAGGTTCAAAGGCAGAGAACTTGGAACTGGTTGCCTCTCCGTCTATTGTCTCAGGGAACATAACTCAGGAGAAATTAGATTTGAAATTAATGCTTTAAAATGAGATTAAATGATTTGCAGAAAATTAAAGCACATCACCAGTGTGAAAAGAAACCAAAGGGACTAAATTTTATTCCCGTTCATCAAAACAATGCAACAATGGCAAAATGATGAGGACACTGATGTGTTTTCCAGCTGGAATGGGCTGCAGCAAAAGAGATTGTGCTGGATCAGGACTGCTGTCTTGCTGCGGTTTGTCCCACATGGGACCAGAGGAAGTAAGTCCATGTAAGTAATGAATGGGTGATAAAGGTAGCTCCTGCACAAATGTGACGAAATCTACTTTCTTGACATTTCTACATATGCAAATAAAAAATTAGGTTTAATGGCAAGTAACTATGTATAGCAAAATATTCATTTTGTATTTGAGAATAAAAATGAGCTAACAGTAAATTGGGGTGGGGGGGTGCAAGGTATAATGGAGAGAAAATTTCAGCAACAGTCTCCACTTAATCTCAATATTTTTAGTCTTGCCTTAATACACAAATTCTGCCAAGTCATGTAGTGGGATTTTGGTATTGCAAGATGGCATTATCACAATAATCTTTCAAGCTCCCGAAACTGATCTAATGTAATACTTGCATTACAGACAGATTATAGTGCTTATTTGACCACATATGGAAGGTTACAACAGTAGTACAATAAGGATAAAGATGTTTGATTCTACAATGATTTTTGTTTCACAGATGATCAGTAAAAAGGGTCAATCACTCATAGTCAAATCACCAGCAATATTTGCTATAGTTCAAACCATGCAATAAGTACAATATGTCCCAGAATAAAAAAAAACACTGCCAATTCTAAATTTGTTTTCACTTTTCTTTTCATTTAAGTTATTATTGAAGTTAGGTGTGTGTTATTAAAAATAATATCCATTTAGGTATGTCTGAAATAATTGAAGCTCAATTTTGTGAGAAATTTCAATGCTAATTTAAGATTTCAGGAACAGAGGGTAAATCGCATTCAATTAATTACAATACATGTTTCATCATTTTCAATTTGAACCTTTTGGTTTCACCAGTGTTTATCCAGGATACTGGGAAATCTGCAGCAAAGGGAGATACTATCTCTCCAAGACTAAGTAGAGAAAAACAAAAGAATTTGAAAAGATGCTGTTCACGAACCAAGTTTGCACTTTCTGGGGTATTGTTGTGGCATTACAAAAGGGCAGCCATAAATCAAGAGGATAACAAGAATTGGGCCATTGAGGAAATATCAAAACATTAAACTACATATATTTACCTGTAAGAACATTAAAGCTTAAAGCTTCCGTTTTCTTGTGAATCACAATAGAAGCTCTGGGGCTCAAATCTCACTCACTCCATCAGGGAGGTAGAGAAGAAGAAATGGAATTCCAAAATTATGCCTTAAAAAGTACTACTAAAATAAAATTGACCCCTTCATTTATTCCTGATTTAATTGTTTTATTTTATTCTTAGGCTTATTTCTTCTCTAATATTACCGAGAAAAACATGCCCACTTGTCTCCTGCCACTGAAGCTAATTTACAACTTAACCTACTAGAAATGGACTTCCTCCATACCTGATGACCAAAAGATATATTCATAGTCATAGTCATAGAGTCATACAGCACTGAGACTGCCTCTTTGGTCCAATCAGTTTAGGCTGAACATAATGCCAAACTTTACCAGTCCCACCTGCCTGTTCCTGGCACTATCCCTCCAAACCTTTCCTTTGCACGAACTTATCTAAGATTCACTTAAATATTGTAACTGAGCCTGCATCCACCACTTCCTCAGGAAGTTCATTCCACAGGCGAACCACCCTCTGTGTAAAAAATTTGCTTCTCAAGTCTTTTTTAAATCTCTCTCCTCTCACCTTAAAAATATGCCCGCTGGTCTTGAAATCCCCCATCCAGGGAAAACACAACTATCACTAATGTAAGCTACACCCTTCTTGATTTTATAAACGTCTATGAGGTCACCTCTCAACCTCCTATGCTCCAGTTAAAGAAGTCCTAGCCTATCCAACCTTTCTGTACAACTCAAATCTTCCACACCTTGGCAACAACCTGGTAAATCTTTTCTGAACCCCCTTTAGCTTAATAATATCCTTCCTAAAATAGGTTTTCCATCCTCTTAAGCTTAATGGTTTGTTTCATTGCTCTCTGATCTCTTTGCCACTTTGATCACTAACCTTATTACTGCACCTTCCCTCTGACCTTAATATGGTCACTCCTTTTACCTATTGACCTGACTATTGTCTTCCTCATTGATTCCTGTCTTTGATCCTTTGCTGTTTCTTCATTACTGTCTCTACTTTTAACATCAGTCACTGTGCTATACCTGGTCTGAACCCCATCACTCAGCTTACATTGGACATATTCCTGGAAGTTTTACCATATGACCTTCTGAAAAATTGTGAATGTGGTCAAGCCAGTGTTTGTCTCACTTCTTCAGAACTATTTTTTTAAAAGGTTCCATCAATGGATATTAGGCCCCTCCATTAGTATGTCGAAGAGTTAACTTGATTTAGGCAACTACCTGTGATGCCTAAAAATGGGTCCTAAGAATTTAGCATTGGGACCAATGTTTACTCATATTTAACAAAGGTCACACTATTGCTAACTTAGTGTGATTTGCTCTTTTTTTATGGCTGAAACATATGAATTTCTACCTCAAGATACCAACCAAACTGCCAAGCTGCCTTGGCCTCATTGTATAACAAATCATCAAAGTATAGCATTAAACAGCACCAAGACAAAAATATTTGCGATGATTCTGATTGGGTTTCCAAAAGTATCATTTAATCACAAAAAACAGAATAGAACGTTTTATTAAATATGTATTAAAGTCAATAAATTAATTATACCATAGCACCAATAAAAAAATACATCACCCCAAAGTTGGGTACTTTCTAAAGACTGAAAATCTATGGTGGATTACACAATTTTGTTTTGTCCAATATTGAGAATCCCTGAATTTTTGCTCCAATTTATTTTCATGGAATGAAATTGAGACTGAGGCGTGTGCAAACAGATGCTCAAGAAATGCGAATATTCTAATAGCAGAATTATTCAAACATTCAAAAGCGAATATCTGAAGTGGATTGCTAAAGAAGGCTGTGGGGTTCTTATTGCATCAGTAGACTTGGTTGGACAAGTGGCAAACAATGTAGAGGCATACCAACAATATCTAAAGATCTGTGGGTGGAAATTCAGGAGTATCCATTTTTGGGAATTAACCCTGTGCACAAATGGTGACACTGTGCAGTCCTGGATATTGGACTTCAGAATTCTTTGCCAAACTGTTGGCTCTGTGGGAGCAGCCCCAGCCTGGTAACTCACAGTTAATGCAGAAGTACATGACAGAATCAGGGAGGATTAAGGGCTTACTGGGGTTGGTTCACTCACCGAGCTGGTCCGATAGTTCGCAGATGTTTCATTACCCTGCTGGGTAACATCATCAGTGCAGCCTCTGATGAAGTGCTGTTGTGTTTTCCTGTCTGGTATTTAAACTTGGGGATCCGTTGGATTTGATTACCTCATTTCCGGTTTTCCTTCGCAGTAGTGTATACGTAGGGTCTAATTCTGTGCGTTTGTTGATGGCCTTCTTGCAACTAGCAACAAAAAGACATGACGAATACTCACTCATTTCCGTTCACATGGATAAGGAGAACCACCAGTGCAAATGGGACAACACCAAGATCCTAGGAGAGGCCAGAGACAAGCACGGGAATTCCTAGAGGCCTTGTTCTCCACCATGAAGGCCATCAACAAACGGATATAACTAGACCCTGTATATACACCACTGTGGAGGAAAACCGGAAATGAGGTCATCAAATCCAACAGACACCAGAGTTTAAATACCAGGCGGGAAAACACAACAGCGCTTCATCGGAGACTGCACTGATGATGCAACCCAGGAGGGTAATGAAACATCTGCGAATTAATGAACCAGCTCGGCGAGCAAACCAACCACAGCATCTACAACCCGAGTTACTGATCTACTGAAGAACCTTAGATTACCGGATTAATTCAGAAAGTTTAGTCGGTGAGCCTCAGGGAAACTGGAGGTCAGGGTCAGGGAGGGAGAGAGATCACAAGTGGTGACCACTGTCTGGATGCCAGGGGGTTTCATGGGAACAGGATATAATAAGAGGTGAGGGCTCATGGTTTCCATATAGAAACAGCAAGGACCAAAATAATTTTACAGTAGGTTACAGAGATATCTTAAGTTAAACAATTGACATTTTGCAGGGGTCTGGCCGGTGTACATAGCGAACTGTTGGCACACACCATCATTATTATTCTGAAAATATCTGTAATCATAAGGCACATAAATATGCAGATTAGCACAGATATTCTAACAATATGGTCTGCACACAGTCCCAGCGCAGACAATCACTGAAATCAGCAAGAACTTCAATTGACTGTACATCACATCTGAAATCCCATAAGAAGGAAAACCTTTTTCATTCAAACTTAACCGGGCTTTTAAAGGTAATGTGATTAATAAAAATTTGATGAAAAACAAACTGGATCTGAAAAAATACTTTGTAATCATGGAGTGTTGTGAAATAAAAATTAGTAAATTATTTAAATCAGTTTTTAAAAATAATTTTTCATAACATTTCTCATGATATTTTAGCTTTCACTTTTCCCATCATATATATTTCCCGAACTCTAACTTAAGTAAACGTTTTAAATGTGATAGGATTTTACTGCTTTTGATTTTTTGTTTAGCTGCCTGTGAAAATCCTTTAATATGATTTGCCACTTCGCAACAGACTATCACAATCACTTGCAGTATGATGCCACTACAATAGAGATGAAATTCTCACCAGGAATAGTAGTCAATAACAAGCCTCCTTGCTTCATTCCTGACCTCAAGCTCTAGGCCAATGTTGCAGAGGTGGTCTCAAACAAGTTAGACCTCTCATTTACATACACAAAGAGGTTGCTGCCCTTTTTTAAAAGTGGGTAAAGGAAGCAGCTAGATAACAAGGCGTGGGGCTGGATGAACACAGCAGGCCAAGCAGCATCATAGGAGCAGGAAAACTTGATGTTTCGGGCCTAGACCCTTCATCTTGTGTCCAATATGACATTTTGCATGCTTCCTCTCAGCAGTGAGTGCATTTCCTACCTGCCACATTGGAAACTGTAGAGCAACTGAATAATGGGCATCAGATGGCCCAGTTTCTGGGATGTGAATGGAGACCAGTAACAGCTATGCGAACAGCTGTGATTTTTCTCTGTCCGATAAGTTTACAGCTATCCTTACCGGTCTTCCAAACTATGGATTTATATCCAGACTGTGAAACTGGACACTGTTTGTCTTCTAATCAATACATGGTAACATTCCTGTGTTGTATCATGACCCCATTAAGACTGGCAGAGGAAAAAGAATGACAGAGCATACGTGATATCATATGTGGAAGAATATGTGTATTACAATGTTTCATGTGTATTTTTTCAAAGCAAAATTCCACAAAATATGTAATATCATAACTTCATATTGATAACTGCTTATACAGCTATTGATATGAGCCAGAATAGGGTGGTTATGCATTCGCAAAAGAGTTTTAAAATTAATCAGAAAGGTACTCCCCTCTGATCCCCAGACCTCTAGGAACTGGTCACTTTGAGGATAGCTATATTATTGTCCTCTATCATGCTCCCCACTAAAATGCCAGAAAGAATATTGTGTTAAAGCACAAACCATTCTCCTCTGGCTCCATCCACACCTCCACCTCCACCAAGTAGGTTTTAGGGTACAGGCTGCAATTTTAAAAATGCAAAGTTGTTCATCAATATAGCTGGCAGCGCACGTTTGGCATGGAGTGAATGCACATATATTTCATCATATTGGGCCTGTTTTTTACCTTTAAATCTGGAACAGACTTCTGGGCGTTTATTTCGTTCTGTGGCTCATAAAGAATGTCATAGAAATAGCAGTGAAATAATGAAGTGCTTTAGTATTTCATTTTGTTACTGTGAACATTTATGTCTCACAAAATGGCATCCTGTTACTCTGTCAAATCAATAAATAATTTCGATTGGAGCTACTGAAGGAGGCCAAAGTGTGATAAAAGAGCTGGTGAAAATAAATCACAATGCCAGGACTTCCAAAATATGTGTTTTCTACACAGATGTTCATTCCATTTAAAAAATTTTCTGTCATTCTGAAGTTTCCTTAAGGTGAAACATGTTGAAATTAATTAAGACGAATATCTACATTTTTCTCAAAAAATAATTTTCAATTCCAGGCCCTAGCTTTTCTCGTCAACTCTACAATTACGGTGAAGTCTACTTATTTGAACGCAATTACATATTCTGCCAATGAAGGAGGTTATTTTCCCAACCCATTACTGTCCCAGCACTGGACATACACTGCACACCCAAAACATGTCCAAGGCCACTGGTATTTCCTGTTCTGGGGCAGTAGCATTAGTCGCTTCCTAAAATGTTATGTGGACAACCTCATTCTTCCCTTCACAGAACTCCAACTGGGCACAGCTTTACATTAGCATTTATTCTATCTGTTTCTTTGTAACTCCCTGCTCCCATCTATAGGCCTCTTAATTTAGTGCCATTTACAAGCAACATCAATATCAAATTCTTTATGCCTTCATCATATACCATTAATATGTCAGTCTCTTCCCACATCCTACCATTTAAACCATATTTCCTTTTTCCCATATCTGTATCCCATCTCCCAATCAATTAACAACATATATCTCAAGGTTACCTTCAATTCAATGTGTTTTCATTTTTGTCACTAATCGTTTGCATAAACCCTATTAAAAGCTACGTGGAAGTCCATAAAAGTAACACTTATATGTCCCTGTTCACCCTATTAGTGATCTCATGAAAAAGTACAATCAAATGAATTTGACGTTAGACAGAAATTCACCTAAGATCCTTAGGCAGCACCTTCCAAACCAACAACCACTTCCAGCTAGAAGGATGAGGGTAGCTTATACATGGGAACAAAACCACATGCAAGTTCTTTTCCAAGCCACTCACCATCCTGACTTGGAAATATATTGCTGTTCCTTAGTGTCAATGGGTCAAAACCCTGAATTCCTTCCCTAATAGTGTTGTGGGTGTACCCTCAGCACATGGATTAGGGTGGTTCAAGAAAGCAGCTCACCACCAATTTCTCAAGGGATGGGTAATATATGACAGCCAGCCAGTAATGCTCACACCCACATGGGAATAAAAAACAGATGTACCCATTGCAAATCCACTCTGGCTCCCTTTGAGCAAATCATATTGCTTAGAAGCTCCTTTTGTCTTTGTTCATTCTTAAATGATTGAATGAATGATTTTATTGTCATGTACATTTTGCAATGAGAAGAACAATAAAATACAGAGAAAAGCTTTTCCACTGTCGCCATGGTCTGACACCATTATTAATAGTTTAAGAATTAGAGAAGGCAAAAAAGATAGAGCTTAAACAGAGTCCATCAGTCCTGATTCAGAGATAATAGGAAATGCCAATGCTGGAGAATCTGAGATAACAAGGTGTAGAGCTGAACGAACACAGCAAGCCAAGCAGCACCAGAGGAACAGGAAAGCTGACGTTTCAGGTCTGGACCCTCAATTTTTCTGAAGAAGGGTCCAGATCCGAAACATCAGCTTTCCTGCTCCTCTGATGCTGCTTGGCCTGCTGTGCTCATCCAGCTTTACACCTTGTTATCTCAGATTCTCCAGCATTGTTATCTCCATCAGTCCTGAGATAGCTAATCATCAACTACACCTGCCCTGCCATCCCTCCTCCATCGCCTCGCTGCGATCTACACCAGACCCTATCAACATCGAAGTCCCCGATCTTCAGGTGTCATCTTTTGCTACTGGGCTGATTCTCCTCCACCACCAACTGGCTGCTGCCTGCACTGGACCCACCAACGTCCGAATCGCATCTCTCGCCGCTGTGCCCACCTCATCGATGTTGCTGTGATGCGCTTTTTGCAACCATTTTGCTGCCACCAACGCCAAACCCAACCAATGACCGAGTCGCCGAGCCTCAGGCACCACCTCTCATCGCCGGGCCTAACTCACCGACGTTGCCTCCACCGATACAGCAGTCACTGATTCCAATGCCAGCTCCCGTGCTCACCCTGGAAAAATAGGTAAGGGCTCCCTTGCTGCCGCCACAAAGTCCATGCCGGGCTCACTCCCCGCTGATGCTGTCCAAGCTCAGGACAAGAGGTAAGTAAAGGAAAGGAGGTGAAAAGAAAAACAAGAAAAGAGAAAAAAAGAAAAGTGGTCACAGCAGACAGTCCCCAGCTCAGAAGCCCTGCTCCGCCACCATCTTGATGACCAGTAAACACTGTCCTAATTAATGCGTTTCCATAACTCCAGTGCAACTCTATCACTTCCTAAAAACCCTCCGCAGTATGGACAGAAAATGCAGACCCTTTTCTTGTCTGTAATTCCAACATAGCACCATTTAGTCCAGGAACTCTGTCACAGCTCTGCTGCTGTACCACAGGTCAAGTGGTTTTCTGCCGCATTTCCAGTGAATCTATGACAGCAGAGAAAGGACAGCAGTAAGGAATTCTCTAGCCGTAACTTCTGTTCTTTCTATGTTTCGTGGGCATTTCCAGCACAATTTATATATCACTGTTACTACTCATTGTTTTATCTTATCTTTTCCTTCAACCAAGTGATATCTGTGGGACTTGGGTTATTCACCTTGGTTTTATTGTTTAATTGCCCATAGAATAGTGCAATAAAATGCCCTAGACACAAAAGTGCTGGCATTAGAGGCCAAAGTGATACTGCATGACCCATGTGATAGACGTTTCATTTTCAACTCATGACTCAGCAATAGTGCCACAATTGATTAAGAGCCATTGTGTCACCAAGTCAAAATTATTCTCAGATGTTTTCCCAATACAACAAATATGTGCTGAACTGTCAGTAGTATTGGTCACTAACACGGTTAGACATTAAACAGAGAATTAATTAAAAACCATCTTGAAAATAATTGAAGAAAATAACACAAATACCTTTCAAAATCCCTAGCCAATCACAGCCTGTATGTTTTGAATCAACAGAACATTTTTGTCTCCATCCCTCTGCCAAGGTGGATTAACTGTAGCATTAATCCAAAGTAGCAGCAATCTGCAAAGGGGTTGACACCAATTCAAACCCCTGCTTTTGGTTCACCCTTCCGTAGTGGTGCAGCATATAACTGCACAATCATCACTAGAGAGAGAAATCCTCGAATTACAGAGCACTGAAGGAGGCAACTCAATTCAGTGCATAAGATCATAGGTTGTACGAGCAGAATTAGGCCATTCAGTCCATCGAGTCTGCTCCACCATTCAATGAGATCATGACTTTCTGATAATCCCCAACTCCAACTTCTGGTGAAGGGTCTAGGCCCGCAACATCAAGCTTTCCTGCTCCTATGATGCTGCTTGGCCTGCTGTGTTCATCCAGCTCCACACCTTGTTATCTCGGATTCTCCAGCATCTGCAGTTCCTATTATCTCCAATTTCTTGCCCTTTCCTCATAACCCTGGATTCTGTTACTTATAAATATCTGTCTATCTCAGCCTCGAGCGTGCTTAACCACCTAGGCTGTACAGCCCTATGCGGTAAAGAATTCCACATATTGACAACCTACTGAGAGAAAATAGTTCTTCTCACCTCAGGCTTAAATGGATGACTCCTTACTCTGGGATTATGCCCTTGGTCGTAGACTCTTGCACCAAGTGAAATAACCCCTCCACATCTGCACTGTCAAGCCTTCTTACATGTTTCAGTAAAGTGTCATCTCATTCTTCTAAACACCAATGGGTACAGGCCCAACCTACTCAAACTCTCTGCATAAGAAAGAAAATAAGATAAGAAAATCCCTCCACACCCACGATCCACTTAGTGAACTTCTCTGGACTGATTCCAATATTATGTACCTGTTCTTAGATAAGGGATCAAAACTGTGCATGGTATTCCATGTCCCTTGTATAGTCTTAACAAGACCTCCCTATTTTTATACTCCATGCTTTTTGAAATAAAGACCAACATTCCATTTGCCTTCCTTATGGCCTGCTGAACTTGGTTGCTACCTGCTTGTGATTCATGGTCAAGAAATGTTAGAGTGAAGGGTAAGGCTGGTAAGAGTAGGGAAGAATGGATGAATGAAGATATTGAGGTTCTAGTCAAGGATAACAGGGAATCATATATTAGTTACGGACAACTGGGTTCAAATGAATCTCTACAAGAGTATAAAGAGTGTCACACCATTCTTAAGAGGGAAATCAGGAGGGCAAAGAGGGTAAATGTAGGTAAGTTTAGTAGGTAAGGTTAAGGATAATCCAAAGAGATTCTACAAATACATTTAGAGCAAGAGAGCAACTAGAGAGAATAAGTCCCCTTAAAGATCAATAATATTGTCCATGTGTTGAAACTCAGGAGATGGGAGAGATACTAAATGAATATTTCACGTCCGTTTTTACTGTGGAGAAAGAAATGAAGGTTTGGGAAATAAATATTGATGTTTTGAAAACAGTTCACAGTACAGAGGGAGTGCTAGTGGTCTCAGAAAACACAAAAGTGGATAAATCTTTGAGTATAGGAGTTGAGGTTGTACAGCACATTGGTGAGGCCTCTTCTGGACAATTGCCCTGCCATAGGAAGTATATTATTAAACTGGAGGGGTTTCAGAAAAGATTAATAAGTATGTTGCCAGGAATGAAGGGTTTGAGGTATAAAAGCAGACTGGAAAGACTGGGACATTTTTAATTGGAGCATAGGAGTTTGAGGGATGACCTTATTAAGGTTTATACAGTCATGAGGGGCAAAGAATAGCAAGGGTCTTTTCCCTAGGGTGAGGGAGTTCAAAACTAGGGGGCATATTTTTAAGGTGAGAGGGGAAAGTTATAAAAAAAAGACATGAAGGGCAACTTTTTTGTTCATTTGTGGAATGAACTGCCAGAGGAAGTGGTGAATGCAGGTACAACATTTTAAAGACACTTGGATAAGTACATGGATAGGAATGGTTTAGAGGGAAATGGGTCAAATGCAGGCAAGAGGGACTAGTTTAGTTTGGGAACATGGTAAGTGGGGGCTGGTTGGACTGAAGGGTCTGTTCTGTGCTGGATGACTCCATGACTCCCAAATCCCTCTGCGTTGTAGCTTTCTGCAGTCTTTTCCTATTTGAATAATATTTAGCTCCACCATTCTTCCTGCTAAAGTGCATAACTTCACATTTTCTCACATTATAGTCCATCTGCCAAGTTTTTGCTCGCTCACTTACGCTGCCTATATTCATCTGTCAGTTCTTTGTTTCATCCTTGCCATTTGAATTCCTACCTTGCATTTACTTTTCTCACTCAAGCCATGACTATATATTGTAAATACCGGGGACCCCAGCACTCCACTAAGTACTGGGTTTTCAAGATAATTTGTTTTCAAATTAAACGCTTCGGATCCCCAGGGCATTCAGCTAAGAGCATCAAGGGAGCACCAGGAGGCAGGGGCTGGGACAGGCAGTAGCTCGCCTTGTGGCAGACCACCACTCGAAATTCTAACTGTAAGTTTTTTGACTGCAGCAGCTTTATTATACACTATTGGAGCTGGAATTGCCGCGGCTGCTGGCACCAGACTTTCTCTCCAATAGACCCTCGTTAAAGGAATTAAAGTGTGCTTATTTCGATTACAGGGCCTCGAAAGTGTCCTGAATTGTTATTTTTCATCAGTACTTTCCCAAGTCGGGAGTGGGGAATTTGCGTGCCTGCTACCTTCCTTGGATGCAGTAGCCGTTTCTCAGACTCCCTCTCTGGAATCGAACCCTGATTCCCCATTAGACATGGCCACCATGCTAGCCACAGAAAGTATCATCAAAAGTTAATTGGGCAGACTTTCAAATGAATCATCAACTTCACGAGGACTTGCACTCTGCCCGAGGTTATCTTAAGTCACCGAAGCTGCTGGACGAACCCAGATTGGTTTTGGTCAGACAAACGCATGCATCCCCGTGTGCACCAGTGCTAGATTGCATCAATTACCATAGTTATCCAAGTAACATTTTGATGTACAGGCTAGGTAGGTTAGCTATGATAAAATGTGGGGTTATGGGGATAGGATAGGATGCTTTTCAGAGGGTTGATGCAGACTCGATGGGCCAAATGACCTCTATCTGTACTGTAGGTATTCTATGAATGCGCTGTGGTTGCCAACATGAAAATCCCCCTTCATCCTAACTCTTTATCTTCTACTGCTTAGCCAATCCTCTATCTACATTAATATACTATCTCCTGTGGGGTCTTATCTTATGTGTGGTTCCTTATCATATGTCTTTTGGAAATCCAAATACGTTACAATTACTGGATCTCCTTTATCTATTTTGCTTGTTACCTTCTCAAAGAACTGTAATAAATTGTCAGACATGATTTCTCCATTATGAAGGCATGCTAACTCTGTATTGTATTGTGTACTTCTAAATGCTCTGCATTAGACTCTAGCTTTTTCCCAACAGATATTATGCTAACTTGTTATCTGTTTTCATTTCCCTGAATAAATGCATTATATTGGCAGTTTTTCAATCCTCTGGGATATTTCCCGAATCTAAGAAGTCTCTATCTCTGTAGGTACATCTCTTAAAATCTAAGGATACAACCCATCAGGTCCAAAGGCATATCAGGCTTTAGTCCCATTAGGTTCCCTCGTACTTTTTCTGTAGTGATAGTTATAGTATTTATTTGCTCCCTTGAGCCTCTTGATTGTTTAGTAGTTTTGCACTGACTGATACTAACAAATAATTCAACTCTTCTGTCCCTTGTTCGCCATTATTATTTTCACAACTTCATTTTCTAAGGGCCCTATATTTACTTTGGCCTCTCTTTTCATTTATAAACAATTTAAGAAGTTTTTACTGTCCATTTTTATATTGCTTGCACAGTTTATGTTTTTCCCTTTCTTTTGGTCATCTTCTATAGGTTTTCCAAGCTTCCATAATCCTCTGATTAACCACTAATCTTTTGCATATTGCGTGTTTCTATTTTTTTCAATTTGATACTGACACTAACTTCCTTGGTTAACCATGGTCGATTTCTTCTGTTTCTAGAACCCTTCTTTCCCACTGGGATACCTTTTTACTGTGAGTTACGAAATATTTTCTTAAAAGTCTACCATTGTTCTTCAATCATCCTTCCTGTTAAACTCATTTCCCAGTTCACTCCAGCAGACTCATCCTGCATCCCTATGTAACTATCCTGTTTTAAGTCTAATAGAGTTGTTTTGGAACCAAGATTTTCCCTTTCAAACTGAATGCTACATTCTACCATTGTATAGTCCCCGTTCCCGAGACGATCTCTTACTGGGATAATTTGTTAAAACTGTCTCATTGCACATTACCAGATTCAAAATAGCCTAATTCCTGGTTGGATTTATTAAATATTGTTCTAAAAAACTGTTCCAAATACATTCTATGAATTCTCCAACACACATCTGTGATAAACCTAATCATTCTTCTTCTTTTACCAACCCAGCTCTGCGTTTCCTCCTTTTCAAGTGTATATCAAATTGCCTTTTGAAAGTTACTAGCAAATCTGCTTCCATAGTGCATTCAAATAGTACATTTTAAATCATATTTACACAAAAATACATTTCTCCTCATATCCAGCTGGGTTTTTGTCAATTACCTTAAAACTATGTTCTCTGATTACCTGGCAGTAGAAATAATTTCTCCTCATTTACTCCTGAAATCCTTCAAAATGTGAACTTTTCCATTAAATCTATTCTTAACTGTCATCCCTAAGGCAAAAAAATTCTGCCTCTCTGATTAAGTGAAGTTCATTCCCTGATATTGTTCTGGTAAATCACCTTTCCATCCTCTCCAAGACCTTGAGATCTTTCCTCATGAATTACGGTATCTAAAATTGGACGATAAAATCTAACCAAGGCCTGACTAGTGTTCTATAAAGGCTCACAACAACTAAATGAGGTGCTATAGTTTTCCATAAAATCACAGATAATTGTTCTATTTCAGTTTGCTGTTAAATATGACTTTGAAGCAAGCAAGGATATGAATATGTGACACTCCTGCTGAAAACAGATAGAAGCCTTGCTAAATTGTCCATGATGAGATCCTATGTAAACCCTGTTGATTCAACCACAATTTAAAACCACCTAACCATTGCTCCTTAATGGGGCTACTGGGGTTCACTCCTAAAAACATTCCAGGTAAATTTCTTTTATTGGTTTGCGAGCGGTGAAGCTGTGTCTCCCACAATAAATGCCGTAACATCATTGAACTTAGACAATGACAGTAGGAGAAGGAGTAGGCCATTTGGCCCCTCAAGCCTGCCTCGCCATTTTGTATGATCATGGCTTCTCTGTCCCAGGCCTCAGACCCTCTTTTGCAGGTACCAGCTCCTATAGAACCATAGAATCCTTAGAGTGAAGAAAGAGACTATTTGGCCCACCGAGTCTGCACCGACCCTCCAAAGAGCATCCTGTCCAGACCCATCCCATTCCTGTGACTCTACATGGGATTTTTACTGTGCCAATCCACCTAACTTGCACATTTTTGGCCTGTGGGAGGAAATCCACGCAGACACAGAGAGAACATGCAAATTCCACTCAGAAAGTCACCCATGGCTTGAATTGATTCTGGGTCACTGGTGCTGGGAGAGAGCAGTGCTCACCATTGTGCCACAGTGCTGTCATCATTGTCCTCAACTCCCAAATAATTTAAAAACCTATCTACCTCTTGTTTAAATACTGACAGTGATCCAGCCTCCACAGTCTGGGTAGGGAATTGTGTTGACACTGTTCAGATTTCTTTAATGAGGCCTGAGTATGAAAATGATTCAGACCTCTAACAAATCCATTGTACAAGTTGGGCTGCTGCTGTGCACATGTCCTCCCAGTGAACAGGGTCACACATAACAAGTCCTTATTAAATACTATTATTTTTATTAGTGGATCCCACTGTACTAACAATGTGTGGTGATGCTGTAAATCATCAAGTAAATCGCCTGGAGCAAATTCTACACTTTTTGCATTAGTCCAGAAACAGTACCAGTTATACCAGAACTCAAGGATGTCACACAGCATTACAACACAAAGCTGTTGAATAAATGTTAGCTTTCTTGTAGAATGTCCTCATTCTACCTGTGAAGAGTATCCTTTCAGGAATTCATGTGAATTTTTTTTTGATATATTCCACCTTATTAGATGTAGCCTTGGTATTAATAATCAAATGATTACTAATTGATATTTAACTGTAATTAGAAAAGTCAATCAAAGACCTTAATGAAGATGTGAAAGCTGTTTTTCATTGCTATCTCCAGTTGCCTCAGAGATTCTATACATCTCTGTTGATGTACATCACTTCAGTGAACAGGTCAGTGACCCCATTGTTGCCTGGAATGCTGCAGAGGTAAATTTTTTTCAGAAGCTGTCTCTTGGTCTGCATCCTTTATAGCTCCAACCATAGCCAATATATTTCTGCCTCAGTAAGGTAACATTTTTATTACTGCACATCATCATTCTGAAAGTGTGGCTGTTTGCCTATTTTTTAACTTTAAAGGTAGAATCGTATGATGACAGATTTTTTTTCAGGAGTTGGGATAATTGTGGATCCAGACCTAATTGGCTGCTTCCAAATCTGACAGCCAAGTAAAGACAGTACTCAGGGTGTAGATCTAATCAGAGTGCTGGAAGAGGTGATGCTGCGGAGGCAGAAACAAGACTGTGAGGGTACCTCAGAAGGGTGCAGCGCTCCAAAACACCAGTGCAATTCCAAAATGAAGGTGCTCAAAGCCACTAGGATCACTGGAGTGGGAGGCCCTTCAGAGGATTCATTTCAGACTACACTGGGAGTCTGTTCAGAAGTAGGTCCTCAATGCATACACCTCATCCCTCTCTTCCCATAATTGTTCATTACTGACTACATGGCACTGCTGGGCAAAGAACTGCTGCCAATGTTCACAAGCCTCCAATTGCTGGAGGCATGGGAAATCAGGGTGTTGACCTGATGGCCTGAACTCTGACCTTTTTACCTGTTTTGCCTTTGGATCTGCCTCCATGAGACTGTCAATATTCAGACATGTGAGAGTGTAGCACAAATGCCTGTTTGTTTATGCCACCCTTGAGGTGAGACATTATATTGATCTGACATGAAGTTAACATTGTGCATGTGTCATGACCAAATAAGCACTGCAAACATCATATCTTTGCAGGCATTCTCAATGAGAGGGCCAGCAATATATCTCACTGTATCTTACCAAACGAAACTCATTACTTACTTATCCACCCTTGTGGCATCCCTCACATCCGATTCTAGCCCATGTTAACACAGCACCATCTTAAAAAGCCCGTTGGGCACCCAGACAAGCACCATCAGTGCAGAGGTGCCCTTCAGACATTTGCCATGGACATGCCAGACAGGGAAAATTGTTGCCCCACTTTGTGGGCAAGGACCTTGAGGCAGCTATGGAACATTGTGCTTCCCTGGACCTGCACTCTATACCAGCACTAACAGGTGTGCCACCTAATTTCATTTCATTCAATTCCTTTCTCTAATTTCTGGAGAAGACAATCCATAACATGGCAGAGAGAGCCCCTACAGGTGGAGGGGTGCCTGATGTTAGGGTCTTATGAAGAAAGAATCCTGGCCCTCACTGTGGAAAACCAGGACTGCTTCTGTGGAGATGCCTTGATATCCATGCCCTGCCGAGTAAGTCTCACAATAACCCTGCTGGCGGTGTCAAACTGTGGGTGTTACAATACTTGTTGCTGCTTTCCCAAAATGTTTTATGAATCAACCTTCACCTGATAACAAGTTTCATGTCAGACATCTGACACGCATGCAGCACACCTGAATACAATGACTAGGTGTACACCTAAACACCATCATGCTTTCTTGGGAAGAAACAAAAACCTTCTGAAGATAGGCTAGTACTTATAGAATCCCTACAGTGTGGAAACAGGCCTTTCAGCCCAACAAGTCCACAGTGACCATTGGAACATCCCACCCCCCTATAACCCACCTAATCTACACATCCCTGAACACTACAGGCAATTTAGCACAGCCAATTCACCTAATCTGCACATCTTTGAACTGTGGAAGGAAACCAGAGCACCTGGAGGAAACCCATGTAGACATGGGGAGAATGTGCAAACTCCACACCAACAGTCACCTGAGGCTGGAATTGAATCCAGGTCCCTGGTGCTGTGAGGCAGCAGTGCTAACCACTGGACCACTGTGCCACCCTATACTGAACATGTTTCTGTCAAGTGCCGAGCTCCTTATTTAATATCTAAGCCAGGCAAGCATCAGATCAGAAAAATTCCCTTATTAACTACTCTAATTCATTTATTTGTTTATGAGTTTTACATTTTTACTAGCATTTCATTCTCTCCTGTTCGCTATTTATTTTTCTGTAATTTAAATCATACCTAATAGAAGTCCTTCATTGTATTGGTTTGAAATTACACTATGCAATATTAGTAATATATCAATACTTAAAATAAATGATTCAACATCTTCAGTAAAAGAGTGCTTAAAGGAACATAATTAAAAAACATAATAAATATCCTACTGTGCAGTTCTGACCTACCTAATAAGATCAAATAGAACATAAATCTGTACCAACAAGGAAAAGACATTGAAAATGATAGGAATTAGTGAAATTGTTGTGAGTTATTGCACATCCTACTCAGGAGAGCCCATCTTTGCCAATGCAGTGAGGAACACGGTGTGATATCAGTACCAGAATTGACAAATTCAATGGGGTCTTGATATTGGGACTCAGGTCACATTAACATCACGCCAGTGTGGCAGGTTGATCCCTCTGGACAAAACTTAGAAGGCAGAACCATAGCAGCCCTCAGTCACGGTTGAAGGGAAGGAGCATAGATGTAGTTCAGGCCTTCAATATGGAACACATAAAGTCTTCAACCCTCGAGATTGTTCTGAAGTCTCCGGAAAATTAAGAATCAGTCTCCCGGACATTGCTGCTAGCGATTTACGATAAAAATCATGGGGATTTTTTTTTAGAAACATGTGCTTATTCCACAAATTTTAAAATTGCTGTTTACTAGTTACCAAATATTGGAAATGGGGGAGTAAGACTGGCTGTCAAGAATCATTCATTACGATTTTAAAAATTCATTCATGAGTTGTGGGTGTCGCTGGCTTGGCCGGCACTTCTAACTAGATGCCTAGTTGCCCTTGAGAAGGTGGTCGTGAGCTGCTTTGTTGAACCGCTGCAGTCCATTTGCTGTAAATGGACCCACAATGCTGTATGGAAGGGAGTTCCAGGATTTTGACCCAACAACACTGAAGCAATGGTGATATATTTCCAAGTCAGAATGGTGAGTGGCTTGCAGGGCAATTTGCAGATAGTAGTCTTCCCATTTATTTGCTGCCTTTCTTCTTCTCAATGGCAGTGGTTGTGGCTTTGGAAGGTGATCTCTAAGGGGTGTGGTAAATTTCTGCTGTGCTTATTGTAGATGGTACACAGTGCAGCTACTGAGGTTTAGTGGTGGAGGGAGTTGATATTTGTGGATCTGGTGCCAATCAAGCAAGCTACTTTGTCCTGCATGGTGTCAAGCTTCATACGTACTGTTAGAGCTGCATCCATCCAGGCAAGTACTCAATATGGAGTATTCCAACACACTCCTGACTTGTGTCTTATAGATGGTGGACAGGCTTTGGGTAGTCAGGAGGAGAGTTACTCACTGCAGAATTCTCAGTTTCTGATGGGGTTTTGGAGCAACAGTATTTAAATGACAAGTGCAGTTCAGTTTCTGGTCAATGGTAACTCCCAGGATTTGATAGTGGGGGAATTCAGTCATGGTAATGATGAGTGGTGATGGTTAGATTCTCCCTTGTTGGAGATGGTCATTGCCTAGCACTTGTCATTCCAAATCTGGATAGTGTCTAGGTCTTGCTGCATTTGTAAATGAACTGTTTCAGCATTGGAGGAGTTGTAAATGGTGCTGAATATTGTGCAGTTATCAGCAAACTTCCCCACCAATGATCTGGAGGGGAGGTCATTGATGAAGATGGTTGGGCCTCAGACACCCTCCTGAGGAACTCCCGCAGAGATATCCTGGAGCTTTAATGGCTGACCTCCAACAGCCACCAACCATTTTCCTTTGTGCCAGGTATGACTTCAGCCTATGGACAGTTTCCCCCTGATTCCATTCACTCGAGTATTGCTAAGGCTCCTTGATGGCACACTCAATCAAATGCAATCTTGATGTCAAGCAGATTTCCTGTGTGACGGATATGGCAGACGATCAATGGTAAGGAAGTGGGAACAAAGCTAATTGAGAAATTAATCCAAACAGGATTGGTCACCCCATCTCCACATTCAGGTAAATATAGGGGTTAAAGTAGCACCACATAATGTTGCACTAGTTCAGCAAATTGCAAGTTGTATGCAGGGGACATTATGAATGAGAATTTGATCCAACAAGCAGTGGAAGGCCCAAGTTTACATAAATTATTCTATAGTTAAAGCATTCTCAACTACCATCAGTACCTCTACTGTTTCCAGGTTGTTGAATGTTATCCTTCCAACCAGTTATCTGAGTAGACATCCTACCCTCTGCCCGTATTTGGAAATGTGTGTAGCAAGGAGGAGCATTTAATACCAAAAATGATGCTACATGACTTGATTTCTCATTAATTGATGGAACTTGTCAATGGCTTCTTGAGCGATTGGCAAAAATGTGCCTCCTGCAGAAAACTAAACTGTGGTCTTTATAATTAACGTTTCCGATTCCTAACTTCATATTTTTTAACATCTGTCTATTCAAACATGTGAAGATGTTCAAAAAGGCAACGCGCCTAAATTTCTTGAACAGATTTTTTTAAAAAATTAATGTCACCTTTTATTAAAATACAGTAATGACAATGAAGAGTATGCGACATCTGTTCCAGCACAACTGAAACAGGCAAAATCACAATCGTTACAGTCACGGGTCTCTTTAAGGATGATATCATACTCTGACAATGTGCTTGTAGAAATTGATCATGTGAAACTGATTTTTCTTCAGCAATCTTTAATTTCTATATTATTTATCAATCTTGTCCAAATATAGCTTTGTCTAAATGGTGGTATTCAATCCTCAGTATGAAAAGCCCACTCCAGACCATTCAAAAGAGCTGAAACCAAAGCTCCAAGTCCGATAGTATTCAAGGGGACAATTTTAAATAATGAAGTCAGATGATCACCCACCCCCTTTCCTATCTTTAACTCATCATATCAGTTGGGAGCCTAGAAAACCAGCCAGTTAGTATGAAGAAAGTATTGGCATAAAATGTCAATAAAATGCCATAAGCTATGGTCTATTAATCAGTGACTGAATTGTTTCCCCAAATTCACACTATTCTCCATAGGATGAATATGACAACAAGTTTAAGGAACTGTTTAATATTGCTGTAATACAAGGATTCTGAATTTGACTGCAGTATTTAAAGTAAAATACACTGCAGTATTATGCTCATATCAAATTACACCATTAACTCTACAGCATCTTAATTATTTGTTACATAAAATAGGGCAGAAAAATATATTCAAGATTCACTTAAAATAAACAAATATGTTTCTGATTTACATTTTTAAAGTTTTTGTTTTCTGATTCTCATGCACTGTTTTTTCTGAAGAGCAATAGTGCTCTCCTGCAATTAAATATGAAAATCTATGGCTTTCCATGTATATGCAGAAATTAAATCATATCGAAGCAGTTTAAAATGGCTAAGTGTTCTTAACTTTAGGTTACAGCAGAGGCATTCAATGTATATTCTACGTCATTTGTATATACCACTCCCCCAATTAACCACAATTATTTCATTTAAAGAAACGAGGAGAAATAGATTTCCAAGTGCCTATCCTTCAGCTCTGAACATCAAATGTGCAAGAACTGAATAGCTTACATTTTAAACTGAGCACAAAGACTTCTGCTGTATCTGTGCAAAAAGACGCCATCACATTTGCTAAACAAGCTAGGTGTATATCCATATTTGGTCATAATCATTTGCAATATTTGCATATACCTTTCTCTCTAGAGATTCTCACACAGGGAAATCACCAACACCCTCACTGTATAAAACGCCTTCCTCTGCAATAATCAAGAATGCACCCCAGGTAGTTTGTGCCTCTCTATCGTTCTATCCTTTCAGACAATCTCAAAGCGAAATTGGCAAGTAACAACAGTATTGTGAAATAATGTGATAAAGAAAATGATCAGGATACTCATTTTGTCAAACGGGTTCAGCAAAAAAAATGTTCAGTGACCCTTTGCAGATCCTTGTAATGTTATCAAGCAGACAATACTGATGTATGGACAGAACAAAACACTTCCAATCCTCCTTTCAGCCGATGCTGAATCTCTTCACAAGATTAATTAGAAGCGTGAATCAAAGCAGGAATCATGACCCCAGATTTCTATCACTTCGAACAGGCTGAAAGACAATCAATTAACCCCAATGATCCGAATCCGATTCACTGATATCAAAACTTGCTAATTCATCACTAAATTTATTTTAAAACAATTCATTGTTTATCTGTACGAGACACACTATAAGGCTAGAAAGGTGTAAAATGTTTCTTTCCGACTATTTGAAAAATATTAATTTCACTTTTGTCAAATTCTTCAAGTTTTCTCTTTCAAACATTAACTAAACTGTCATTTGCATGCACTATATCAAGTCTTTAGCATTATTTTACTCATATATTTTACATTCTCTAATGACAGTAAGTTACCAGATGGATGCATATCAGTAAGAGGAAAAAGGCTACATCCAGCTGCCACTTGCTGGGATGCTTTCCTCATGCAATTCTAGCGGTCTACTTCATTAACCTTTGCTGAAATCAATATTCATCACCCCACCCTTAACAGGTTAGCACACTGCATCAGTATCAACCACCTACCATGCCGTGCCAACTGAAGAGAATCCTGGTATGGTAACAGTCTCCCCACTGCAATCCGGATTCAAACCATTTTGCTTTTCGCAAAGGAAAAATGAAACACAAAAGATGCACAATGGATCGGAGAGGATGCCCAGAAAGGAGGAGGAGGAGGAGAGAGAGAAGAGAGCTGCTGGAGAGGAGGGAGAGATTGCTGAATCACCGCCATCACCCGTGTTAAACCATTGTGCAGTCAATGCTGCCTGTACCAGTGTGGAACCTACCAGATGAGACAGACAGAGAGCCTGGGGAATAAGTTTCTATGGCAACTGAAAAGGAGCACACATGACGTCAAAGCTCGCAGAAGGCTTGGGGTAGGGGGAGAGAGTTTTAAATCTGACAGTATCTCCATATGCTTCCGTAATGACTTATTTAGAAGCCAATATAAAACAGCTTATCCCGTAGACCTTCACTTAACACACGAATTATATAGTCGTAGCAAGCAATTAATATAGAGAGTGCACTGAGGCATCTCAAGCCAAATGTTGCTTACTGTACTAGTTTTGAAAATGCGCAGAATAATAATTTTGTTACCAAAGTACAGTTGGAGAATACTTTCGTTCACAATAAATATTCATACAGTGCACAAAGGTACAACAGTTACGAGTACAAAATTTTTTAATATATTAAAATAAAATGTTATTATTTTATGTAATTCAATATAATCGTAATACAATATTCTTGTGCAACAAGGAGGAAGAGGCTTCTCCCTACCTGTACATGCACACACGTATTCACAAACATTTTTCTCATTCTCACACAACCAACTTTAACTATCTGAGGATTCTCTTGCTGTCTCATAACTGCATTAGTATTGTATTTATCTTGAGAACACCAGCCGATTCAATTATTGTCGCTATTAGTTTTTACCGAATTAAAATTCAGTATTTTACGGATCGCTGGAATATTCATTACCCAATCAGATTAGTATATAGTTCCCAGTCTGAAGTTTATAAGATTATTATATCGTGAGACAGTGTCTTTTAGACAAAATGAATGGGATCATATGACCTGTTCCAAAATGTGCCTGACAGCAAGCCTGGCACGTGGTTTGACTGTTAAAGATTAAAAGTAACAGATTATTTTACTGGGAACAAGGTGCAGGGTGCCTATAGTTTGGAAGCAATGGCAGCAAGCTGTGTGTAAAAGTAGAAAGACTGTGAGTCTCCAAAGTTCCAGAAAAGATGTTGAGAATGTTGCTTGTAAACTGGATGAGTATCAGTCAGTACCTGACAGGGAAAATCATTTATTTATATGAGTGAGGCTGAGACATCCAATTGAGAGCTAGTCCATTATAGCTTGAAAGCTGGAATGGAAGGGAAGGGTGGAAAAGTCGGCTTCAAAGTGGAGGCACTGTCTTTGATATGGAGTTGTCCTGGGTGCCATCAACATTGATTTCAGATCCCTGGAAATCTCATGGCATCAGATTCTTCAGGTATATTTCAGGCTGAGATAGATTTTTGATCAGTAGGGGAATCAAGATGTATGGGAAAAAGGCAGGAAAATGGACACAAGGAGTGTCACATCAGCCATGATGCTATTGAATAGCGGTGCAGCTCGAATCCCTGAACAGCCTACTCCTGTTCCTATTTGTTATGGTGTTATGATCTTAGATCAAACATGGGGAAGGAAATCTCCTACTGATTATCACATACTGTTCTACTTCAGCTGACAAATCAGTACTCCTTCTTGTTGAGAATCATTTGAAGATGCGCTGAGGGTGGTAAAGGCACAAAATGGTCCATCACTGTCCATCACCAAGAATGACTCAGTGACATCACCAGTGACTGAGCTTTTTTTATGTTCACTTGTGGGACACAGGTGTCACTAGCTGGGCCAGCATTTACTGCCTGTCTCTAGTTGCCCTTGAGAAGGTGGCATTGAGTTGCCTTCTTGAACCACTGCATTCCATGTGATGTAGGTACAACCACAATGCCATTAAGGAGGAAATTCCAGGATTTTGACCCAGCCGCTCTGAAGGGATGGAAATATATGTCCACCTCAGGATGGTGAGTGCCTTGCAGGAGAATTTTCAGGTGGTGGTGTTCCCATGTATCTGCTGTCCTTGTTCTTCTAGATGAAAATGGTCATGGGTCTGGAAGGCGCTGTGTAAGGATCTTTAGTAAGTTTCTACAGTGCATCTTGTAGATAGTACACATACCTGCTACTGAGTGGATGTTACTGGTTGTTGTGCCATAACCAGTTGAACCATAAAGGATATAATTGCTAAACTGGTTCTGATGCAGGTGATTGAAGAACCAACAAGAGAGAAAAATTTACTTGACATCATCTTCACCAAATTATCTGTTATAGGTGCATCCAATCATGATAGAGTTTGTATTTGAGTCACCATCATACAGTCCTTGTAGAGATCTTCATATTGAGGCTATTCACCATTGTATTGTGAGGCACTACCACTGTGCTAAAGTGGATAATAGATTTCAAATAGATCTAGCAACACAAAACTTGGTATCGAGAGGTGCTTTGGCTAGCAGCAACAAAATTTTATTCAATCACAATCTATAACCTCATGGCCCAGCACATATTCCACTCTACCATTACCGTTAAGCAGGGAGATCAACATTAGTTCATTGAAGAGTGCTGCAGGATATGCCAGAAGCAGCATCAGGCACCAATATGGTGAAGCTACAACTCCAGACAATTTGCATGCCACCAAAGAAGCAACATGCAATAGAAAGAGCTAAAAAATCCCACAACCAATGCGTCAGATCTAAGCTCTGCAGTCTCGCTGCATCCAGTGATGAGTGGGGATAGAAAATTAAACAATAAACATGAGGAGGAGTAGGCTCTATAAATATCCCAATCCTCAATGATGGAGGAGCCCAGCATATCTGTGCAAACAACAAGCCTGAAGTATCTTCAGTCAAAAGTGCTGAGTGTTGCATTTATCTCAGCTTCTTCCCAAGATCCCCAGCATCACAGTTTCCAGCATTCAGCCCAATTGATTTATTCCACATGATATCAAGTAATAGCTGAGTAGCTCTTAGCCCCCCCAGATATGTTCTGTCATTCAGTATGATCATGACTGATCAAATTATAACTTCAACACAACATTCTTGCCTAACTTCAATAACCTTCCACTACCTTGATTACCACAAATCTGTCTACCTCTAACTTAAAATATTCACAGACTGTACTTCTACCACCTCTTTGAGGAAGAGAATTCCAAAGACTTATAATCATTTGAGGGGAAACAGTTCCACTTTATCTCTATCTTAAATGGGCAACCCTTTCTTTTTAAGCTATGATCTCTAGCTCTAGATTCTCCCTCACGAGGAAACATCCTTTCCACATCAAGCCTGTCACGAACCTCCCAGGATCTCATGTGTTTCAATCAAGTGGCCTTTTACCCTTCTAGGGTCTAGTAAATACAAGCCTAGCCTGTCCACCCTTTCCTTATAAGACAACCTATCCATTCCATGTACTCCACTCACTCTCATTGGTCAATGGCCTGTTGAAAGGAGCTGTAAAAACCATTGTTTCTCTCAAGTTAAACACTGTCCTAAAGGCTGCTCAAGCATTGTACTACAACTTATCAATCTGTCTAAACTTTGAACCATTGAAGGCTAACCAAGGATAAAATAGTGCAAGGGAGGTGCCTCATGATTGTCCCCAACCTGGTGTTTATCAAGAGGGCCCAGAATGCACAACATTCAAGTTCCACATTATGGTTAAAGCCTTCAAGGCCCCCTAACCTCAGTACCAGTACTGCCCTTTCTCACTGACTGCTGCTGTCTCCCAAACAGCAGAGAGAACTCTTTAAAATGGGAACAGCTGAAGATACCATGTATACAGTCATATGGATAACAAAACATGTACACATCAAATGAAAAGCTCCAGGAATGCAGAAATAGTTAGCTCCACATGGAATTTCCAATGAACCAACAGAAAGTAACACAAGGAAAGGAATGGGAGGAAGTGAAAACCTAGCACATCCTACCTGAAAGTAGGTTTGAAAGGGGTTCTGTCAGGCCTTTAACACACTATGGTGCATAGCTCTACCTTGGTATCTTAGATGACCCTCCAAGCCAATGTCTTCATTCTCAACATCAGACGATTGCTCTCAATCCTCCATTTTGTCAACCTAGAGTCATAGAGTCATACAGCATAGAAAAAGACGCTTTCGTCCAACTTGTCCATGCCGATCAAGTTTCCCAAACTAGTCTCAAGCCTGCCTTTGGCCCTTATCCCTATAAACTTTTCCTATTTATGTACCTGTCCAAATGTCTTTTGAATATTGTAACTGTGCCTGCATCTATCATTTCCTCTGGCAGTTCATTTCATACATGCACCCCCTCTGTGTGAAAAAGTTGCCCCTCAGGTCCCTTTTAATTTTTCTCTTCTCACCTTAAAACAATGCCCTCTGGTTTTGAACTCCCCTACCCTAGGCAAAAGACATTTGCTATTCCCCTTCTCTATGCCATGGTGATTTTATAAACCTCTAAAACCTCCTACACTCTCAGGAAAAATGTCCCAGCCTACCCAGCTTCTTCTTATAACTGAAATCCTTCAGTCCTGGTAAAATCCTTGTAAATCTTTTTGGAATCCTCTCCAATTTAATAACATCCTTCCTATAGCAAGATGACCAGAACTGTACACAATACTCCAAAAGTGGCTGCACTAACATCCTGTACAACCTCAACATGATGGCTAAACTCCTGCACTCAAAGGTCTGAACAATAAGGCAAGCATATCAAACACATTCTTAACCCCGCTGTCTACCTCTGACATAATTTTCAAAGAACTATGTATCTGAACTGCTAGGTCTCTCTGTTCAACAACACTACTCAGGGTCCTACCATTATGTGTATAAGTCCTGCCCGTGTTTGTTTTACCAAAATGCAATACCTTGCATTTATGTAAATTAAATGCCATCTGCCACTCCTTAGCCCTCGGCCTAATTGATCAAGATCCCTTTATAATCTTAAATAACCATCTTCACTGTCGACTATACCACCAATTTTAGTGTCACCTGCAAACTTACTAACAATGCATCCTATATTCTCGTCCAAATTGTTTATATAAACAACAAACAACAGTCGAGCCAGCACCAGTCCCTGTGGAACGCTGCTGGTCACAGGCCTCTGGTCCGAAAAACAACCTTCCATCACCACCTTCTGTCTCCTACTGTCAAGCCAATTTTGTATCCAAGTGGCAGGCTGTCTCTGAATCCCACATGATCTAACTTTACTAATAGTCTACCATGCAGAACCTTGTCAAAGGTTTAACTTAAATCCATATAAACAACGTCCACTGCTCTGCCCTCATTGCAATTGGCAACAGATTCATGGTCTTTATTAGACTCCTAATTTCAGATTTTTATTGAATTCAAAGGCTACCGTTTGCTATAGTGGAATTTGAACCTGGGTCCCCAGAACATTACCTTAACAGCTCAGTGACAAGACCACTAGACCCACTTTTTGTTGTTGCTGGGCTTGGTGACAATGTTGGAATTGGTGTTTTCTTCGAAGCTGTTATCTCATGGTCATCAATGCCACTTGGTGTCCTCCAAGCTCTGGTTCCACTTCAAATGAGTGATCGGATAATCTGTGGGAAGGTCAGAAACACAACAGCAAATCACTAATAGTAATCCTTTGCAGCAGCCACAACATGCTATGACCCCACACGTTGTTGTATGGGAATTTTGTCTTCATACGGAGGCCAATAAGGAACTCTGAGCCCTGGAACTGGAATTTTATGAAGTTAATGCTGCAAAGTCAAAGTCCAAATGTTACATTGAGTGAGTTAGATGTAGGCACTTCTCCACTATGTTGACACCCCATTCCAAAAATTCCAACCTTGAATATGACAGTACATGTCATCACATTCTTACAGTTAGATGTGTCAGTTAGAATATGTCAGCACCAAAGTGTTGCCTTCCAGTATTAGGTATGAAAAGTGATGCAGAAACGGCCAAGCCAGGTGAGACTTCTAAGCATATATCTGCATAGTTTTGCATGTCTGAGATGACTTTGAGCTAATTAATGGAAAGTATGTAGCATTCAAAAGTGTTTGAGACTACAAATTATAATAAGACCATAAGAAGTAGGATCAGGAGTAGGCCATTCAGCCCCTTGAACCTGCTCCATGATTCATGGCTGATCTGACATTATTCACATCCATTTTCCTGTCCTTTCCCCTTTAACCCTTGATTACCCCACTGATCAAGAAAGTCTATCTCAGCCTTTCATTTCATAGAATCATAGAATCCCTACAGTGCAGAAACAGGACCTTTGGCCCAACAAGTCCACACTGGACCTCAGAGCACCCACCCCTCCTATAACCCACCTAAGCTACACATCCCTGAACACTATGGGCAATTTAGCATGGCCAATCCACCTAGCCTGCACATTTTTGGACTGTGGGAGGAAACCGGAGAACCCAGAGGAAACCCATGCAGA
The DNA here is from genome assembly GCA_024137785.1 of Ginglymostoma cirratum. Taxonomy (NCBI): domain Eukaryota; kingdom Metazoa; phylum Chordata; class Chondrichthyes; order Orectolobiformes; family Ginglymostomatidae; genus Ginglymostoma; species Ginglymostoma cirratum. Next base: position 2,929,385 of record JAHRHZ010000050.1, read on the forward strand.
CGAAAGGAGAATGTGCAAACTCCACACAGACAGTCGCCCGAGGGTGGAATTGAGCCCGGGTCCCTAGTGCTGTGAGGCAGCAGTGCTAACCACTGAGCCACCGTATCGCCCCATATACACAAGGACTGTTGCCACCATGGCTCTCTGTGGCAAGGAGTTTGAAAGATTCACAACTCTCTGAGAGAAGAAATTTCTCATCCTTTAAGTCTTAAATTGGTGCCCTTTATTCTGAAAATACACCCTCTGGCCCTAGACTTTCCAATTTATTCAATGAGATCACCTCTCATTTTTGTAAACTCCAGTGGGCAGAGTCCCAACCTGTCTAATCTTTGCTCACAAAAATATCCCTCTATACCAAGGTTCATCCAAATGAACTTTCACTGAGCTGCCTTCAATAAAATGATACATTCACTTAAATAAAGGAACCAAAACTGCTCACAGTTCTCCAGAGATAAAAGGTACTGCAGATGCTGGAGAATCCGAGATAACAAGCATGGGGCTGGATGAACACAGCAGGTCAAGCAGCATCATAGGAGCAGGCATTCGGCCTGGGAACCCTGCAGCCCAATGGCATCAATGTGGATTTCACAAGCTTCAAAATCTCCCCTCCCCCAACCGCATCCCAAAACCAGCCCAGCTCATCTCCACCTCCCTAACCGGTTTTTCCTCTCACCCCAAGCCACACCCCCATCTCCTATCTACTAACATCATCCCGTCCCCTTGACCTGTCCGTCCTCCCTGGACTGACCTATCTCCTCCCTACCCCCCTACCTACACTCACCTTTACTGGCTCCATCCCCACCTCTTCGACTTGTCTGCCTCCTCTCCACCTATCCTCTCCTCTATCCATCTTCTATCCGCCTCCCCCTCTCTCCCTATTTATTTCAGAACCCTCTTCCCCTCCCCCATTTCTGATGAAGGGTTTAGGCCCGAAACGTCAAGTTTTCCTGCTCCTATGATGCTGCTTGACCTGCTGTGTTCATCCAGCCCCATGCTTGTTATCACAGTTCTCCAGATGTCTTCTCAACAGCACCTTGTACAGTTGCAGTGAGACTTCCCTGCTCTTATACTCCAACTCCCTTGAAATAAAGACCAACATTCTATTAGCCTTCCTGCTAACCGGCTGCACCTGTGTGCTAGCTTTCTGTGTTTCATGCGCAAGTTGTGTTGCAGTTTTCTGCAGTTTCTCTCAATTTAAATAATATTCTGTCTTTTGTTCTCTCTTCCAAAATAAACAACTTCACATGTTCCCACATTACATTCCATTTACCAACTTCTTGCCCACTCACTTAATCTTAATACCTCTCAGTAAACAGTTTGTCTCCATCTCGAAACCTAGCTTTCCACCTATTCTTGTCTCCTCTGCAAATTTGGCTACAGTACATTCACTTCCTTCCTCCAAATCATGAATATACAGTGAAAACAGTTGCAGACCCAGCAATGATCCCTGTGGAATCCCACTGGTAACAAGTTGCTAGTGAAAAAGAACCCCTTATCCGTACTTGTTGTTTCCTGCCCATTAGCCAATTCTCTATCCATATGAATATACTACCACCAATACTTTGGGGTCTTACCTTATGACTTTTGTGAGGTACCTTGCTGAACTGCCTTCTGGAAGTTCAAATACAACACATCTACTAGTACTCCTCTATCCATTCTAGTTGAAGCTTCCTCAAAAATTCTAATAAATTCGTCAGATATAATTTCTCTTTCATGAAACCATGGTGACTCTGCTTGATTAGATTCTGATCTTCCAAATGTTCTGCCATTCCTTCCTTACTAATTGATTCCGATACTTCTCCAACAATTAATGTTCGGCTAATTGACTATGGTTACTAATTTTTTGCCTCCCTTCCTTTTGAATAGCGGTATCGCATTTGGTACTTCTCCAAATCCAAAGATTTTTGGAAAATTACAACCAATGCAGCAACTATCTTGGTAGCTACCTCTTTTAGAATCCTAGGATGCAAGCCATTAGGGCCAGGGACTTATTTGCCTTTAGTCCCATTAATTTCTCTAATACTACGTCTTTACTGATAGTGATGATACTTAATTCCTCCCCCGATATTCTTTAGTATTAATGGGATGTCTATAGTATCTTCTACCCTAAAGACTGATGCAAAATATCTGTTTCGATCATCTGCCATTTCCTTGTTCCCCAAAACTGTCTCCCTAGATTCACTTTCTAAGGGGCCTTTCTTTTCCTATTTTTGTATATTTATATAGCCACTCAACTCCTGACCGCATTACAGCCTTAGTCCAAACATGAACAAAAGAGCTGAATTCCAGAAGTGACACGGGACTGACAGCCCTTGACGTCAAAGCTGCCTTTGATCAAGTATGGCAGCGAGGAGCCTTAGATAAACTGGAATTAACGGTAATCAGAGGCAAACTGGTTGGAGTCACAGGCACATAGGAAGATTGCTGTGGTTGTTGAAGGTCAATCATCTCAGCTTCAGGATATCCTGCAGAAGTTCCTTAGGGTAGTGCCTTAGGCCCAACCACCTTCAGATGCTTCATCAATGACCATCCAACAACATAAGGTCAGAAGTGGGAATGTTCACTGATGATTGCACAATGCTCAGCACTATTTGTGACTCCTCAGATACTGAAGAAGTCCATGTTCAAATGCAACAAGATTTGGATAATAACCAGATTTGGGATGACAAGTAGCAAGTAACATTTGTGCCACACCAATGCCAAGCAATAGCCATTTCCAATAAGAGACAATCTAACCACCAGTCCCTTGACATTCAACGGTGTTACCATCATTCAATTTCCCACTATCAATAAACTTGAGGTTACCATTCACCAGAAACTCAAATGGACTTGCCACATAAATATAATGGCTACAAGAACGATCAGAGGCTAGGAATACTTAGGCGAATAACTCACCTCCTCTCTCCCCAGAGTCTATCCATCATCTACAAGGCACAAATCAGGATTGTGATGGAATACTTCTCACTTGCCTGGATAGGTGCAGGTCCAACAATGCTCAAAGAAGCTTGGCAACATCTAGGACAAAGCAGCCCACTTGATTGGCACAACATCCACAAGCATCATCCTTTCTACCACCAACGCTCAGTAGCAGCAGTGTGTAATATCCATATGATTCACTGCAGACATTCACAAAAGCTCCTTAGACAGCACCTTCCAAACACACAACACTTCCATCTAGAAGGACAACGGGTGCAAATAGATGGGATTGCTGCCACCTTGCAAGTTCTTCTCCAAACCACTCACCATCCTGACTCGGAGATAAATCACCATTCCTTCACTGTCATTGAATAAAAATTCCTGGAATTCCCTTCCTAAGGGCATTGTGGGTCAACCTACAGCACTTGGACAGCAGTGGTTCAAGAAGGCAGTTCACTACTACTTTCCAAGGGCAACTATAGACCGGCAATAGACACTAGCCAGTCAGCAACGCCCATATCCCATGAACAATAAAGGAATTAAGAGATACGGTGAGAGTGTGGGTAAGTGGATCTGAGTCCACAAAAAGATCAGCCATGATCTTATTGAATGGCAGACCAGGCTCGAAGGGCCGGATGGCCTACTCCTGCTCCTAGTTCTTATGTTCTTATGTTCTTATGAATGAATTAAAAAAGGTTGTTTTGTCAGATTTTTTGTTCCTCGTTAGTTTGCCCTTGTATTAATTTCTCAGTCTTTATTATCTTTTGTCCTCCTTTGCTAGATTTTGAATTTATCCTAGCCTTCTAGGCTAACACTGACAATGTTCATGTCGTCAAAGGAATGAGCTTTCAATACAATCTAAGTTGATAGCAGATGGATATATTACAAAGTTGATGGATACATGATTAATACAATTGTTCTAGCGGAGCCTTTATGGAAATAATTGAACTCTGCCGTCAAAGTAACATACACCACCAATTTTGCATGCCGTGTCCAAATTGCACAGTTTAGTTTGCTGTAAAGATGGCAAGGCTTCAACTTTGACGTCATGAATGAGTTGCAAGCTCCATCTAAGGTAAATGAAGATGTCCCCACCCTTCCTGTTTCCTTTTGTGATAATGTCCGTGTGCCCCTAATGACCCGTCCGTCTTAATTCAACCCCTTTATCCTACTGTTAGTGTTCTCCATTTTACCCCTGAGCCATGGCTTTGTGAATTGGCATGCTCATGTTAGCCATTCACTTTCCTCGTATTGAGTCTAGGATGATTGCAACCTGTAAACTATGCAACCCCTTTCCTGCAGCTCTACATCCTGTCCTCTCCTGTATGAAATCCCACCCCTCTTTCAGGAACTTTACACTTTCACTGTCATCATTCCATCAGGAAGCCAGTCCAACTAACGCCAATGCCAGACTTGAGCATCCCACTTTCCCAGGACTGGACAGACTGCATCTACCCCCACTCCCCCACCTCCTCCACTGCCCCCCGCCAACCACCCCCACCCAGATAAGCTTCTTCACCATTATTAGCCAAACCTCCAGGCCTGACAATGATCGACCCACTGGACTGACTTGAGAGGATAGCCCGGACTGAGCACATCCCATGTCTGGATGAGCGTTTTACAGCACCCTGACTGATGAACTTGTGATCTCTGGACTAGTTCTAGTTATCCTGTAGGACTGATAGTGGCCCAATCCCCAGTCTGTAAGGACACTAAGCTCTGAATCTGACTGAACCAAGTATGACTGACCGTGGCCAATGGCCTGGATTGAGAATTGACTGACTAGCCATAGTGACTCCAGTAAGGACTATTTCACTTTGACTTTGAGCAACGTGATTAATGCACGTGTTTGCAGCATAAGCCGCTGACCCATGCAGCAAGTGTTGCAATGACATTGCCTAGCACAATCCAGCAACATGACCACCCCCTTGAGTATTCAGTGCTGTGAAAAAGACAAACAGCCTACCTCTCGCTTTACACTGAAAAGCATTGCAAACAACTGAGGCTGGAAGCTGAAATCTCAAAATAAAAACAGTAAGTGCTAGAGAAACTCAGCAGGTCTGGCCGCGTTGATGGAGAAGGAAACAAAATTTTGAGTCCAGTATGACTCTTCTCTGGAACTGGAGACAGCTGGAAAATGGTGGTTTTATGCTATTGACAGAGGGGAGGAGGAGCAAGTGGAACAGATACTGAAGATGATCAGAGCAAAAGACAAAGGCAGTGATAATGGTGGTAAAGGAGTTACAGAGATGTAAAACAGGTGTAAATGTTAACTGTGAAAAGGTGAAAATGGGTGCACTCTGCTGAGAGCAAAGCCAACAAGACATAAACAATACACGAGGAACAGTTAGAAACACAAATTCAATGGCAACGTAATTTCGTGTTGTTAAGTTTCTGCTGCATTTCGTGAGTTTCTTCTAATTGTTTGATTTTTGTTTGTCACAGTGTCAACAATGAACTGTCTAACAGTAGAAACCCAAATTCCAATTGACTGATAAAAATACAGTTCTACATCAGAACTAAATATAATGCACTCCCGTTGCATTTAGCTTTTATCACTTGAAGGGAGATAGGACCTAAAAATGATAGGTTGTGCTCCTGCTTCATCATTTTCTTGCTTTAAAAAAAATCATTCATTGTTGTTGCCAATATTTTCAGAAAGTGGTACAGACTCTTGTCTCTTCCAAAACAATTTTTATTTTCAAATTACAAACATTTGTGCTGCTAACTCAGTTTTACATGTTTGATACCTATCACATCTGCACGAGGGAGGGTAAGAAGTGATATATTTATTGGGCTGCATAAGTTGGCAGCAAATGTTCCTGTGCACTTTGAGCCATTGGCTTCCTTGCACAAGGAGTACTCAAAGAAATAAATATAATGTTAGCTTTATATTTTGTTGAAAAGTCTTCATTTACACCCATGACGTTGTTAACTAAACGTTTGCATCTTTGACACCATGCAGGGAGGCAGATGGGGCTTGTGGTTAGCCTTTCACCCAAAAAGCATTAACTCTCAGAAGGATTCCCTAGATTATGTACTCAAAATCATTGGAGTGGGGCTTCAACCCATAAGCTCCCAACTCTAAGAGAGGCACAATATTATTGAGCCAGGGCAACCACCTTTGATCTTAAATCATTATACCTTGAATTTACAGTGACCTTGCTTTATATTTATTGTTAAAAATGTTATTTATTTCTTTCATTTTAAGAAATGAATTGAAAGTAGTAATAAAACTTAATGCGAAGCATTCATTTTCCATGAAAAACATTGAAAAAACTGAAAGAGTAACTCAGTCCAGCTTTCAGCCCTATACAGAATGACTTTTTGCATTTCCTGTTAGGTTCCATGTACATAAGTTATGTCAGATGGATGCAAGGTTTCCTAAACAAACACTGACTGATGTTTAGTGATTTATTACACTTTAGAAATCTATTGCTCCAACTTCTCATTCTGCCCACCCAGCCCTGCCCCCTGACATTTTGGTTTCACTACATTCTGCATTAATTTATCTGGAATAGTCCTTTTAAAATCAAAGGTTGAGGCAATCATTATTACCTTGATTAATAAAACAGTTATTTATTTCAGCTAAGCACTCAATTAAGTTATCAACATGAAAAATTGCAAGCTGCAACATTTTGATAAGAGACTTAACTGTATAATTTAAATAAAGTTGAGACTGAGTCTTGCTTCATGACCTCCTACATTTCAATTCTCCTCACTGTTTTGCTGCAAAGTCATCATCTTTCAATAAAATGGAAATGTTATGTTGCCGCAACATATCAATGGGATTACTATAATTAAGACAAAGCCTCGTTTCCAGAAGAAGGTTGTTTGAACAAAGCATCAGTTGCTGCAACACAAACAGGAATTGCTGGAGAAACTCAGCAGATCTGGCAAAATTTATGGAGAGAAAACAGAGTTAACTTTTTGGGTCCAGTGACCCTTCTTCAGAACTCAGTTCAGAACTTCAGAGCATCAGTTGGTGCAAATTTGATTTAGCTGCCATCTAAGGCTGGAAAAGTTCAAAGCAATTTGACCCCATCATGGAATCTTTCACAAACAGAACAACATCACTCATATTTAATAAAGAGCAGGCTTACACTAGGACAGGATTGTATTACAACTCCCTCTGTTTAATGTCCCACAACAATAGTAATCTAATCCAACCAAATGCTTTGTTGAAGTAAAATAGCCATTGTTTTGCAGATGCAAAATAAGTGCAGCAGGGTTCAATATTCTGCGCCCAAAGGACACCTGAAAAATATTTGGCTGGACATTGGTCATATGCCTGATTAGACTCGATCAGCTAAGAAAAGATATTAGGGGTGTATTAAACGTGCAAATGGTCATTTCAACTGAAAGTGGTCATCCCTGTGAAGCAAAAGTAATCACAGGTGTCCTTGAGAATGGTCCCTGTAGTCCACAATTCACAAAGACAATCCAAGATCACATTGGCTGCACAAGGGCACAGAGCAGATGTCTTCTCACTTTGAACTGTAATCATTTACTAAAATGCTCTTGAATGCATTGCTGCCTTTCTTGGGGTGATGTGGGGGTGAGAGGACAGAGTCAGTCACCATATAGCAATTACAAACCCTTTCGTTTTGAGGAAGGATCACCAGACCCGAAACATTAACTCTGTTTTCTCCTTCACAGATGCTGCCAGACCTGCTGGGCTTTTCCAGCAACTTTGTTTTTGTTTCTGATTTACAGCATCCACAGCTCTTTCGGTTTTTATGAACCCCTACTGTATTGGCATGGCTTGTGCTGCATACATTGAAATAAGGTCTCCTATGACAAAGATCCATGGCGAGGCATGGCCCTCTTGTTAGAATCCTCCACACCCCACATACTGTACTGTACTGGGAGATACATGCCCCAGATATGGACAGGACTGTGCAAAACCATTATTTGTGACTGACGTGAATGCTGACTGCTCAGATTATTAGGACCTACTGTCTTTCTGATATTTCCCGCATTGACCCATTGAAACATGACCAATATATCCAGCCAGAGTAGGGGTTATTGTGGCTGTTGCTGGGTGCAGAGAAATAGAATTGGAACAGATACACCAGCAACATCTAACAGCTGCTAAATAACCACTACATGAAAAGATCACAGCTGAAGGCCCCCACTGGAAATGCAGGAAATGAAGACCCATAGTTTATTTGCTGCCATTTCCTTCAGATGAGCAGGACACAGTCTAATGATGTCATGGAACACTATCACAGAATAATGCCAACTACTTGAGTGGGACTTATGACCTGAAGGAAAGGGTGACAACCTGTCCCAGTGGCCATCAAGGTGATAGCAGTACTAAACCTTTTTTCAGACTTGCTGCTTCCAAGGATCCTCTGGGGTCCTGCATGTGATTTCTCAACCCTCAACCCACAAACGTTCCTGTAGATGAGAGCTGGTGCAGCAATCACTCATTGACTGTAAATTTGCTGCTCAAAAGGTCTGCAGTTGTATGTTCCCAGCAGCAAATGCAGCTTCTATTTGTTTCTATGCAGGTGAGTCTCAGGCCAGGCCAGTGCAGGGACGGAGTCCCAGAGTGGAGGCCAGTGAAGGGGTGGACTGGAAGCAAGGCCTCAAGGTTTGAAGCCCAGTGTGGTCTAGAGACTTGGCCCGGGTGGTCTGATGGCTCAGTGCTGGCACGGACTTGATGAAAAATACTAAAAATTTGAATATTTTTTAAAACAAAAACTTTATTCTTATATTGAACTTTTAGAAATGACTCTTTCCAGTCTCTAACACATACTTAAGTAGTCTGTACCTAGGTATCCTGTACCCAAGATGGCACCAAAGAGGAAACATCATGAACTTTTCACTGTACTTATTCGAGTGCATGTGGCAATAAAGGCTAATTCATTTTAGTTTGTTTCTGTTGCTGAATAAGTGACTATTTCAAACAATTTGAAGGCTTTTCCGGCATGTGACAGTCCCACAGTGAAAAGTGAGAAGAGGTTGGGCTACACTGGCACTGGGGAAAGGGTAGCACTCCCTTAAGCAGGGTTCTAAGGAATGAGTTCAGAGGCAGCCAAGTGTGTAGCTTGATGCTTAGATAGCAATCCACTTTACAAACATGTCCTTTTTATGTGTTAGGAGGTGTCAGCTATACCATCTATATGCTCTGAGAAGAGCTTTTTGGTTGCTATCCTACTCCATAGTGAAGGGTAGCCACTGACTAACTGTATTTGGCCAGATCCACGGCTGGGCTCTAGATGATGCTAGCACTGGGATTCCTGGAGGTCCTGGCAATGGCAAGTACTTCTGCCTATGATGAGAGAGGATATGAGTGAGGCACCATGGAAGTGTGGTACGTAAGTAATATGGCGAGTTTTGTAAAATAATATGAGAAATCTCATGAGGGTTCAAGGAGAGAAACCCTCCACAAAAATCTACAAATTGACACTTAGCTGATTTCTGGTAAAATTCAGCACCTAATGTGGAGAGGTGAAACAGGAGTCCCCTGAGACATAATATATGAGTCATCTGAAGCTTTCATCTGACCCTATCACTTACCTGCTCACTGCTTCCAACTGGTGTCTTAACCACTTGGTGGCTGCAGCAATGGCATAGAAAATAGAAGCTGGAGTAGGCCATTCAGGCCTTCAGGCCTGCCCTACTATTCAATATGATCATGGTGGATCATCGAACTCAGTACAGTGTTCCCCCTTTCTTCCCAACCTTTTGATCCCTTTTAGCCCTAAGAACTAAGGATATCTGTTATAATGGTGGGATGGTAAATGCCAACAGTCCATTTTAAAACCTTCTCATCTTGTGTTATACCTTCCACCAGGCCACTTGGATTAGAAATTCCCCTCCTATTTCATTACCTGCGATAAAAGCTCTGTCAATGGATCATTTTGTCTACATATAGGGTGATTAGGAATGTCTAGTATTACTTTGTATTGTTTCCATTATGTATTTAATTGAAAAGGACTCATTGGGCCATCTGATGTGCCAGATTGAAGCTGGGATTTAAACTTAAGTTATGGGCTCAAAGTTTCATGGGCTTTGCTCATATTTCTTTGTATAGAATTGTGCAAGGATCTAATTAGTATGCTTGCCGTGTTAAAATAATTGGGTTGACTACAGCAAAAGTAAAGTCTTCTGGTCAGGGATTCAAGAACAGGGACCAGAATGTTGAGTGCCTTCCAAGAGTAGCTGGTAGGCAGAGAAAGGTTGGCAAAAATGGTAACTATTGGGTGATGTATCTGTGCCTTTCTATCGCCAAGCCATTTTGCCAGAGGCAGGGTAGGTGACAAATGACTCTTCCACTTGGGCACAATTGAACCACGTATGTGACCAACTGGAGGAAGCTGCCTACCTTCATTGGCTGCTGCTGGAGATCTAAGCAACATTTCTTAGCTTCCAGCACACTGCTGTGTAAGGGAGGATACTGACACCTCTCTCTACATGGTGAGACAGCTTCATCTCTCTCTCCACTTTGGCAGAGATTGGTTGGCAATGTGAGCAGGAAGAGATTCCACTTCATCTGGTGCGTGACAACAGGCATCTTGTCGGTGATTGATCATTATCCTGGCAACAGTCATGATGCTGCACCACGTCTCTGTGCTACCTGTATGTGACCCACCAAGGCAAGTCAGCCACTGGGGAAGTAAAGACCCATTGAAGGCAGACATTAAGAAAAACAAAAAATACCATTATTGTACTTTTGCACATATTGCATAGTGTTTGAACTTCTAAAGTTGGATTGGAATATATATTTTCTAACAGTTTTTATTTTCTTTTTGGAAAGAGTGTGTTAAGCAGTCTTAAAAGAGTTAAGAAGTATGGTACTTCATGGTATTTTACTTTTGCTGTAACAACCCAGCAATCACTTTAACATTGTAAGCATATATACCAATTAGATTCTTGCACAAATCTCTACTGAAGGAAATAAGCAAAACCTATGCAACTTGAGCCCATACTTAACTCTTTAAATCCCAGTTTCAGTCGAGCAATATGGGCCAACAGATGAACAATGAGTCCTCTCTTAATCAAGTATTCAATGGAAACAATACAGATTGTAGGTGAACAGAAGTGTCATTGAGGTTTTCTGTAGTGACTGCAATACAGTTGACTGGCATGGTTAAATTGTATGCTATTCCTGAGAATAATTTCTGGAATTAGCTCAGTTACTTCCATTATTTTAAAACTATAGGGAGGCCATTCTGGAGTGAAATCAGTAAGCATCTTCTCACATAGAAATTTGGAATTCTGTCACTGTATGGATATAGATGCTGTCTTAACTGAAGTTTTCAAGACTGAGTCAGTTTTATGTTGGTAAGGGAATTGAGGAAAACCAAAAGTGGGCATTTTGAATTGAGGTGCAGATCAGCCATGATTTGATTGGAGGAGCAGGCTTAATGCATTGAATGGCCTACTCCTGTTCCTACTCCTTCACACATTGTTGTAGTTCCTTGAATCAAAATTAATAAATTGTGTTTGCATTTGAAAAAGACCCCACCAGGATCCACCCCAAGGACAAGCAGAGGACGGGGGAAAGGTTTATAACTAGGGAGTGTTGCAGTTTTGAGAGGTGGATCAGTAATTACGACATATTAATTTAGCCTCTGCCCCCCAAGAGTTTAGCAGAAATTTCTATACAATGGCTGCGGCCTAGGTTTCCAGGGGTTAAGGAAATCTGGCAGCTAAAAGGAGGTAAGAACTGTTGGATTCAGTCGTATTGCCTGGAGCATTACTTTTGGCCAGGATGAGTGTGGATGCTTTTCCCTAAATTAACCTGCTATGATCTTCCATCGGTATGATCAGTTGACAACCCTCTCTGATCTATGCATCCACCCGTGATCTCCAGGCTGATCTTTCTCTTAATCACTCTATGATCTCTCTCCTTGCAATCTCCTTCACCATCATCATTCCTCCATAAACCCATTTCCTCCACAGGAGGTAGGTTAGACTTAGAAATCTCTTTCCACATGTAACTTCTTAAGCCTAACAATATCTCCCACCTGGTAATACAGTCACTAGTCTGAAACATCCCCTACAATTTCCAGGCAGAACTTCAATCTCTTCGCATACCTCTTTTTGCTGACAATTTTGAGGGCTGAAGTTCATTTTCATATTGCACGCTAAATATCTAGCTGCAGCTCATTGACTTAAATTAATTGAAAAGGGGGAAGTGCTCCTGTTCCACAGTGTTTATTCTAAACTTGTCAATTCTGAACCTCTTCAGCTGTACTGCTGGGTAAAAATGGACAGAGGACACATGGCACAATCTCCGCCTGCTTGCCTCCCAAATAGTCAACTGGGGTCTTGTAGAATCATAGGACTTGGATTCATTTAATATGGGAATACCATGACTTGAAAACAGTGGATGCTGTAGTCAGTGAAAGGTCCTTTCCATCATAGTTTTCAATGCATAAAAAGTAGAACTGGGTGGTCAGGTCATCCCATGATGTGCAGGGATTTGCAACGTTGTTTCTGCCCATCAGAGCCACTGAAAATCTCATCCAGTCAGTCCAGTGCCCAGTCAACCAGCTGTCCTGATTTATTCACAATTAAATAAATTGGAAAAGCAGGCAGTGCAAACAATTTTGCCTAAATACAAGTTTACTGTACAAAGAATAAATTGTTCAACCACTCTTTCTCACAGAATAGATACAAGATGTGGGCTTCTCTGTTGTGAATTAGCTCGCAGCTTTCCTGCAAAGCATTAAATATTACCTGAATTGGATTTGTAATTTTGGATCACAGGCCTAAAATTCATCTCTGTTCAACAAAGAGGAAAAACAAAATTAAAGAGTCAATAAATGGGCTATTTGAACCACTAACATAGTCTGAATTTTCTGCTGGCTGCATTTGTATATGCAGCACAATTCAACTAAATTCAGCTAAACCACCACAAAAGCTTTTGGAATAACAAATTGCAAGCAGCACAAATCAAATTTCCATGATATTTTCTATTGGAAGTTTCATGTTAGGGGTTAGCCCCCAACCACAAACTTGGTATATCTCTGATTAAACTACTCACTATGGATAGTTTATTCATTGCATTGACACAAATATATAGTTATATACTTTTCAAAGAAAACTAATGTATCTTTAGAATGAAAACGAGGGCTCTTACACAATGGCTTCTGAAAGCTGAATGATTTCTTTTGTAGAAGTGCAGCCAAAGCAGAGAATCCAAGTATATTATCAATCAGAGAAGGCTATTCAATAATTCAAAGATTCTAGGACTGTCCATTTCATTCTCAAAATGTCTGAAGATTCAAAGCTTCTATAGTGTCAATGAGGAGACAAGAGAGATATTGCAAGGTATTCCAGAATAATTAACTTGGCGGAACAATGATGAAAGTTTATAACGCAGAACAGTACAGCCCACAAACAAGCCCTTTGGCCCATCATGTCTGTGCTGGTCATGATGCCATTCTAAACTGATCTCATCTGCTTGCACATGATCTGTAACCTTCTATTCCCATCCTGTTGCCATGTCTGTCTAAATGCCTCTTAACATTTGTAGCTTTTTCTCTTTAATTGCGATAAAAGCTGCCTAAGGACAGCCATTTAGAGGATAAACTATTAACCAGCTGAGAGGCAATTTAAAGTAATATCTTCTCTCAGAAAGGCAACCAGGTCAACAAAAGGCTGAAGGACTAATGGACTGAACAATGTTAACAGGAGCACCTGCAGTTAACACCTGCAGTTCTGTAAAAATGCAACAACGGTTCTTTCCCACTCCCAGAACATATTCTGCTTAGTGCACCAATGGGAGCAACCTCCAACTCCTGTACATTGTAACTGCTGAATCTGACTTCAAGTTTCAAACCTTTCTCTTCAGAAGGAGAATCTTCAAGTAAGCCAAAATAATTTATTACCATGATTTTGACATTTCTGTTCAATGTAATAAAGGAAAATTGCATTTTTTGGACTCAAATCCAAATAAGGCCTCAACTAAAATGAGTGTGAGGAAACAAATCATAGTTTGAGCCTTCTAAAAAAGCAACTGTAACAAATCAAACCTCCTTCAAAAGTTCAATTTAAATACCCATGAGGATCAGCAGCCCAACACAATATTAGACACTGATCTCATTTTTGTCTTAATGCCTACCTTACATCCTTAATTACTTTTAAACTTTGTTTCTGTAGTTTTGCTAATAACTTAACTTTAGCACATTCATACTTAACTAACTTTTAGCAGCAGTGATAAACTAACCTTTGGTCTTGTTTGCAATAAAAAAAATTCTACAAGTGGTTTCTTTTAAATTGGAATACTTCAAAATTAAAAGGGGACCATAGTTGAGCTAATACACATTTCTAGTTCGTGGAATAATCTGGGTAAATATTTGTTATGTGGTTACGGCTGGACACTTTCACAAATCTTCAACGAGCTTCTTAAAATGTGTTTTTGACGTACAGATCACTAATACTTTTAAATATTCTTCTAAATTTATTGAAAAACTGACTGATGTGTATCAATGTAACCAGCAAATGGTTCTTATTACTTTTTTAAGCCATCTTCATTTCGTTAAAGTTAGGTTATTCATGAGTGTTAACTCAATAGTCAAATTGGAAATCTTTACATTTATGATAAACTCATTACCATTGTAGTAATCAAACTGCAACAAGTTGTCATGTTTTAAAAAGATCACGAGTACTTTTCAAGTGAGGAAAAAAATACTTGGACTCTAAAACATTGTCGAGTTATGCATGTTCATCATAAATTTTATGTTCGGTGAAATAAACTGAAATAAAAATAGCATTTTCCACAATTTGTGCTATTCAGGGCTCAATTTATGTCTGATCACATTTGCATTCAAAGTGGAAACTCTTGGCCACTTGTGTTTAGCCTGGAAATGTGAAATATGCATAGAAGAGGGAGACAGTTTCATGGGAATCATCCTTTTTCCTTTGTCTTGCATCTGGCAAATTCTTGGGCTCAAGGCTCAGAAATATTAACTCCACAATCTATATATAATCAGAGCATACAGGTTTCTACACATCTTCAAATGGACAAAGTGCTGACCACTAAAAATATTCCCACAGATTGAAATTACCTTCCCTTTAGAAAATACCTGTGTTCTCATAGTGTTAACATTTTGGTAAACAATAGGATGACAGCAAACAGTTGTGACCTTTCCCCAGGGGATTCCAGATTGCCACCTAATTCATTATAACCATTTGGAATTACATCAGTTCATCCTGCCAAACCATGGCACACTCATAAAATAATCCAGGTATGGGTTCCATGGCATGTTAATTGTCTCAATTTTCAAACATTAGAACATTGGCAGGCAGCGCCGCTCACAATAAATCAAGGGCACGCAATGTATTTACACTCAGAAAAGGTGGCTGTGACTCAGACACCCAGAACAGATGCTTTAGTTTTCAGATGAGGCCGGATGAGAGTGTAGGAGGTTGAGATGGGGAAGAGGATGCTGAGCTGAGCAATTGGACCAGGGCCGCAGAACAATTTGGTCTCTATTTAAAAGGATATATTCTGTACTTGTTATTTTCCTATGATGCGGTCGTGTCTCTACTTGTTATAGGAAAAATGACAACAAGAAATGGATTCAGAGATTAAATTTGAAATAAAGATTTTAGTAGATTTTTTTTATTTCCAATTTTATGTAGCATCTTAAACGATTTAAGTGAACCTTAATTTTTATGCAAGAATTTCTGTTGTGGTTTCAGTGTAAACATGAAGTTTGACATGTTGAAAGGTTGAGGGTTTCGTGGAAGTAGTGGGTGGAAATAAAATGTCAAAGGAGAAAAAAGTTAGGATCTGGAGAGAATTATGATGAATAGAACAGAAATTGTAGCACAGGTTGAATATTCTAAAGGTTGTGCAACAACATGTACTGCCTGGGCCACTCGACTCCTCATTGTAGCATCAAGGAGCCTGAGTAAAATTTTAAGTTAACAGGAATCATGGAGAAAATGCTTCACTTGTTGAAGGCATACCTAGCCCAAAGGCAAAAGCCTATAGTTGTTGATGGTCAATCATCTCAGACTGAGACATCTCTGCAGGAGTTCCTCAGGGTACTGCCCTAGGCACAACATCCTTCAGCTACTTCAGCAATGATCTACCCTCCATCGTAAGGTCAGAATTGAGGATCTTTGCAAAAATCAGCTCAATGTTCAGCATATTTGCAACTGATTAGCTATTGAATCAGTACATATCCATTTGCAGCAAGACTGGACAGCATTCAGGCTTGAAATGGAAAATGGTAAGTAAACATACTCACCACACAAATGCCGGACAATGACCATCTTCGACAATCCAATAAGAGGAAATCTAACCATGTCTCTCTGACACTCAACAGAATTATCTTCACTGAATCTCCCACAACAACGTCCTGGGGTTACCATTGATCAGAAATTTAACTAAATCAGCTATATAAATGCCAGGGCTACAAGAGAAGGCCAGAGGAATTCTGCAGTGAGTGATGCCTTCCTGATTGCCAAAACCTATCCATCATACACAAAGTATAGGTTAGGAGTGTAGTGGAATATTTCTCACTTACCTGAATGAGCACAGCTCTAGCAACACTGAAAAACCTTGATACCATCCAGGACAAAGCAGCCCACTTGACCTGCACCCCAGCCACAACCTTCAACATTTGTTCCCTTCACCTACAATATATGACAGCAGCAGTATCTACTATCTACAAGTTGCACTGCAGTAACTCATTAAACATCCATCAACAGCATCTTCCAAAATTGCTGACTCTATCACTTAGAAGGGCAAGAGCAGCAAATATATGGGAACACCATGATGTGCAAGTTCCCCTCCAAGTCACACACTATCTTGGACTTCTTCCCTACCAGCAGTCTGTGTACCTACAACAGAGAGATTGCAACTGTTCAAGAAGCTGTCTCACTATCTCCACCTCATGTGTAATTAGGAACTGATAGTTCCCACCTCAAGCTGGCAACTTCCCCTCGCTCCCTGAAAGAGAGCAGATACACCTTCTGGACAGATACATGAATGGGCAGAGAGCAGAGGGATACAGATCCTTGGAAAATAGACGACAGGGTTTACATAGGGGATCTGGATCGGTGCAGGCTTGGAGGGCCGAAGGGCCTGTTCCTGTGCTGTAATTTTCTTTGTTCTTTGTTCTTTGTTCTTGAAACTTGACCTACAGCCATTAAATTTAAATTGACAAATTTCAATGCAAATAACTGAAATTAAGTATTTATAAATATTGACCCAGCTCTGTAGAATGGATTCCTCATTCAACCCCAAACCCACACTTAGTAAATTAGATTCGAGTAATGGTTGGATTTCCCAAATTTAAGGCTCCCTAGCCTTCTCCCATCTGTTGTTGAGCAGACTACAATGACTTCACTGTTGAATGTTGGATGCAGCCTGGAAAACAATAAAGCAACTCAGGCTTCTTTCTTCTCAGATGATTGGGTAGACACATCAGCTTCTCATTCCAAGTTCCTGATTTAGTCTTTGGCTCCTATCTTGATGCAGGAGTTGGGAAGGAAATTTAATCAATAAAGAGTCGCCTTGCATATCCCTTAGGAATTGGCAGAACAGCAATACTGTAATGGATGGATTGCTAGCAAAGACCAATTTAATGCCTTATTCTTTCACATTATGGATTTTGAATTGTTTTGCACATTTTTTTAGCTCATCTCAGTAATCGATCCCTGACAGATTAATAAATTCTAGAGTTTCAATATTATAGTGCTTGGTTTTACTACTACTGCCATACATTAGATTGTAATAGTTGACTGCAATCTATACTCAAAAATGTACTGGGGACAAATAGATTTTGTAATACTATTTATCAAACTCATGGATTTTCCATGTAAAGGTGTGCAGTCCCAAGCTATTGATACATTATCATTTGGAAAATCACAGATTCTGTTCCTTTACCTCTAAGTGAGCAAAGTTTTTGTTTTTCACAGAAAGTGATCTTCCCTGGTACAAGTTACTGGGTACACTAAAAAAATTTTAAATTCTCAGGAATTTGTTTCTCATTTGTCTCCAACAGAGGATTGGTGATCACAGTAAAACATATCTCCTTCCCAAAATCCGCAAACCTGAATGCCCTGGTCGACCCATTGTCTCCGCCTGCTCCTGCCCCAGCGAACTCATCTCCACCTACCTAGACTCCATTTTCACCCCCTTGGTCCAGGAACTCCCTACCTACGTCCGTGACACCATCCACGCCCTCCACCTCCTCCAGAACTTCCGATTCCCCGGTCCCCAACACTTCATTTTTACTATGGACGTCCAATCCCTATACACCTGTATTCCCCATGCAGATGGCCTAAAGGCCCTCCGCTTCTTCCTGTCCCGCAGAACTGACCAATCCCCCTCCACCGACACTCTCATCCGCTTAGCCGAACTCGTCCTCACTCTCAACAACTTCTCTTTCAATTCCTCCCACTTCCTACAGACAAAGGGGATGGCCATGGGTACCCGCATGGGCCCAAGCTATGCCTGCCTCTTTGTAGGTTACGTGGAACAATCCCTCTTCTGTACCTACACTGGCCCTAAACCCCACCTCTTCCTCCGTTACATCGATGACTGCATCGGCGCCGCCTCATGCTCCCACGAGGAGCTCGAACAGTTCATTCACTTCACCAACACCTTCCTCCCCAACCTGAAGTTCACCTGGACCATCTCCAACACTTCTCTCTCCTTCCTGGACCTCTCTGTCTCCATCTCGGGTAACCATCGAGAAACTGATGTCCATTTCAAGCCCACTGACTCCCACAGCTACCTGGAATACACCTCCTCCCACCCACCTTCCTGCAAAAATGCCATCCCCTATTCCCAATTTCTTCGCCTCCACCGCATCTGCTCCCAGGATGAGACATTCCACTCCCGTACATCTCAGATGTCCTCATTCTTCAAGGACCGCAACTTCCCCCCCACAGTGGTCGAGAGCGCCCTCGACCGTGTCTCCCGCATTTCCCGCAACTCATCCCTCACACCCCGTCCCCGCAATAATAACCAAAAAAGAATCCCCCTCGTCCTCACGTACCACCCCACCAACCTGCGGATCCAACGCATCATCCTCCGACACTTCCGCCATCTGCAATCAGACCCCACCACCAAAGACATTTTTCCCTCCCCACGCTTATCTGCTTTCCAGAGGGACCACTCCCTCCGCGACTCCCTTGTCTGCTCCACACTCCCCTCCAGCCCCATCACACCCGGCACTTTTCCCTGCAACCGCAGGAAGTGCTATACCTGCCCCCACACCTCCTCCCTCACCCCAATCCCAGGCCCCAAGAAGACTTTCCACATCAGGCAGATATTCACCTGCACATCTGCCAATGTGGTATACTGCATCCGCTGTACCCGTTGTGGCTTCCTCTACATCGGGGAAACCAAGCGGAGGCTTGGGGACCGCTTTGCA
>JAHRHZ010000050.1:2948758-3016806 GCA_024137785.1 Ginglymostoma cirratum
ATCTCCCCTCCCCCAACCGCATCCCAAAACCAGCCCAGCTCATCTCCGCCTCCCTAACCTGTCCTTCCTCTCACCTATTCCCTCCTCCCACCTCAAGCCCCACCCCCATCTCCTATCTACTAACCTCATCCCGCCCCCTTGACCTGTCCGTCCTCCCTGGACTGACCTATCTCCTCCCTATCCCCCCACCTACACTCACCTTTACTGGCTCCATCCCCGCCTCTTCGACTTGTCTGCCTCCTCTCCACCTATCCTCTCCTCTATCCATCTTCTATCCGCCTCCCCCTCTCTCCCTATTTATTTCAGAACCCTCTTCCCCTCCCCCATTTCTGATGAAGGGTCTGGGCCCGAAACGTCAAGCTTTCCTGCTCCTCTGATGCTGCTTGGCCTGCTGTGTTCATTCAGCTCCACACCTTGTTATCTCTACCTCTAACATTCCAACAATCTTGAAAACCAATTACTTTTTCTTCAAATCTTCAATCTTGTCTAACCTCTCACTCCATTTTTTTAAAGATACCTTCAGATGGGTTAAAAGATAAATCTTTCTGGAAAATTTCTCAGTAACTGAAAACAATTGCTGAAAGACCGAAGAGCCAGGTCTCCACATCCCTATGGAGTGGGATTGGATTGTGAGGAGAGTGGTGTTCCAGTTGATTCTCATCGCAACTTTGGAGGGAGACTGGAGATCAGATTACAGTGTAGATATTTTTAATTATAAGGACATAAGGACTAAGAGGAGGAGTAGGCATTTCAGCCCATGAGCCTGCACTGCCATTCAAAATGATCAAGACCAATTTTATCTCAGCCTCAACTCCCGTTTCCTGATCTCTCTCCATAACCCTTCAACCCAACACTAATGAAAAATCTTTCATCTCCTCCTTTAATCTACTCAATGGCCCAGCATCCACCGTACTCTGCAACAGTGATTTCTATAGATACATGACCCTTTGAGAGAAGTGATTTCACTTCACCTCTGTTTTAAATCTACTACCCCCTATCCTAAAACTAAGACCTCTCAGTCTAGATGGCCCCACGAGAAACTGTACTCTCAACATCTACTTTGTCAATCCCCTTTAGCATCTTACATATTTCAATTAAATGTACTATCATTCATATAAATTCCAGGGAATAGTGGCCTCTCTGGACTAATTATGACACATGTTCAGTGAATGTAGGTGTTGAACCCAGACCTTTTGGACTGTGCAAAGTGGTTCTGATTACAGTGTATGTTGAGTTGGTGACAAGGCCAATGATTGAGCCTCCTTAATATGGGAGTTCCCACTTCAGATAAATTGAAAGGACATGATGTTGTCATGGGTGACCAAGTGGCGGGATGTTTCGGGCGGGGGGCATGTGGAAATGAGTATTCAGGGGTGGTGGAGGGTGTGAGTGAATGGAGGGGAGGTGGTAATGGACATGGAAGAAAATATTCAGATTCTTAAAATTATTTAACTTGATATTGAGTCCAGAATGTTGCAGTGTCCTCAAGTGAAAAATGAGGTGCTGTTCTTCGAGATTGCACTAAAATTCACTGGCACACTGCAGCAGGCCTGACACAGATGTTGGCCAGGGAACACGGTCGTGTGTTGAAGTGGCAGGCAATTAGGGGCTCCAGGTCATTTATGCTGACAGAATGTAGGTGTTCTCCAAAGTGTTTGCCCAGCCTGGGTTTCACCTCTTCTAAAGTAGAGAAGACCAAATGTGAGCAGTGAATACAGTAGACTGGATTGAGTGTCAAGGAGGGAAATCTCTGCTTCACCTGGAAGGTGTGTTTGGAGGGTTGGATAGTGAGGAGGGAGGAGGCAAATGGACAATTGTTGTGTCTTCTGCAATTGCATGGGAAAGTGCCATGGAGGTGAGGGGAGGTGTTGGGAGTGGAGGAGCAGGGGACCAGACTCTCCCGGAGGGAACAGACCCTGCAAAATGCTGGCAGAGAAGAAGAAGGGAAAGGAATATGTGTCTGGCAATGGAATCCTGCTGGAGTAGTGAAAATGGCAGCTTGTGATCCTTTAGATGTGGAAGCTGGTGGGCTGTAAAGTGAAGACTGGGGACCCAATCAGTTTTGTGGAAGGGAAGAGAAGGGGTGAGGGCAGAAATGTGGGAAATGGGTTAGGCATAGCTAAGGGCCTTGTCAACCTCAATGCTGGGGAATCCTCAGTTGAGGAAAAAGTGAACATTTCAGAGGTCCCCTTGTCATAGAGTCATACAGCAGGGAAACAGACCCTTCCGTCCAACCAGTCCATGCCGAACATAATTCCAAACTAAACTAGTTCTACCTGCCTGCTTCTGGCCAATATCCCTCCAAACCCTTCCAATTCATATACTTATCCAAATGTCATTTAAACATTGTAAGTATACTCACATCCATCACTTCCTCAGGAAGTTCATTGAACCACCCTCTGTGTAAAAATATTTGCCCCACACGTCTTTTCTAAATCTCTCTCCTCTCACCTCAAAAATGTATCCCCTGGTCTTGAAATCCTGGTCCTAGGGAAAAGACAACAACCATTAACTATATCTATACCTCTCATTATTTTATTAACTTCTATAAGGTCACCTCTCAAACTCCTACACTCCAGTGAAAAAAGTCCCAGCCTATCCTCAAGCCTTCCATACCCGGCAACGTCCTGGCAGATCTCTTCTGAACCCTCTCCAGCTTGATAATATCCTTCCTATAACTGTGTGACTAGAACTGGACACAGTATTCCAAAAGAGGCCTCACCAATGTCCTGTAAAACCTCAACAATGACTTCCCAACTCCTATACAGTTGGTTCGGCTATGACGCTTGTTCCGGCAATGCAAATTGGCTATAACGCGACTGACGAATAGGAGAATTCTAAAACGTGAACTTACGTTGCCTTAACGTGATTCCATCAGTATGAGGAGGAGTACATGTCAACATCACATGATCGTTTCATGGGCTTTGTCCTGATTACGTACAATGTTAGTGCCGAAAGAGACTCCACGCAGCATCATGTGATAATTTCACAGACTTGGTCGTCAAGCGCTTTCTGTAAGATGTACAGTACTCTGTGATTTTCATTTCCTTTTGCAAATAACTATTTTTTGCCCTAACCCTGCAACCACAACTGCACCTGAAGGCAATGATGATGATGATAATGATGACCCTCAGCCCCTGCATTAACAACAGAGCAACCTCAAAACCTCCTCCCCCATCATGTTATCCTGATATTTTTTCAAGGTAAGGTGTTAAATTTACTTTTATTTCATTACTAGATATGAATTAAACATTTATTCAAACTGTGCTATCCTTTGTGTTTGGTTGTTGAATGATTTTAAGTGATTTTTTTTGGTGGTCTACCCTAACCCTGTCGTTTCCATAGACCCCATTATTTTTATAGCACAATTTTCTATAATGCGATGTTGCACAGGAATGCAACTATTACATTCTGGCAGAACCAACTGTATTTAAAGGACTAAGAAATGAAGGTAAGCATGCCAAACGCCTTTTTAACCACCCTGGTTATATGTGACATAAACTTCAAAGAATTGTGTATCTGATCCCCTGGGTCCCTCTGCTCAACAACTCTACCCAAGCCCCTACCATTAATTGTATAAGCCCTACCCTTGTTTGTTGTGCCAAAATGCAATACCTTGTATTTACCCAGACTGAACTCCATCTGCCCATTGACCTGAAGTTGGCATCATCAGAATATATGCGATGGAGACAGAGGAACTGGAAGAATGGGATGGAATCCTTACGAGAAGCAAAGTTGAAATGTACAGTCAAAGTAACTGGAAGTCAATGAGTTTCTAGTGGATATTGGTGGCCAGCCTATCCCAGAAATGGAAACAGATGTTGAGAAAGGGAGGAGTAAGATGGATCAGGTGAAGGTGAGACCCAGGTGGAAATTGGGAGAAAATTTGATAAACTTTTCTAATTCCACACGAGAGAGAGAAGCAGCACCGATTGATGTCATTGATATACCAGCAAAAGAGTTGTGGAGAGGGATCTGAGTAGCAATTGCTAAAGGAATGTTCCAGGAATCCCATGGCCACACTTTTGACCTGAAGAAAGTGAGAGGAGTTAAAGGAAAAGTTGCTCAAAGTACAGACCAGCTTGACTAGGCAGAGGAGGGTGGTGATGGATGGGAACTGTTCAGGCCATCTTTGCTGGAAGATGTAGACAGCCCTGAGACCATCCTGATGAAGAGATAGATATGTAAAAGGATTGCACATCCATGGTGAAGAGAAGGCAACGAGTGCCCATGAACCAGAAATTCTGAAATTAACATAAGCCATCAGAAGAACTGCAGATATGTGGGAAGGGACTGGACAAGTGAATAAAAAACATCAAGTCAAAGAAGAGAAGTTCCATGGGGCAGGAGCAAGCAGAAACAATGGGTCTTCGTAGGCAATCCTGTTTGAGGATTTTGGGAAGAAGATAGAAGCTGGCTGTAGAGTGTTGACGGACTATGACCTTGTTGGCTATTGCAGGGATATCACCAAATAAAATGAGATTAGTAACAGTCATAGATACAATAGCCTGATGTTCAATGGTGGTGTCATAAGCCAGGGGTAAACTGGAGGAGGTGTCTGACCACTGGTGTTCAGCCTCTGCAATGTAGAGGTCAGTTCGTAAGTTAACAGCACCACCCTTGTCAACAGGCTTGACATCTAAAAGCATGGAGTCTGTTCAGAGGGAATTTGGTTTGAATGGGTGAGAGGGACAGAGAACTTAAGGCGATCAATGTCACTCAACATTTCTCAGTGAACAGGTCAAGTGCAGATAAGTGGCCAGAGGGAGGGGTCCAGGTGGAGGGAAAGTGTTGGAGGTGGGTCAAGGGGTCTGAGGGACAGGGAGAGGACTCTTGTCCAAAGAAATGGGCACAAAGGTGAAGAAGAGTTCAATGTCATGAAGTGCCTGAACTTCAATGAGGTAGAGGCACTGAGAGATAAAACTGAGACCTTTTCTGAATACAGAACATTCGGCATCGGAAAGCGAAAGGTGAGAAGGGATCGTAAATACACAATAGAAAGTGGGGTTTGGAGATGGAATGGTGACAGAGGGAATGGGAGAGGAGGAAGGTTCACGAGGGCTATGGGTATCTGAGTTGTTGCAGCTTGTTTTTCTTAATCCTGGAAGGATAAAGGTTTCTTTTTATCTTTTTCTTTGTTGAGCCCAGAAGTGCTATTTTGCACAACTGAGCAACCATCATTTAAAACTGATGGAATGTGGGAAAACTCCCATGTAGAGAGCCCTCCACTGAGGATGTCAATTGCCAGAGGTAAATGGGCACATCAAGGTGTGTTCTGGCAGCAGACTTTGGAATCGAGGTGGATGGCATACAACAACAACCTGTACAAAAGAACGCCTCCTTGTGAGGCAACAAAGCATACCAAACATACCAAAGAGGCAGGTTGTGGAGCGTGGGTTCCTGAGGGAGGGTCAGGATGCTGGGGCCAATGTGAAATTCTGTCCAAGCAGGGTTACGTACAGCCACGATTTCCACCACATACCTTAGCATCGTCCAAATGGTACATGATGTCAGGTCCTGGCACTGCCGTTTTCAGTCATAAAGGTTTCTTGTTAGAGCATCAAGCAAGTGGAGAATGAAGTGAAACTGGGCGAACAGGATATCTCTGAGAGAGTGTGAGGTGATGTTGATGGAGCAAGTGGTCAAGAGTTTAAATGTTGGAGAAACCTATCTCAGTCAGACCTTAGATGATCACAAATAGAGGGAAACTCTTCAATCCAGAAGATACCACAAGTTACCTGAAGAGAGATCCAAATATTATTCAAACTGGAACCGAATCACAAATCATGATGCCAGCATGATATTGTTATTCCAAATTACCAATCTAATAACACTTTTGGGCCATTAACGAAACCAACCAGGAGAAATCGGAGAAAGACCTTTTCAGTAGAAGAATCTGGAGACTTTTATTTGATGCGATGCACATTGAGAATCAGCACAAGTCAAGCCGTCACTGGTCATTCTACAGTTACTTGTAAAACCCAAATACTCACAGAATGGTCAGCATTGGGAGGTGTGGAAAACACAATTCCCAAGGGATCGATCAGCGTCATGCTCAGATGCCAAAGAGCAGGAGCACCATATTAGTTTATTGTTGTATGCAGTAGGGTCCATTGTTGATGACATCCTCCTGAGACAAGTAGAGGAAACCTTCACAGATTTTGAAACCATCTTAAAAACATTTGATCCAGACTTTAGCCCAAAACAGAACTTTGTAATCAAAAAGTGATCCGAAAGGCCACAGAAATCGTTCCCTTGCAGACTGAATAGGTTAATTGCTGTTGCTGGTACGGTGCATTGAAGACAAACCTATTCATAATCACACTGTTGTCTGTGTCTGTAATGAAAACTGCCAGACCCTCTGCAGACAAAAGGCAACCTAAAACTTGAACAAGTGGTTTATCAGGCCAAACAGGCCAAACCTAGAGAGCCAAATTAAGCCATAATTGGTAAAAAAAAAATGGAAGCTTCGGAAGAGTCTCTTATTTGGGTAGACCTATGGGTCAAAGAATGGGAAAAGCAGCAACAGCTGTTTTAAAGTGCTCACACTGGGGAGCCCAAAGCAGGACAGAAGGAAAGATTGTTCAACTGGAGGTGAGAGAGTTTTCAATGGAGAATGACAGGACAATTCAAACAGTTCTACAAGTCTAAATACAACAGGTGATTAAGGAAGAGACAAGAGAATATCCCTGAAAGGCAGGCATTCCAGGAAATTGGGGGAAAAGGGAAAGAAATGTGAATGCAGATTTCCTAGGAGAAATAAAGGATTGAGAACAAAAGTCTTGGTCAGTTACTTTAGTGGTTCAAGGCTTTAAAACTGCATTCAGACTTGTCACTGGTGCAGATGTTACAGTCCTGGCTGACCATTTGGAATGGCTTGAAACAATGGATATTCAGCCAACAGGAATTCAATGTCATGGTGCAGAAGGCACAGATCAAGTAGAAGTTCAGATCACTACCACATTTATTCACAAGAAGTGAGAGATTAATAAGGCCCTCTGCATCTTACAAATCAAGAACATCTTTATTGTGCAAGTGGACAAAGTTATACACCAGAAAAATGGGACAGAATTCCATCAAAATTGCCACAGCTCATTCATATGCCAGGTAAAACTCAGATCACAGAAGACACCTTATCTAAAGCTACTACAGAGACAGCAGTGAAAATCATTAAAATGCTAATGACTGAGGATAGTGGTTGGGATTTCGCCCTGTTGAATTAAAGAGTGACAACCTTGACTTATAAAACTGAAAGAACTGCAGATGCTGTAAATCAGGAACAAAAACAAAGTTGCTGGAAAAGCTCAGCAGGTCTGGCAGCATCTGTGAAGGAAAAATCAGAGTTAATGTTTCGGGTCCGGTGAGGAAGGGTGCTGAGGAAGGGTGACCCGAAACGTCAACTCTGAATCTTTTTCTTCACAGATGCTGCCAGACCTGCTGAGCTTTTCCAGCATCTTTGTTTTTGTTCTCAACTAAAGGAAGTTTGCCTGTAGAGTTGCTAATCGACCAAAGGTCAAGAGCACAAATTCCATTCTAGAAGCAGAATCTAAAACCAAATATTACATCAGACAACCACAAGAGAGTAAGAAGTATAGAGAAAGAGCAATGATAAAAACAAAATACTCTGTGTAGCTCCAGACATGGAGTGAAGCCTTCAGTAATGTAAGTACCAAATCAAGAGGTTTTTGATCAGGGGTAGAGAATCTGAAGGCGCCGATATTAAACAAACTGAACAATCACATCGTTGTCTTATTCAAACCCTGTTTAGGATGTTCGTAAACAAAATGTTCATATTGTTAGAGGCTGCAAGAACAAATGAGGTTGAATATCACAGACTGTGGAATGATGTCAGGAAGACGTCATCAATTACTTCACAAAGCAATAGTGGCTCAATGGTTAGCACTGCTGCCTCACAGCACCAGGGACCCAGGTTTGATTCCAGCCTCGGGGGACTGTCTGTGTGGAGTTTGCACATTCTCCCTCTGTCTGTGTGGGTTTCCTCTGGGTACTTCAGTTTCCTCCCACAATCCAAAGATGTGCAGGTCAGGTGGATTGGCCATGTTAAATTGCCTGTAGTGTTCAGGGATGTGTAGATTAGGTGGGTTACAAGGGGATGGGTGTGGTTGGGATACTCCAAGGTTCGGTGTGGACTTGTTGGGCCAAAGGGCCTGTTTCCACACTGTAGGGATTCTAAAATGGTGACCAAGAGAGTCCTCCATCAATGTTGACAAGAGCCATGTAGGCACCCTAAAAACTTAACCTGTGAAGTTTGAACTTGGGTTAAGATGGTGGAAATGTAAATAGTTTTAAGGAAACAGCTGAAATATATTCTTTAAAAAAAAGTTGCTTAATTATAGGAGGGGGGATATGTAGAATACCGAGATGGTAATGTATGATGATGTAACAGTGACATTAGTCATGTTTAACAATCTGAGAAGACAGTTGGGATGTGCTGTAAAAGAGAATGATGCACTTACCTAGGAGTCTAGAATGTACCATTGTATAATTAAAAGAAATTTGAATAAACCTATCTGAGTCTGACCTTAGAGGAAAACTTTCCCAATCCAGAGCAGGTCACAAATCACCCATAGAGATATTGAAATATTATTCTGACTTGAATGAAACCACAAATGCTCAGTATAAAGTTTCCTCCAGGACATGCAGTTATTAAAAAGTGAGAGTTTGGTGGAGCCAGGAGCTCAATCACCATCAATTAACTGCTTTAATCTCCTTAAGAAGTTTGTCCATGGCTGTTGACATCCAGAAGGCAATTTTGCACTATAGATTGACAAACCTGAAAATTTTGGTGCAAATCACACACAGCTGTTAGGTACAACACAAGGATCCTCCATCTTGTTTATTCTGCAGAAATATTTTTGGTAAGTGGGGTTTTTATTTCAGAACAGAAATTCATAAAATTGCATTGGCCATTTGGACACTTCTTTGAGATGTGACATTGGGGACCTTGTGATCTCTTGCCTTCTCTGTTCTGGGAGGCAATGGAAAGCATGGCTGCCTTTGAGGATTATACTCAGCAGTCAATTCCTTTCTCCTGACAGAACCCTGCACTATTGATTGGCTGCTAAGTTTAACTCCAACTCCATGCAAGAATCTTCATTGAAGATAGCATCGCATTAGTGACACAAATGAGGTTCAGTGTTTGAGGTGCAGTGTTGAAATCCAGAAATGATCGGGGCATTGAGTTCCCAGTCCAGATTAAAAAATTCTAACTGCAGATGATTTAGTATGTATTGGATCAAAACATGGTCTGTGTAGCTCAGTTTTAAATCAGGATAAAGACTGAACCGCCACAGAAACACATAATTGATTTATATACTTATCAGTTTTCTTCAGGAATTGAGTTTGTGCACAGAAATTACAGAATGTCTGGTTAACTAGGATTATAAGGTATCAGTAATGAATTTGAAAGGTATTCATGAATTTTCAGGTCTTTTGGAGTTGTTATCCTATTTTTCAGGAAAACTACAGTTTCACATGCAATAGATAGATACTCCAGCGCTCAGACTTTAACTCCAGGATGTGATTACTTGAGACTCTGCAGCAGTATTCAATTTTCTTGTACTCCATTCTTCTGAGGCCAAATTGACATCAATGATTCAAGCTTCAATTTTTGTGCTGTAAAACAATGAAATTGATCCATTATTTTGCTAATATTAATTATTCTGATTTGCTGTGAGAAAATATAAATGAGATGTGAAAATGTTCAGTCATTTATTAATTCATTCATTTATCGATATTAGTTCATGGTTACTAACTGCAGAACCAGCTTTTCTATTATTGAGCATCTCAAAATGCTTGAATTATAGGTTCTACACATTTATAAATGGTTGTGTTTATAAACCTTAAGTAAGATATGATGCTAATTGAGATTATGATGGGAAACAAGGATTATATCTAATGCTCAGTAAAAGAGACCTTGTAACTGAGATATCAAGGACATACTGTTGGAGACAGTGTGGCAATTTGAGAAGAATAGTCATATAGATTACAAACCACCTGAAATTAATAGCACTGTTTTTTTTCTGTGATCTGACTTACTTTAAATATTTGGTTTTTTTTTTAGAAAACAAAGCACAGTGAATGTCATTGAAATAAGTGTAATTCTGTTGTGTTTGCATAACAAAAATCAGTGCCATGGCATTCCTTCATAATAATTCAACCAGACAAAACCACCTTATCATCACACCCTTCAATCTTTCTACCTGAAAAAGCAATTAATATTCTCTTGAATATATAAAAAAGCCATCTGCTTCAGAACTGTCCTGTGGTTGCATATTCACAATTCTATTTTCTTTTGGGTGAAAATGATGATGGCACTGAGATCAGCACTTTTGGGAATACCATAGTGCCAGTGGGAAACAGCAAAAATTGAGGCTACTGGGCAGCCAAAGACAGACTTCTTATTTAAAAAAAAAATCATTCACAGGATATGGAAATCACTAGCTGGGCCAGTATTTATTGCCATTTAGAAGTTGGTGATAAGCTGCCATTTTGAATTACTACTGTCCCTTTGGTGCAGGTACACGCACAATAATGTTGGGGAGGGATTTCAGGATTTTGACCTGGTGATGACCAAGCAATGTAATATTTTTCAAGTCAGGATGGTGATTGGTTTAGAAGGGAACATGCAGGTAATGGTGTTCCAATGTGTTTTGCTGTCCTTGTTTTTCTCGATGGTAGTGGTCATGTGTTTGGAAGGTGTCCTCTAAGGATCTTTGAACTTCTGCAGACACTGCTGCTACTGACCGTCAGTAGTAGAGGGAGCAAATATTTGTCTGCTTGGTGCCAATCAAGTGAGCTGCTTTATCTTGCCTGGTCTCAAGCACCTGAGTGTTGTTGGAGCTGTCCATTTCTAGGCAAATTGGGTTTATTCCGTCATACTTTGTAATGCTTTGTAGATAGTGGACAGGGTTTGGGGAGTCAGGAGGTGAGCTACTCACTGCTGCATTCCAAGCCTCTACCCTGCTCTTGTTCCTACGGTGTTTATCGGGTGAGTCCAGTTGTGTTTCTAGTCAATAGCAACCCCCAAGGATGTTGATAGTGGGAAGTTCATTGATGGTGAAGCCATTGAATGCTATGAGGGTAACTATTAGATTTTTTCTTGCTGGATATGGTCGTTGTCTGGCATTTGTGTGATGTGACTGTCACCTATCATTTGTCACCCAAACCTGGACATTGCCCAGATCTTGCTGCATATGGCTTTGGGCTGTTTCAGTATCTGAGGAGTTCCAAGTGGCATGAATATTGTTCAATTATCAGTGAACATCTTATGTCTGACTGTATAATGGAAGCAAGGCCATTGATGAAACAACTAAAGATGGTTGGGTCGAGGACATTATCCTGAGGAACTCCTGCAGAGGTGTCCTGGAGCTAAGATGACTGACCTCCAACAATCCCAACAATCTTCCTTCATGCCAGATGTGAATCCAGCCAGTGGAGAATTTTCCCCAAATTCCCATCGACTGCGGGTTTGCTAGGAGTCCTTGGTGCCTCACTCAGTCCAGTGCAGCCTTGACATCAAAGGCTGTCAGTCTGACCTCACCTCTGGAATTCAGCTTTTTTGTCCATGTTTGAACCAAGGCTATACTGATGTCAGGAGCTGAGTTGCCCTGGCAGAATCCAAACTGGATGTCACTGAGATAAAAGGTACTGCAGATGCTGGAGAATCCGAGATAACAAGGTGTGGGGCTGGATGAACACAGCAGGCCAAGCAGCATCATAGGAGCAGGAAAGCTTGACGTTTCGGGCCTAGACCCTTCATCAGAAACCATCAGAACCCATCTGATTAAGATCCTGTTCTACTCTGGAGGTAGATCTTCTTCGATCTCCACTACACCTCCAGTTCTGGTGTTGTCTGCAAACTTACTAACCATGTCTGCCATTCTTACCTGGTCTGGTCTGGATTTGACTCAAGACCTGCAGCAATGTGATTGACACTTGGTTGTCCTCTGTGCGGCTAGGGATGGCTGCTGGCTGAGTCAGCAATGCTCTTGTGCCATGAATTAATTTTAAAAATGCATTTTTTTTTTCAAAACGTGCAGTGTTAAAGTTGGAACTTACAGGGTTTTCGGACACAACATAATTTTATGGGTCAAACAGATTTGACCTCCGGCTCATAACAATACCATATTTCAACAGAACAATGTTCAACAATTGTATCCTTTTATACTGCTGTTGCTCACATATTTTTTCACACTAGTTTTTTGAATGTCCAAAAAGTTTTAAAAATGGAGACTAACAATGAATTGCTAAAATAAACTTAAGCAAATGGCAATTAGAAGAATTAATGTGCAGCATTTCTAATTCTCCATAGTAAAAGATAAAGTTGATGATTCATACCAACAACTCAATAAAGGAGCTTGATTCTGAGCTCCATCGAACATGGTTACTGTTGTATCTGTACTAACTGAATATTATTGTTGAAGGTAAACTTAAGCTTCAGTAAGAATCAATTTGATTTTTGCTAGTTCAAAGTTCACCATGCTAATGGGTATCTTTTATTTATTATTTTAATAATAATGTAATTGACCATTATTTTGAAATTGCAGGAATGATTTATAATTACAATTAACATCAACAAACCAAGACACTGAATTTCTGTCGGACTTTATCAATCCATTACCATAAGCCCAGCAGGTAGCTTTGATCAAAAGCAAGGAAATTCTGCCAGTAGCTATTTTCATCTGCTCACGCAGCTTTCCTGTGAGTTCAGCCACTTCTGGAATTTCAGAGCCCCTCTATCACTATTTAATATTTTGTGCCAAAAATTATTTTTGTTCTAATTGATCTTATGATATGGGAGACATAGACAAGATCACAGTTTTTGTCCATCCACAGTTATGCAGAGAAGGTGATGGGATTTTTTTCAAAATATCTGATTTAACAGCTTGAGGCTTGCTAACCCACTTCAGACGGCATAAACATACATAATATACATAGGCCAGAATTTAGTCAGGGTGGTAAAGTCTGCAATGGTAGGCCTAAAAGCATAGGAAAACATTAACTTGCCTACTTGTGCCATCTAGGAAAAAGTTAATTGTCTTTGAGGCTACCAGCCCTTTAAAGGCTGATAAGTCCCTTCAAGAGTTGTTGGCCAGTTGGAGGCTGGAAGTTCAGCAGTTACAGCAACATCAGTGAGAGTGGTAGCTGCTATGGGGATTACACTGAGCTGAGAGGACACAATTGGAGCAGGCTGATGACTCAGTGAGGACGCTGGCACTGGGGACGCCATGGATAGTCAGGTAAGATGGGGGCAGAGAACTGGTTGAGGACAGAGAGATCATCATCATGGATAGCTACTGCTCCTGCAGGGCAACCTCCATCGGTAACAGTAAGATGAGGGCCTTAACATACCCTCCATCTTTGTTGCCAATGATTGATTGATTAAATGCTATGGTGAGGAGATAACGACAGGGTCTGCAACTCACACCTCCCCTTGCTATTTCATGAACTGCCATTCCCCAATCCCCATCCTGTCCCCAGAGGGCGATAAAATTCAGCCCTTGGGATGGAGGAGCCATTTCAACTGTAATGAATAGAGATTGCAGATTCCTTTTCCTAAAGAACAATAGTGAACTCTTCTACTGTTTTATAATAATTAGATTGCATTCCTGACAATTTTCCTCTGGTGCAAACTACAAATTCCCAAATTTAATTTAAAACAATTTCATAGCTTCCATGGAAGAATTAAATTGTGAGTGGAAAATGGAAACAGGTATTTTATCTGAATTCCAAAGATATCTCTGGGAGAAAAAGACTTACTTCCTGAAATCTTTACTGGTCTGCCCCCTTAATTATCATAGAGATAGGTTTTGCTGTTCAATTTATCATGCAGGGCAACAAAGGATCAGGCTGACAGGGAAGACTTACTCCTCATCATATTCATCCTTCTACTGTTACCCATACACTACAAACAACTGATGGGGGACTAAGGGAAATTTATGAAGATCATAAAAGAGATGTGCACAAAGGTTAAACACTTTATCTGGCAGGGTAGTCCAGATAGTATTCTGCAGGTCAAGTTCCGAAAAGATATGAACAAAAGCAATATGCAACAGTTGCAGGAGACCTATTGGTGTATGACCACAGACTGGGCATACCAAAGTCCATGAGGCTTCCTGGTGGACACTTGGGAATAACAAATTTCAAAGCTACAGCAAATTAATCAGTGTATTTGCCAGGCATTCAGAGGATTTATTTAAAACCAACTCATTGTGACATATGTTTGTCATTAACAGATCAATTATTGCCTCAAAAGTTTCAGAAGTACCTTGAGAGACATTGAAGTTGCTTACATCTTCTCTTAAAAGGCATGATACATATGGACCTGGTAGACTACTCTTTAAAATAATTGAAACTTCAAGACCTCAGACAATTACAATGGAGTCAGTGATTACAGTGCTTAAATGAGTTTTGCAAAGGAAATGGTTTTTCACAATGGACCACAATTTGTGAAAAAGGAATTCAGGAAATTCACCATGTGACAATTTCTCCACTTCATGCAGAAACAAAAAGTGCTGTCGAAACTGTAAAACTGTTTAATGTCCAAGAATGCAGTCTGGGAATTAGCATTACTCAGCTTCAGAACAGCACCATTAAACAATGGCTATTTACCAGCAGAATTACTCATAGGAAGATTAAAAACAGAAATATCATTATTGAGATGCAATCTCAAGCTGGACATAACATCACAGGGATGTGAGAAAGGAGTTAGAAAAATGCCACGGAACAAAGCAACAGAAATGGCATACCATGACACAGTGCATCAGAAAGTCTGGATAAGGGACAGGCAAGCAGAGGCCTTAGGAGAACAGATCAATCAATATCTTATATAGTCTGTACACCTGAAGGAACATTCAGGAGAAATCAAAAGGTATTGATCTTACTCAAGCCAAAAAGTGAGAACAAGCACAATTACTGCAGGATGCAGGACAGAGACAACCATATTATATCAAATACCATACGGGATGGTGCAGCAGTTCCAAGACTGGTAGAGAATCATCATTTTTGTGTGGAACTTAAGCAAACCAAATTAGCGTGACCAGTCAAAGTTCCTCATCATCCTGATTTGGAGATTTGGACTTTGTGGGGGCAAGGGAGAAGTGAGTAGAAATGTTGACAATGGTGAGAGTAATATTAGTGATCATTACAATGTAAATAAGTAAAAAGTAAATTGCTAGAATTACGTAAACTATATAAGAGAAATTTAGGGGAAGTTGGAGTATAATGATATATGCAAATGAGGATGGTGTAACTAATGTTCATTTGACAAAGCAGAGCGAACAGAGTGGAGAGAAAACAGGGAAGCATGCAAAGAACTCAGACACTGCACTACACAACTATATTTAGTAATCTGTAAATATACAAGGGTTAATAATGGTTGTTAAAGTACTGGAGAGAGTGAAGACAGCCTTAATCAGCAAACATCCCAAGATTCATTTTTATTTGTTTATGGGATGTCGGCATTACCCCGCATTTATTCAAATTAAAAAAAATCTGCTACTCCATAGCTCATTGGTCCACTTGATCAAGATCCCTTCGTATTCTTAGATAACTAACTTCTCTCTCGACTATAATTTTAGTGTCATTCGCAAATGTACTAACTACGTCTCCTAAGTTCTCATCCAAATCATTTACATAAATGACAACAGTGGACCCAGAACTGATCCTTGTGGAACAGGAAAGGAAAACTCAGGAAAGGTTATTAAAGTCTCCAGCACAGACAGAAATAGAACAGAGTGTTTGGAAAGGGTGAGCAATCAAATGCTGGAAAAATGAATGAAAATGAGAAGAGGAAGGGTTAATACAGGACTGAAGGTGTCATATTTGAATGCACGCAGTATAAGGAATAGGGTAAATGAGCTTGTGGCACAGATCGAAATTGGCAGGTATGACGTGGTACGCATCACGGAGACGTGGCTGCAAGGGGATCAGGATTGGGACCTAAATATCCTAGGATATACACCCTATTGAAAAGATAGGCAGGTGGGCCGAGGGGGTGAGGTTGCCTTATTAGTGAGAAATGAAATTAAATCAACAGGAAGAAACAAAGTAAGGTCAGATGGTGTAGAATTTGTGTGGGTAGAATTGAGGAACTGCGAAGGTTAAAAAAAACCATAGTGGGGGTGGTGTACAGGCCTTCAAACAGTAGTCAGGAGCTGAGGCACAAGATACACCAGGAGATAGAAAAGGTGTGTAAGAAAGGCAAAGTCGCAGTGATCATGGGGGATTCGAATATGCAGGTGGACTGGGAAAATCCTGTTGGTAGTGGATTGCAAGAAAAGGAGTTTGTGGAGTGTCTACGAGATGGCTTTTTTTTTGGAGCAGTTTGTGGTGGAGCCCACAAAGGAACAGGCAATACTGGGTTTAGTGTTGTGCAATGAGGCAGACTTGATAAGGGAGCTTAAGGTAAAGGAACCCTTAGGAGACAGTGATCAGAAGATGATCAAATTTACAATACAATTTGAGAGGGAGAAGAGAGAATCAGAGGTAACGGTATTACAGCTGAATAAAGGCTACTACAGAGGTATGAGGGAGGAGCTGGGCAGAATTGACTGGGAGAGGACCCTAGCAGGAAAGACAATGGAACAGCAGTGGCAGGAGTTTCTGGGAGTAATTCAGGAGATGCAGCAAAAATTCATCCCTAGGGAAAAGAAGCATGGTACAGGGAGGATGAGGCAACCATGGCTGACTAAGGAAGTAGGGGATAGCATAAAAGTAAAAGAGAAAGCACAGAATGTGGTGAAGGGCAGTGGGAAACCAGAGGAGTGGGAAGCTTACAAAGACCAACAGAGGGCAACAAAAAAAAGAAATAAGGAGGGAGAAGATTAAATTTGAGGGTAAGCTAGCCAGTAATATAAGTGAAAACTGTAAGAGTTTCTTTAGGTATACGAAGGGCAAAAGAGAGGCAAAAGTGGACATTGGACCACTGGAAAATGACAGTGGAGAGATAATAGTGGGGAACAAGGAAATGGCTGAGGAACTGAATAATTACTTCGCGTCAGTCTTCACGGTGGAAGACACGAGTAATCTCCCAAAAATTCAAGAGAGTCAGGGGCAGAGCTGAGTATGGTGGCCATCACCAAGGAAAAGGTGCTGGTAAAACTGATTGGCCTGAAAGTGGATAAATCACCTGGACAAGATGGACAACACCCCAGAGTTCTAAAGGAGACAGCTGACGGGACAGTGGAAGCGTTACTGGTGATCTTTCAGGAACCGCTTGAGTCAGGGAGGGTCCCAGAGGACTGAAGAATCACTAACGTGACACCCCTGTTTAATAAGGGAGTAAGGCAAAAGAAGGAAAATTACAGGCCGATTAGCCAAACCTCGATCATGGGTAAGATTTTGGAGTCCATTATAAAGGATGAGATTTCTGAATATTTGGAAGTGTATGGTAAAATAGGGCAAAGTCAGCATGGTTTCATCAAGGGGAGGTCATACCTGACAAATCTGCTGGAATTCTTTGAGGAAGTAACGAGCAGGGTAGACCGAGGAGAGCCAATGGATGTTATCTACCTGGAATTCAAGAAGGCCTTTGACAAGGTGCTGCACAGGAGGCTGCAGAGTAAGATAAGGGCCCATGGTGTTAGAGACAAGGTGCTAACATGGGTATAAGATTAGCAGTCTGGCAGAAAGCAGAGAGTGGGGATAAAAGCGTCTTTCTCAGGATGGCAGCCGGTGACAAGTGGTTTTCCGCAAGGGTCAGTGTTGGGACCACAACTTTTCACTTTATAGATTAATGATCTAGATGAAGGAACTGTGGGCATTCTGGCTAAGTTTGCAGACAATACAAAGATAGATGGAGGGACAGGTAGTATCGAGGAGAAGGAGAGGCTGCTGAAGGATTTGGACACGTTAGGAGAGTGGGCAAAGATGTGGCAGATGGAGTACAACGTGGGAAAGTGTGAGGTCATGCACTTTGGGCAAAAGAATAAAAGCATGGACTATTTTCTAAACGGGGAGAAAATTCAGAAGTCTGAAGTGCAAAGAGACTTGGCAGTTCTAGCCTAGGATTCTCTCAAGGTAAATGCACAGGTTGAGTCAGTAGTCAGGAAGGCAAATGCAATGTTGGCATTTATTTTGAGAGGACTTGAATATAAAAGCAGGGATGTACTACTGAGGCTTTCTAAGGCTCTACTCAGGCCACGTTTGGAGTATTGTGTGCGGTTTTGGGCCCCATATCTCAGGATGGATGTACTGGCCATGGAGCAGGTTCAGAGGAGGTTCACAAGAATGGTACCAGGAATGAAAAGCTTAACATATGAGGAATGTTTGAGGACTCTGGGATTATACTCATTGGAGTTTAGAAGGAATGAGGGGGGATCGGATTGAAACTTTCAACATACTGAATGGACTGGACAAAGCAGATGTTGGGAAGATGCTTCCATTGCTAGGAGAGACTAGGACCCGAGGGCACAGCCTTAGAGTAAAGGGAAGACCTTTTAGAACGGAGATAAGCGGAAACAACTTCAACCAGAGAGTGGTGAATCTATGGAATTCACTGCCACAGAAAGCTGTGGAGGCCAGGTCATTGAGTACATTTAAGACTGAGATAGATAGGTTCTTGATTATCAAGGGGATCAAGGGTTACGGGGAGAAAGCAGGAGAATGGGGTTGAGGAACTTATCAGCCATAATTGAATGGCAGAGCAGACTCGATGGGCCGAATGGCCTATTTTCTGCTCCTCCGTCTTATGGTCTTCTGGTCTTATAACACTGGTGGTCACAGGCCTCCAGTCTGAAAAACAACCCTTCACCATCATCCTCTATCTCCTACCATCAAGTCAATTTTGTATTCAATTAGCAAGCTCATCCTGAAACCCATGTGATCTATCTTTACTAGTCTATCATGCAGAACCTCGTCAAAGAGTTTACTAAAGTCCATGTAGACGATATCTACCACTCTGTCCTCATCAATCTTTTTGGCTACGTGCTCAAAAAACTCAAGTTTGTGAGTCACGATTTCTCATGCACAAAGACATGCTGACTATTCCTAATCAGTCCTTGACTTTTCAAATACATGTAAATCCTATATCTCAGAATCCCCTCCAACAACTTATCCATCACTGATGTCAGACTCATCACATGTCATTAGAACATGCCAGAACAGCCTGAAATCTACATTGACAAAATTGGCCAATACTAGGAATACAGTTGCTCAACTGACACACTGGTCAGCGCCAGTATTTTCGACCTTCATCCACCTTGATTCCTGAATCTGGCCAAATCTGGAAACTCAACCCTGTAGTTTGTTCATCCAATGCCATCATGACTACACTTTATCAGTTGTGCCTTCTTTTGCATGATTTCTGGTCGCTTCAGCTCTGTAATTCAAGGATAGTCTGAATCTCAATGGAGAATGGAGAATGTTGCAGCAAGAAGCCACAAGAAAATCAGACAAAATAGCATTTAAAATATTATTAAATAATTTACTATACTTAATTAGGGCCTTTGAAAGTGACAGCAAATATCTCCTTCTAACAGAATCACCTTTGAATGTTGCACATCAATTTCAGATCTGTAATTGTTACACTGCTGCATGTTTGGAGTGCTCCAGAGCATAGTCAGATTCGTAGGTTACAATTACACAGATATTAAAACACAATTAGTTTAGTAACGTTACTTCAAGAAAATATGATGTTATTTTCACTTAAGTCTACTCTCACAACAGCCATCAAAATCTGAAATGGAATCATGTTGCAGGGTCAGGATAGGCTCAAATTTATAGGTTACAATTAAATGAGTGGGAGCATCTCAGAAAATTAGACTAAGTTAGTAAATCAAACAGAATTTTGCTGTCAGAAATGCATTAATTATTGCTTTCACTGGTTTCAAAGATTCTGTTTTGACTCAGTTAAGATGCTATTAAGTATAATAACATGCTACCATGATTGCCATAGGATCAATAGTGCTAAAATAAAAACTTTGTCAGCCATCTGAGCTGGTTAAGTTGCAAACATTCAATTTATTGCTAAAACATCTGACAGCATTAGCTCTATTTAGCAGTAGCAAGAGCCTACAAACCTGATTGTGTAGTGCCCATTTTCTCCAACAATTAATACTGTTAATATCACCATGATGTGCAAAATGGTCGACACCGGAGTGCATTAAATGCCAGGTAAAGAGGTGTCATTTAGTCACCTAAGGTACCCACCAGTAGCTGATACTATGGCCAATGGTGAAACAAATATGGGGCCCAATACCTGTTTCTAGTCTCTTTGTGAAACTGGTGAGTGTCTGAATGCCATGGTCAGTCACTTGCAGGCTCACAGTGTGAAAACAAATAGCCCTTAAAGTGCATGATGGAGGCAGCCATTTATAATTATATTTACTTACCTATAAGTGGCACTAGGCAGGGTAGAAAAGAAGCAATAAATTAAAACGGTGGACTGGCGCAGTTTTCCAATCATTCGACCTGTTCAATTGCCTCTCCCGTCTGAATTGGATTTAGGTCATTGCTCAATCTATGCAGCTATTGAGCAGCTTCCTCTGGGAATGGCACTGGTGTCCATAAATTGCCATTTACCATGTGGTGACACTGAATTGATTGCCATTTTACACCACTGGGGGCAGAGCACTTGTTGCTTTGGAAAATAGGCTGTCAAGCAGCTATTGCCTGTTCCTCACTGTTAGTGAGGATTCTCTGTCATTTGATTCAATATCCCAGATTTTCTGATGGTCACACAGTTGTTATTCTAGCGCAAATGGGAGTTGTGCAAAGCAACACTGTGGAATCCCCATTGTAGCAGACTCCAAAAGAATTGCCTGGGAAATTGAAGATTCCACTGGGTAATTCCTCTACGTTCTGAACTCTCTGAAAGTATCTATTTAATCCGTTAGCAGAATTTGGAGGTTTCTGATGAAATTCCGACTCTCTCTCACCTGCTCCAGATCTGAACCACATTCACCCATTCCAGACAGTCAGCTCATCACCTGCTCTGCTCTGCACATGAACCACCTTCACTCCAGAATTGATACTCCTTCACTCAATCAGACCCAAGCCCTCAGGACCTGATTAAATGTCACACACCAGGGCCTGATCCCTATCTTCTTTTAGATTTCAGGACATGGCCCCACTTCCTCAGCTTTGGACCTAATCACCATCCCCCCTCCTCAGGCAACCAAACCCCTTGACACCCCAAGAGCAGGTATCCTTCACGAACTACAGACCCAACCCTTCAACCACCATGGTCCCAACACCACTCTTCACCAGCTCTGGGCATAGCCCACCTTCACCCGTTCTGTGCCTGACTGACCTTTCCCATGCCCCTACCTTTTTCTGCACCAGCCTCTATCCATCTCTGCCCAACACACCAGGACTCAGACCTAATCTGTCTGCACCACTTTCCGCACTGTCCATGAACCACCACCCCCTACCCCCCAACACCACATACAGGTGCCAAACCCCCTCCTCTGTTGTTACTGGACTGTAGCTATCTCCCGCAAACCACCAAACTAATACTCACCTCCCACTGTCCCCATGCACATAATTTCTATCACCAAACTAGACCTACCCTAAAATCTGCATTACCACCCTTGTAATCTTGCAACCTCACACTCAATCCACTGGCCACCATATGCCCAGGTACCCTGCCACCCTAATCAGGTAACAATGTACTCAGGTGATATCTGATTTACCTGGTACCCTGGCGCTCTACTGACCTGGCATTCTCAACCTAACTCTCTTGGCACAACACACTCACTCCTCTTGAACACTTACCATTTCACAGCAGCTGCCAAAGTGCCTGACTATGATTCTGGACCTTAAAATTTCAGAATACAACAGCTGATTGCTGTGAAATGGGAATGTGGTTTGGCTTCCTCTGACAGTTCTGTGTAATGAAAGAACTATCAGAACGGAACTACAGCTCTGCACTCCTGAAGGAGTCTGCATGAGATTGTCACTTCTCCAAAAACCAGTCTGTTATGTTTCTATTTTCTGAACAGAAGCTTTTATCCATCCAGAGCTGCAGTCATATACAGAGACAGTTGACAGTCTTACTAACAAATGGAATGTTTGACCTATTCAGGTTGCATGTTTCAGATTATGATCTCTCATTTGATTTTGATGAGAAATCACGGGCCTGAAACATTAACTCTGTTTTGCTATGCATGAATACTGCCACACCTACTGAATATTTCCTGCATTTACTGTTGATATTTCAGATTTCTAGCATCTGTAGCATTTTGCTTTCTTAAATTTGATATGTTTTGTTTTGAGCCTGGTGGTAAATTTCTTAGTTGTATACTGAACTACTCAAATTCATTCAAGTTTAAGGTAAGCCAGTTACTTATATGATGAGCCACCATAAGCTCTCTAAATGTTGTTGGCAATTGTAAATCAAAAGCATTGTAGACCATATTTTTTAGATTCAGGTTGGAGAACTAGTTGAAAGAGTTTTAAATTGTAGATGTATAGTTGCTAAAACCAGAGGAAAACACACATTGAGAAGATTTTTTAAATAAACAACTTAAAATAGAAGTATCTGGAAATAGATGAACTTTAATTTGTAAACTTAGTAGGATTAATCCTAAAAGAGAACCGTGCCAAGAGTGAGTGTAAATTAGCCCTGTAACAAGTGGCCAGAAGGTTGATTCACAGACAACTGGATCCATCCCCAGCACTCAACTCAAAGAACATCTCAAACAATCAATAATTTATGTGTGCACTTTGTTATAAATCTATTTTCTTGATTATTTATTTAATCAAATAAAATGGATTCTTTGTAAGGAAATCTATAGGAGTAGGAGTAGGCCATTTGGTCCTTCGAGCTTGCTGTACCATTCAATATGATCATGGCTAATCATCCTACTCAGTACCCTGTTCCTGTTTTCTCCCTATATCCTTTGATCCCTTTTAGCCTTAAAGAACTAAATCTCTTTCCTTTTGAAAACACTCAATGTTTTGGCCTCAACTGCTTTCTGTAGCAGAGAATTCCACAGGCTTACCACTCTCTAGGTGAAGACATTTCTCCTCATCTCAGGCCTAATTGGCCTACCATCAAGATGGCGACATAGGACATTTCAGCTGGAGCTAATCCACTCCTTCCATTTCTTTCCTTTCTCTCATATTTTTCCTCATTTGTGTTCTTCTTCTCTCTTCTTTCTTCTCTGCAATGTCCTGAACTCCCAGCCTCAGCGCAGACTTGGACTACTGCCTCAGCATGGACCAACATGGTGGTCTTTTGGCCCAGCATGGCCTCAATGTGAACTTCTAGCCTCAAGGTGATTCGAGGAGAACTGCTATTCCTCCGAAGTTTCCTCATCCTCAATTTTTTCTGGATTTATGCTTGAGGTTTTTCCTGAGTAAATTTACTTGATTGTTTGCATTTTCATGAATTTGATTTCAAAGGTGAACGGCATTTATCCCTTTGGCAGTGTGCTTGTTGCAGCTATATTTTAGTTGAGCTCTTCAACTGGCTCCTAGCTGTGAAATAGATTTAACACTATATCTCCTGCCTACAGGAGGATATAAGCTGACTCTCACTTCATTGCCAGTATATTTTTGGGGTAAACACTCAAAGTCAATTTGCATTTTTACTTAAACTTCTGAAATGTTTTGATGAAATAATTTGCTGCTCAATCTATTATAGGCTATTTTGTGTGCATTTATTGCTGTGTCAGCAGTCATTTTGTTTCTTTTTACTTTACAGGATTCATTAACTCTTTCCATGGACACTTACATGTCAGTTTTTTCATTATAGCACGTTAAATTTAAAATGCTTTTGGTTTACTCATTGATGTACACAGCCACCATGATATATGTGTTTTATGTGAATTGAATAATTACGTGTCAAGCTTCGAGTAAAGTCAAGTATTAGTTAATTCTGCAGCTGTCTGCGCAGGAGAAATGCACAGTTCAGACTGCATCAGACCAGATCCTACTGATTCTCTCGTATTACATGTTTAGAGATAGCAAGAACTGCAGATGCTGGAGTCAGCGTTGATACAGTGTGGAGCTGGAGGAACACAGCAGGTCAGGCAGCATCAGAGGAGCAGGAGAGTTGACGTTTCAAGCCTAGACCCTTCATCAGACTGGGGAGGGGGAAGACAGCTGGGCTGGGGGAAGCTAGGTGGGATGATGATAGGTGGACGCAGGCTGGGGTAGTTGGGATTGGTCAGTGGGAAGGGTGGGGCAGTAGGTGAGGAAAGAGATGGATGGGTAATGTCAGGTCAAGGAGGTGGGGATAAGAGGGAGGTTTGGACATGGGATGAGGCTGGGGGTGGGGAGATTTTGAAACTGCTTAATTCTATGTTTAGGCCATCAGGCTGCAGGCTCCCCAGGTGGCACGACTGTCCCGGTTGACCCACTATCTCTGCCTGCTCCCGCCCCACTGAACTCCATTCTGCGTACTTTGACTCTATCTTTTTCCTCACCTATGTTAAGGAATTCCCCACCTATGTTCAGTGACCGATTTGTGGAGCATCTGCAGTCTGTACGCTATAATCAACAACACCTTCTGGTTGCTAACTATTTTAACTCCCCCTCCCACTCCCTGGGTGATATGTCCACCCTGGGCCTCCTCCAGTGCCACAATGATGCCACATGCAAACTGGAGAAGCAACACATCATATTCCACCTCAGGAACCTGCAGCCTGATGGCCTGAACATAGGATTCACCAGTTTTAAAACTTCTCCACCGCAGGCCTCATCCCACGTCCAACCCTCCCTCTCATCCCCGCCTCCTTGATTTGATACAACTTGTCCATCTCCTTCCCCACCTGTCTGCCCACACTTCTCACTGACCAATTCCCATTACCCCACCTGCATCGACCTATCACTATACCACATACCTTTGCCCAGCCCCACCCCTCCTCCCTCTATTTATTTCCCAGCTCCTTTCCTCCTCACCAGTCCTGATGAAGGGTCCCGACCTGAAACATCGACTATCCTGCTCCTCCCATGGTGCCTGATCTGCTGTGTCCCTCCCGCTTCACAGACAGACAGTGTGACAGACAGTGAGAGAGAGTGCGTGTGTGTGAGACAGACAGTGAGACTGAGCGTGTGTATATGTGTCTGTGCTTGAGAGACGGTGTGTGTATGAGAAAGGATCTGTGTGTGTGTATGTGTGTGTGTGTTTGTGTGTGTATGACAGACAGTGAGAGTGCGTGCGTGTGTGTGTGTGAGACAGACAGTGAGACGGAGTGTGTGTATATGTGTCTGTGCTTGAGAGACAGTGCGTGTATGAGAGAGGATCTAAGTGTGTGTGTGTGTGAGTGTGTTTGTGTGAGTAACTGTGTGTGTATCTGTATGCAAGTGTGTCAGTACGTGT
This sequence comes from Ginglymostoma cirratum, assembly GCA_024137785.1. NCBI lineage: Eukaryota > Metazoa > Chordata > Chondrichthyes > Orectolobiformes > Ginglymostomatidae > Ginglymostoma > Ginglymostoma cirratum. Next base: position 2,974,050 of record JAHRHZ010000050.1, read on the forward strand.
GTGAGGTGTATAGTGTGGTGCCCCGAGGCATGGTATATTGGCGAAACCATGCAGACGCTACGACAACAAATGAATGGATGAATGGACACCGAGCAACAATCGGTGGACAGAAATGGTCCCTTTCAGTGGGGGAACACTTCAGTGGTCAAAGACATTCAGCCTCGGATCTTTGGGTTAAAGGTCTCCAAGGTGGACTTCAGGAAAAACAACAACGCAGAGTCCCGAGCAGAGGCTGATAGCTAAGTTCAGTCCCCATGAGGACGGCCTCAACCGTGATCTTGGGTTCATGTCGCATTACAGGTGACCCCACCACAATATACGCTCACACACATGTACTCATGTACACACACTCACTCATACAAACACACTCACTCACACACACACAATCTACACAGATCCTCTCTCATACACACTGTCTCTCTCACACACACTCTCTCTCACACACACACACAAACACACACACACACACGCCCACACTCTCACATAGATCCTCTCTCATACACGCACTGTCTCTCAAATACACACACACTCTCTCCACCCCCCTCTCTTTCACACTGTCTCTCAAGCACATACACACTGTCTCCCAAGCACACATGCACTCACTCTCCCGCTCACATACACACACACACACTCTCTCTCTTTGTCTCCCTCTCTCACACACACACACGCGCACACACACACAAACACACACACACAGATACACACGCACAGACACGCACGCGCACACACACACACGCACACACACACATACACACACACAGACACATGCACACATGCACACACACACATGCACACACACAGACACAGACACACGCGCGTGCGCACACACACACACACACACACACACATGCACACACATACACACTCTCTCTCCCTCATACACACCTGTTGGAGTATAACCTGGTGTTGTAAGATTTCTGACTTTGTCCACCCCAGTCCAACACCGGCACCTCCACCTCATAAACATTAAAGGTGTCTGAATTCCCAGTGACCAAGTTAAAGGAATTACACAACAAGATTTCATGTTTTATGACCATTACTGTGACAAAATAATGAAAAGCAACATTTGTTATACACTATTCAGACATAGCATATGCTCAAAGCTAATGAAAAGTTGGTGCTAATCAAATGGACAGCTTTGTCCTGGATGCCGTCAAGCTTCTTGAGTGTTGTTAGAACTGCACCCACCCTGGCGAGTGGGAGTATTCCATCACACTCCCGACTTGTGTCTTGTGTTGGGCTTGGGGTGACAGAAGTGAGTTATTTGCTATAGTATTCCTGGCCTCTGACCTGGCCTTGAAGCCACTGTTATTTTATGGTAATTTCATAAAATTTCTGGTCAATGGTAACCCCCAAGATGTTGATAGTGGGGCATTCAGTGATGGTAATGCCATTGAATGACAAGGGCGGTGGTTAGATTGTCTCTTATTGGTGATGGTCATTGCCTGGCATTGTGTAGCATGAATGTTACTTGCCACTTGTCAACCCAAGCCTGGATATTGTCCGGGTCTTGATGCATTTGAATATGGACTGCTTCAGTATCTGAGGAGTTGCGAATGGTGCTGAACATTGTGCAGTCATCAGTGAACATCCCCACTTCTGACTGTTATGGTAGAGGAAAGGTCATTGATGAAGCAGCTAAAGATGGTTGGGCCCAGGACACCATCATGAGGAACTCCTGCAGAGATTATCTCAACAACTATTCCAACAGATCATGAGGTAGTGTTAACCACATTTATAAATGTTAGTGGAATATGGACGTTAGTCTATTTTGCAAACAGAGCAGAAGCAGCTAACAGTTTGACATTTCCGTGCAATCTGAGTTTTACTTGCTGAAAAGAATAAGTCAGTGCTTACCTCAGATGTAGGCTGCCATTGCAGCAGCCTCTCATGAAGATTGCAACAGAGTGTGAGCAGGTTAAAGAAAAACCTCTGGCACCTTCAGCCTAATCTCCTTTTATTTGTGCTTTTCCCAATGTGCTCTAATTATTGTTGTTGCTCTTCCAGTGCAGCAGCTCCGTAGCCTCCTGTTCCTATTGAACAGAGGCAAGATTTTAATTGGCTACTGTCTATCAGATTGTGCCTAAACTCCACCCAAAGACCCAAAAGGATCCCAATAACCGAAAATCTTCAGAATCCCCAAAACTTAGCCCAACGCAGTCAACGGTTCCAGCTGAGGATATTTCTGTTATTTGTAGCTCAGTGTTACACCTTCATTTTCATTCACCAACTTCTACCGAAGAAGGCATATTGCTTCATTTTGTGATCAGGAGAATTAAGTTATCATTCATCAAGCATAGGGTATCCTGTGCTCCATAAAGATAAGCACAGAATGCAAGACTGACCCCTCCGTCAAGAGGTAAAGTTTCTTCCCATTTACCCTGTCCCATGCCTCTTTTAGGTTGCTATGTTAAAATCATATCCCTTCCATTCTGTGGAGAAGTAGAAGGAAAAATCTACATGGAATATTCTGCCCAAAAGTAGAGTGGAGGCAGGTTCAAACAAAACATTCAAAAGGATATTGGATTGTTATCCGAAAAAGCAGAATGTGCAGGATTAAGGAAGAGAGTGGGGGAAGAAAACTACTCAATAAGTTAGCCACAGCAGAAACGATGGGTTGAATAGCCTCCTTCTCTGCTTTACTGCTTCTGTGAAATTCTTTGCATTAAATTGAGCCAAAGCATTAGCAGGCATTCATCAGTGCAAGTATATAATTTAATTTGATGCACTTTAATTCAGTTTAATCCTTTTAATTAATTTAGTTTAATGAACTTTAATTCCAATGAAGTTTCTTAATCATATCATAATACCATAAGATTATCAATAGCACCCCTGTAACACTACTGCATGGAATATGTTTACAAGGATTGTAGCATGTTTTTTGGACATGGTCACCCACAGCTGAAGAAGTGCAATCAGAGACGGAATGGATGACCATCAATCAGAAAAAAGGTGGCAGGCCTACAGTCAGGAAAGCCCAGAGTGTATCTCACTCAAGGACAGATTTCCTGTGTTGGAAAAGGCAGGAGTAACAGTTTCTCTGGGGAGTGTAGCCAGATCTCAGTTGCACAAGTGGGTCGCAGAAAGGGAGAGAGAATGATAGCAGTAGGAGATTCAACAGTGAGGGATACTAGACAGGCTGCAGACATATCTTCAATATAGTGTCTTGCTATCCTGGGACCAAGGTCGAGGACATCACACAATGGCTGCAGGGCCTTCTGAAGTGAATGTCTGAACGTTCAGATACCGTAAGTTCACATTGGGATCAACAGCATAGGTAGAAAGAGGGATAAGGTCCTGCAACAAGAATTCAGGGAATTACATAGAAGATTTAAAAGCAGGACCTCAAAGTTTGCAATCTCTGTCAAGTGTTGATGAATATAGCAGAGATGAACAGAACAGATGAAATCTTGGCTGAAAAGTTGGAGCAGGAGTGAGGGCTTTAAATTTATGGATCACTGTTTCTGGGTAAGGTCAGACCTGTACCTCAATTAGAATAGGACCAACATCCTTGTGGGAAAGTTTGCTAACGTGGTTGGTGTTGTTTAAACTAATTTAGAGGGGAATGAATATGGAATGGAGGTACAGTAAGTGGTGATGCACAGAAAATTATAGAAGGACAACCAAGTCAGTCTAGAAGACAGTGCGAATATAGTCAAGTTAAGGCACAAGGAACCAGGCCAAGCCTGGATGGCATTTATTTTAGTGCTAGTAGCCATGCTATTTGAGGCAGACAAGTGGAGGGTTTTGAAAAATGTAAGGGAATGTGATACGATTGCTATCACAGTGACATGGTTAAACAAGGGCAGCTCAGTATTCCAGGGTATAGAAACTTTAGGCAAGGGAGAAGTTAGTGTCATAATATTACTCAAGGAATTAATTACTGCAGAAAGGTTGCATGGTACTCAATTAAGGCCATATTGGTAGAACTTAAAAACAAAAAGGTGATAATCTTTCCTGGGTGTGTACTATTGATCCCCCAAACTGTCAGAGAGATAGAAACACAGATATGTAGGTTAATCTCAGAAACATGTAAAAATTATGGGGTAATAACAGTAGGGGATTTCAAATTCCTCAATATTGAAGGGGATAGAAAAAGTGTGAATGGCCTAGATGGGGCAGATTTTCTGAAAATGTGCCCAGCAGAGCTTTTTAAGGCAGCACATGGAAAGTATACAAAAGAAGGGCTGGTGTTGGACCCAATTTTAGCAAATGAAGTTGGTCAAGTGCTGCAAGTAGCAGGGAGTGACCATGTAAAAGTGACCATAATTCTTTAACATTTAAGATAATTATGGATAAGGACAAGGAGGGAATGGAAGTAAGTTTCTGATTTGGGGTAATGCTGATTTCAACACAACAAGACAGGATATGACCAAAGTGGTCTGGGGGCAGATACTTACAGGAAAATTCATATCAGAGCAGTGGGAGATATTCAAAAGGTTAATAGCGAGAGGGCAGAAAAACATGTTCCTATAAAGATGAAGGGTGGAAAGAACAAGTCTAGGGATGTTGTCATGGGACAGATAGGATTGGATAAGGAATAAAAAGGAAGCTAATAGAAAGTAATGAGGCCTCAAAGCAGCAGATGTCCGAGAGAAATATAAAAGGTGCACAGAGCTGCTAAAAAATGAATTTCAGAGTGTGAAGAGGGGGCGTGGAAGTACACTTGTGGGTAACATAAAGGAAAATCGAAAAGCATTTTATAAATACATGAGGGGCAATAGAATAACTGGGGAATAAGTAGAGCCCATTGACAGCCAAAGTGACAATGTGTGTAGGGAACCAGAAAATAAAGCTGAGGTTTTATATGGGTGCATTATAAGAGAGTATATTTACATTCAATGTAGAGAAAGACAATGTTGTTATAGAAATCAGGAAGGGGAACTGTGACATACTTAAAGGATTTGGCATTGAGGAAGAGGAGCTTATAGGAGTTTTAGCAGTCTTCAAAGTGGGTAGATCCCAAGGCTCTGATAAGCTGTATCCCAGGCTGCTGTGGGAGACAAGGGAGCAGATTGCAGGGGCTCTGACATTAATTTTCAAATCCTCTCTGGCCACAGGAGGAGTGCCAGAGGACTGGAGGACACCTTATATGGTACTAAAATGCAAGAAGGATGTTGGGGATAATCGAAGAACTACCAGTCAGTGAGTCAAACATCAGTTCTAGGGAAGCGATGGAAAAAACTTGTGAGGAACAGCATTAATTTTTATTTGCAGAAGCAAGGTTTAATCGAGGACAGTCAGCATGGTTTTGTAAGGGAGAGATGATGTCTAACCTAATTGATTGATTTTATTGAGGAGGTGACAAGGTTTGCACTTGAGGGTAACACAATTTGTGCAGTCTACATGGATTTCAGTCAGACTTTTGACAACATCTCACGCAGATGACAGCCTTAAGCTACAGGATGATACAGACAGGCTGGTCAGATGGACTGGGGAAATAGCTGAATGCTTGAAGACTGGTGCAAACACAATGGGTAAAAGTATTTCTGTCCACGCAGTTTTAAAAATCGATGATCTGCGATCCTTGAAGATGAGTATATTCTACACTGCCATCTAGTGGTATTTAAAATATAGGTTCAGCATCTCTTGAAGCAAAGTTGTTTCTCTGTATGTAAATATATTTATTTATCATTCTCCCCATTTAATTGGATTCTCCCTACCTTTGGGCTGCTTGATCCCATGATTCTGCAATACACCCATATAACTAGGCAATAGGAGACAAGGGGAGAGCTCAGAAACATTTGTCTGTCAATTGTGTTCAATGCTGTAATGATGAGCCATGTCCATTCAAAATGGACAAGCCAAGATCAAGAGATAGTAGGAACTGCAGATGCTGGAGAATCTGAGATAACAGGGTATAGAGCTGGATGAACACAGCAGGCCAAGCAGCATCAGAGGAGCAGGAAAGCTGACATTTCGGGCCTAGAAGAAAGGTCTGGTCCTGAAACATCAGCTTTCCTGCCCCTCTGATGATGCTTGGCCTGCTGTATTCATCCAGCTCTACATCTTGTTATCTAAGCCAAGATCAAGGCCTCTGTGCAAACAGAATTGTGAGTTGAACCCATTTTGCACCATTTCTAAAAGTTTTGGACTCCTCATTGGACCTGTTCCAGCATTCAAGTACATATTCCCTTGGTGGTCTGGGACTCCCATGTCACAGCAGTACACATACAAAGTCTTAACTGGTGTGAGCTTCACAGGGGTTTAGTAAGAACTTAAAGAGAGGATTTCTCCACATATCCCAGTGGCACACAGTTCCACAAAATGTCCCCTTGACATAACAGGATGGAAACAAGTCATATCCACAACCTTGGCTATTGAACTTCAAAACATTTGTCAAATCAAAACAGATTACCAATGGAATCAGGTAAAATATTCCAGATTATGTTAGCTATGTCCCCTTTTGATAGAACGAAAGCTTCCATCTTCTTCATCCCTGGCATCCCACTGCATCAGCATTGTAAGGAAAACAACAACTTTGTTCATGCACGGGGGGACAACAGGAAGCAATCCAGCACAAAGTCAGCACCTTTAGGAGAAGAAGGCAAAATGTTGGTGGAAAGGGACAAAAATTATGTCAGATTGTTCCCAGATTGCTAGTTGTTCTATGATGCTTGTATTCTTACAGTTACAGAAAATAATTTTTGCTATCTGATTTCAGACTGAAATGGTTCCCACAGTCATTACAGCCATCCATTACATAATTTTATATGAAGACTTTCTTCAAAGGTCAGTGCCATGGGCACCAGGAATAATTGTCTCGAATGGTGGAATATTGCCAGGAAAAGAAATGCGCTTAGATTAAATTAGCCTGGTCACATGTTCTTTTGCTTCTCCCATCTGATTGGTCTTTTAGTTTCTTGCTCTTCACAATGAAAGCACAAAATAAAAGCTCAGGCAGACACATAGTAATGCCAAAATGATTGGAAATGTTGAGCAATGGTTTATTGTTAATATTCTGTAACACCTTTCAAACTGTCAACATGTCGGCAGCACACTTTCAACATTCCAGATGCACATTCTCTCATTTTATGAATAGATTTTTGCACTTTATTTGGAAGATTCAAAGCATTAAGTAGAAAAGTCATAACCATTTCTTGAGAATATATTTCTTCAGTCAGTTACTTCTCTTGATTGCAAATCTTAAGCGCAGATTTGTAGACTCCTGAGTGTACTCATAAACAAGGCCTTTATAATCTTATTTTGTGTGCAAATCTACATAATACCCACTGTTTCCTGGATAATCACTGTTGAGTTTTTGAAAGGAGCAAAGAGGTTAATAGTTAATTAACATTACTTAAGTATTAATGAGTAATGCAATATAAATTGCAAATTGGATATCTGGACTTCATTCAAGGGTGTCTTCCAAATGTGAGTAATGACATTACTACTGGGTCTAATCACAAGTTTAGTTTACTATAATTCCATGGCAACCCTTAGTACAGTATTGGCACTGACATTGTAAAGCAATCAAGGAAGGACTTATTTCTCCGAATGCTGAGCACATCACCTTGAACACCCATGTGAACAAGATCAGATGTGAGGCAGTTACTATTCCAGTGATTTGCCCTTGTTGGGTTGTATTCTCCTTCCATTTAATTTGTGGAGGCTACTATGAGCAGAGGTAGCCACAATCTTACATTCTAACAATGTTCATTTCATGGAGGCATGGCTTTTAGAAGTTTATAAAATCATGAGGGGCATAAATAAGGTGAATAGCCAAGGCCTTTTCCCCAGGGGAGTCCAAAACTAGAGGGCATTGGTTTAAGGTGAGAGGGGAAAGATTTAAAAGGACCTGAGGGGCAACTTTTTCACACAGAGGAAGGTGCATATGTGGAATGACCTGTCAGAGGAAGTGGTAGAGGTGAGTACAATTACAATATTTAAAAGGCATCTGGACAGGTATATGGATAGGAAAGGTTTAGAGAGATACGGACCAAATGCAGACAAATGGTGCTTACTGAATTTAGGGAATCTGGTTGACATGGATGAGTTGGGCTGAAGGGCTTGTTTCCGTGTTGTATGACTCTATGACTTCATAATATAAATAAAACAGTTTCAATGCTGTTCTTTTTTTTAATTAAGCATATCTTAGATGGTGTAAGTTTTGACTAAAACCTGCGGCTGCATAACTGAAAATTGTGAATTTTAATGAAAAACTTTAATCATAGGTTCCCACAGGAATCAATGTTAAATCCAGAGTTCAGTCCCATTAGAGATTTCTCACCTAAATCAACCAATGTAGAATTTGAAATGCTATATGCAGTACTATGCATTCTTACGTGATATAACTTGCAAAATAAAGTACATCATTAAATATAAAATGAGTACAGTACATAATGCAAAGTGCAGGGATGTTTAGGTTAAGTGGGTTAGACATGGGAAATACAGGGGTAGGGAAATGGGTCCGGGTGGGATGTTCTTCGGAGGGGTGGTGTGGACTTATTGGGCCAAATGGCCTGTTTCCACACTGTAGGGATTCTATTCCATATTCTATGATTTATTTAAAAATTCACTCACATTACAGTACTTTTAGTTTGACAAGGGTCCATCTAGTGACAGAAGTTGGTCATTGCAGGGAGTTGCTGAAGTTCCAGTACCATCAGCAGTGGCTAATCTCTGCCACGATATAAAGTTCAGGACCTCAGTCCGAGTTCATAACAGTGCCAGAATCCTGCAGTGCAGTAACTGAAGGCAAGATCCTAAATGTCAAGGTAATAACAAAGGCCAGCAGGCATGGGAAGGAATCATAAAGATTCAGGGATGAAATGATGCGAGTTAGCAAGAGCGGCAGGCATCAACAAGAGGATGAGAGGGGCAAAGGAGGGTGTGAACAAGGCTGAGAAAGACAAGGACAAGAGTTGGGAAGGCTGGCAGAGAGAAGGGCAGTAATGGGAGAATGAGGAACTAAGTCCAAACATTTGCATGTTCAGTGGATTGGCCATGCTAAATTACCCATGGTGTTCAGGGATCTGTCGGTTAGGTGCATTAACCTTGGGAAATGGAGGGTTACGGGGATAGAGTTGAGGGATGGATCTGAGTGGAACATTCTTCAGAAGGTCGGTGACGACTTGTTGGGCTGAATGGCCTGTTTCCAAACTGTAGGGGTTCTAAGATTTCTATAATGATTGACACTATTAATGACAGTAAGGCAAACTAATGTTAAGCTTGTTGCATCGAAAAAAAGAGGATAAGTGAAACTAAGATGCAGATCAGTTATAATCTAATTGAATAACAAACAGGCTCAATGGGTTTAATGCCTACTTCTGATGTATTATTCCTACATTACCCATGACAATTGAAATTTTGTTTTTATTCACTTGTAGGACCGGGACATTACTGCCTAGCCAGCATTTATTGCCCGTCCTTAGCTGCCCTTGAGAAGGTGGTGTGAACTGCCTTCTTGAACTGATACAGTCCACATGCTATAGATAGACCCACATTGCCCTCAGGGAGGGATTTCCAGGATTTTGAACCAGTGACAGTGAAGAAATGGCGATATATTTCCAAGTCAGGATGGTGAATGGTTTGGAGCAGAACTTGAAGGTTGTGGTGTTCCCATGTATCTGCTGCCCTTGTCCTTCCAGATGGAATTGACTGTGGGTTTGGAAAATGCTCTCTAAGGATTTTGATGAATTTCTGCAGGGCATTTTGTAGATATTACACACTGCTGCTACTAAGTATGGGTGGTGGAGAGAGTGAATGCTTCTGTTTGTGGTGCCAATTAAGTGGACTGCTTTGCCCTGTATGGTGTCAAGCTTCTGGAGTGTTTTTGGAACTGCACCCATCAAAGAAAGTGGGAAGTATTCCATCACACACCTGTCTTGTGGCTGGCAGATGGTAGACATGCTCTGTAGAGTCAGGAGGTGAGTTATTGGACACAATATTCCTAGCCTCTGATCTGTCCTTGTAGCCACTGTGTTTATGTGGTGAATATGGTCAGCATAGATGAGTTGGACCAAAGGGTCTATTTCCATGCTGTAAGACTCTAATACTCTAAAGCCTCACAAAACTTAAGATGTTTTACCAGAAAAACTGAACTTGCTTGACTTTCTGCTTCCGCTGCTAGGTGGCTTCTAGGTGCAAATGGTTCTAGGTGAGATTGGGATGTCTGGTCAGTGTGGATGAGTTGGACTGAAGGGTCTGTATTCAAAACTTGGATATCTGACCTCAACTTGGTCTTAAGCGTAAAGAGAGTGATGATGGGACAAATAAAGCAAACGATTGCTCCAGAGGAGGTGTAAATTAAAGTATCAGAATCAGCCAGGAAACAAAATGGAGGCACTGGCTTTGATCTGAAATTTTTAAACTCAATGTTGAATTTGGAAGGTGAAAGACAAGATGCTATTTTTTCAGCTTTCATTAAGCTTCTTTGGAACCATGCAGAGAACAACTACATCAAAAATAAGATTCTGAAGAAGGGTAACTCGACATGAAACGTTAACTCTGATTTCTTTCCTCTGATGCTGCCACTGCTGCTGAGCTTTTCCAGCAATTTCTGTTTTTGTTTCTGATCTACAGCATCTGCAGTTCTTTTGGTTTTTATTCTGTATTTAACTCGCTGCCACATCTCTTCCAGGTATGCCTACCTTGAAGAAGTCCTTCTCCTCTCTCTGACAGGAATTCCATTCCAATCTTTTTACTTGTCCACCATCATTAATTTCACAGCTCTGAGGGAGGGTCACTCTATTTCTCTCCACAGGTACTACCAGACCTGCTAAGCTTTTCCAGCAATATCAGTGTTTGTTTCAAAAATAATTGCATTAATATTGTGGCTTTAAAGTAACAAAATCCCACAAGACACCTTACAAAAGTGTTAGAAAACAAAATGTGACAATCGCATACTGGAGATAATGTAGTTTAAGTAAAGAATACTCAGAGACCAGAACTGTCAGAGCACAGAGATAAGGGTAGTTTGTGGAGCTGATGGAGATAACCGAGATAGGGAGAGTTGAGGCCAATGATGAGATTTGAAAGGTAGGATGAGATCTTTAAAATCAAGGTATTACTTGCCAGAGAGATGTTGTATGAGGGTAAGGTTTAATTCTGAAGAATTCCAAAATGCCATCCACAGTGATGCTGTCATATGGACCTGTGGGTAGAGCAGATTGGAATCTTGTAGGACCTAACGTCTGGTCCTCCTCAAAATCTGTGTGACCAAGTCTATCATATCAATGTAACCTTTAACCAGTTGCTAACACAAAATAAACTATATCCTGTTAATTACAAGTGTACTATGTTTTCAGCTCTGACCATGATTTGGGGCTGTTTTTGAACTCTGATGACCACAGTCATCTCCCTTTTGTTAGGTCCAATGCCCACGATTAGAGGGTTTCTCTTATGCCACATTGCCACATAGAGCTGTAGGGGCAGAGTCTTTGGTATATTTAAGTGGACAAAAGTGGACATAAGGAGTATCAGATCAGCCATGATTCTATTAAATGGCAGAGTAGACTTGAGAGGCCGAATGGTCTATCCAGTTCCTATTTCTTATGGTCTTATGGTCATATTGGTCTCAGTTTTGTTAGAATTTGGTCTAAGTTACCTTCCTGCTGAGGGTAGCAACTTGACTTTTCTGGGATTTAGTTTTTGTCCCCAAGCATGAGAATGGTTTGGGACAGTCTTATACTAACTCATAACGGTGAAAACATTAAGCATGGCATCTGGAAATTCTGTCTTTGAAATAGATATATTTTGCTTCTATGGAATTAGTAAGTTTAGAAATGATTGAAGCCTTTATCAGTATTACTCAAAACTTAAGGTGATTTTCATGAACTCATAGAAAAGCAAAGCAATTACTGATCATTCTTCAGCCTTGTTTACTTCATCCACTCGTTCCCAGAGGTCAGCAATAACCTGAGTGTCACTGGGAGCTTTGCTAATTCTCCTATAAATAGTTAGATAAGGTTTCCTATAGATTATTTGTATATGTTAAAATTGTTGAAGAATTGAAGCTATTTCCTCAGTGGAAATTATTCAAAATATATTATGTAGCATTTTACCATTGAAAAACATGGTTATAACAATATTTTGAAGATTTAGAAATGTTGACACCGATACCTTTTTAATGTTAAATGTGGTACAACATTATAATGTGTAACATGTAGCTCTGGTGAAGGAGAATTATTATAATATTAACATTATAATTTATTCAAGTTTATACAAGGTGACTATAATGCACTGTCTCTGGAGTTACATTTGATTTGTTCCACTAAAATTAAATTATTTATTTCCAACAACTAGCTACTATTATCAGTTCACAGTTATAAATTGCCATGCCATAATGAATTGATTTTATAGAACTGCTTTGGAGGAGGCACAAACTTTAAACATTTGAGGATACAAGACTCCTAAATCTGAGTAAATTTAAATTCCAGAGCTGGACCATTTCTGTTAGCAGCTTAAATTCTCAGTGTTTACTTCCATTATTGCTTCTTATTCTGTAAGCAGTCTGCGACTACATGCAACAAGATTTGAACAGCACACAAGCTTAAATTAATTAATAACATGGTGCTTCTGTGGTACACAAATAGGAGCTAATGATCTTCTCCACCTTGATTTCATGTTTAACTACATTACCAGCATCAGTCTCCCAAGTGGATGTAATAGAGCACATAGCACTATTTTGAAGGGAATAAAGCAGTTATCCCTAACGTCCAAGTCAATACGTACTTCTCACTTAATGATACAAAATAAGCAGATTTTCTGGTCATTTTTACATTATTAGCTGTGTGCAAATTTGATGGCTGTGTTTCCTGTGTTTTGCTGTATTAATTATATTTCAAAAGTATTTCACAGCTTAAAGGTGCTTTTGGATATCCCGTTGTTTTGTAAGATGCAATATAAAGACAATTCTTTTTTTCTTTCCTTTCACTGTGTACCATTTTCAAGATGCAGTGCAGCAATTCATTAACAAATCTTTAACAGCCCTCCTCAACTTATGGTCCTATTGTCTAGAAGGATAAGAAGAGCATGCATATGGGAACATGGTAGAACTCCATACTTCATGCCACTCAAGAGTATCTTGACAACATTGACCGCAAAGATTTAAGATTGCTGCTTATTACTACATTCTGACAGGAAATTAGGGGTGGGCTGGCTTTGTCGGTGATTCCCACGTCATGTAAAAGGATTAAGGAGGATTAATGGAAAGAGAATAAATAGCAGCAAACCACAACATAAATCTTATAGTTCAATTAAAAACTGCCAAAACAAATTGAATAACTCTTTAATAAACTGTTAGCAGCTTTTCCTGAAATTATTAGGTAGTTGCATTGATGGAGATTAATTCAAGAAAAATAGATACAATCACGTTTTGTGATTTTCCAATTGTTCATTAAAATTTTCAGCATAATCAGCGACAATGGATTTTTTCACCAAGTGATTTCTAAAAGTATATTTTGGTATATTGTCAACATATATCACCTCTGAATAATCCTTTTGTCAATTATATTAATCATGAGTCCGCTGGCTCCTAGCCGCTGGAATCAATCATCCTTACTTACTCCAGCAAAACCTTTCATGATTTTGAAATTTCAGTCTTCCTATGATCTTTGCTGCTTTAAGGAGAACAATTCCAAAACCCAGTTCATAACACAAAATACAGGAAATACTCAACAAGTCCGGCAACATTTATGCAGACAGAAACAGAGAAAGAGAAACAATTCAGGTCAATTTTCAAACAGAACCAGTTTCTCTGGTCTGTCTACATAACTGAAGTCTATTCATTACCGAGATAACAAGCATGGGGCTGGATGAACACAGCAGGTCAAGCAGCATCATAGGAGCAGGAAAACTTGACGTTTCAGGCTTAAACCCTTCATCAGAAATGGGGGAGGGGAAGAGGGTTCTGAAATAAATAGGGAGAGAGGGGGAGGCAGATAGAGGAGAGGATAGGTGGAGAGGAGGCAGACAAGTCGAAGAGGTGGGGATGGAGCCAGTAAAGGTGAGTGTAGGTAGCGGGGTAGGGAGGAGATAGGTCAGTCCAGGGAGGACGAACAGGTCAAGGGGGCGGGATGATGTTAGTAGATAGGAGATGGGGGTGTGGTTTGAGGTGGCAGGAGGGGATAGGTGAGAGGAAATCCCAAAACCAGCCCAGCTCATCTCCACCTCCCTAACCTGTTTTTCCTCTCCACCTATCCTCTCCTCTATCCATCCTCTATCCGCCTCCCCCTCTCTCCCTATTTATTTCAGAACCCTCTTCCCCTCCCCCAATTCTGATGAAGGGTTTAGGCCCAAAACGTCAAGTTTTCCTGCTCCTATGATGCTGCTTGACCTGCTGTGTTCATCCAGCCCCATGCTTGTTATCTCGGATTCTCCAGCATCTGCAGTACCTTTTACCTCTATTCATTACCGTATCATTCCTGTAAATCTACTTGGCACCTTCTCTGAGACGTTAATTTGCTTTCTGAAAGTGACCTGCTTATACTTCCTGATGACTGGCTCAAAAATACTGAACAGTCCGATCCAAACCTGGATGAAGGCTTGAAATTGTATTTGGCCTGCTAGGTATTTGCAGGGATGAAGAAGTGTCATGCTCACTGTGCAGCTCATGATTAGGGCCTGCAACACACCATGTTAAACATTCAGCTGATGGCACACTCTTCAGGGTGGTGTGCATGGGTGGTGGGGGTGGTGGGGGTGGGGGGTGTGGTGGGGGGCATGCCTCTACAAGGCACCTGTTAATGCTAGTTGGTATTTCTGGAACTCAGTCTGCACTTCTTAAATGATGTCTGTCTGGCCTGCTGCAGGGCTTGGACTGTTCGTGGACCACTTTCTCAGAAGGAAGAAAGGATGGAAAGAGAACTGCACACCACAGAGGGAACTCCCAGATTCTCCAAGCCACTACTGCCTTGTTTATCAGTTGAAAAGGAGAAAGAGCTTTTATTTAGCAGGGAGCGAAGATCCCTCCACTGAAATAATTCAAAGGTATTGGGATAAATAAACACAATTACCATATGCTGGAAAGTTGCATTTATTTATCTGTATCTTCCTGCTTCTCCCTCTGCACTCAGATTACCCTCTCTGCTGCCTGTACCCATTGTCCCTGTTGTGATACAGTCCAAGATGAACTGTAACTCTCACCTCCTAATGGACAGCAAGCTTTGTTCATTTTGCAAATGTTTAGCATGCCTTCAGACTGAAACCGGTTTTGACAGCTTTTCCAGCAACAGTCTAACATTACTCCTACAAACTGCAGTGACATAAGAAAATCGAAAGCACCACCATCTGAAACGTCCATGCTAATGGCTTCAAACTGTGTCATGGAGGGTTGCAGGGTCCCACATGAACTGTCCATGTTTATGAGACAATGCTAACAGGATTTGCAAAGTCCAAAATGCCAGATTGGGTTTCAAATCAACATTGAGAGTCAACTGTTGTCATGCTATGTCCATACCAGTGCTATCATTCTTTCTAACATGACAGTCAGTTGGGGCTGCATCAGAGTTAGTTGGAAGTCACATCTGAATTTCTATTACCACTGGCTCCCAAAGTATTGAAACCAGCTACAGACCTTAATCTTGTAACCCAACTATTTTTAATATTATGTTTAATCAAAAAGAGACTGTTTCCTAGAGCTTCAAATACCACCCTAAGTTTGCAGAGGGAGCTGTTGGGCCACTTGCTTTTGTTCTAGGATACTGGCATCTCGCAGTGAATTTATACTGTGGAATTCAGTGATTTAATGTCATACGATTGAATGGCACTTTCTACTGGACAGATCAACATGAGTACTAATACGAAAGAAAGAATAATCATCAAGATTTGGCTTTACATGTAAATCTATTGAATACCATTATGATCTTCACAGTTTAATTCAGGATTAAGGATTGAACAGGCTGGGGAATGCTTTCCTGACAAAAGGGAAGACTGAGAGCCAACCCAATAGAGGTTTTAAAATTATAAAAGGATTTGATAGGGTAGGCGTAAAGAAGCTGTTTCCACTTACAGTGAAATCCAAACCCCTGGACCATAAATCTCAGATAATCACTGAGAAAGCCAATACGGAATTCAGAAGAAAATACTTTACTCAAGGAATGCTGAGAAGGAGGAACCTGTTACCACATAGTGTGGCTGGGTGACTAGCACTAGCACAGAGATTTCAGCTGAAGTCACCAACTATATGAGGGAGAAAGGAATAGAAGAAAATGGTGACAGAGTGATTGATGGAAGGTGCACCATGCTCGAATGGAAATAAAGCAACAAGAGGGCCAAATGGGCTGTATCTGTGTTGTATGTTTCACTTTTCCTAAGAAGGATAATATTTTGCTTCCATTATTGTTTTTCCAATTGAAGTTCAGAATTTTTGTTTAAAACATTAGATCAGAAAATTAGTAACTTGAAGCTTAGGTCATTGATCAGGTTCTGGGAAGGCCAGGAATTAACAAGGCCTCAGTTTTGTAAGGCCTTAGAGATGGTATGGTCATAGGGAAACCTTATAAAATAACTGCAAAAGGCATCAGGGGGAGAGCCTAATGTTTTTTACTGCCATCATGGGATATCCTCATTGGCGGGAATGCCAAAGACACAGCCTCCTGTTGATAGGATGTAAGCAAACAATACCTAACTAATAGCTGCTTCCTGGCTCTGCCTGTATTTTACTAGATTTATCCCCTGTTCCACATCGGGAGTCTGTAGTTTCTGCAAAGGGACGTTCATTAATGACCAAACCATGGCTCACAGAGAATGTGCTGGGAACAATATCCACCCTTCCAAACTTTGAGATGCTGCTGGAGGATTCAATTTACTGATCACCAGTGTCTGCCTGTCTGAGACCAGCAGTGTAAAAGAACTTTACCCGATCTTTGAGAGAATTTCAACATGGAAGTGACTTCCTCCTCTTGTTGCAGTCTGAGCAGTGGCCACCTCTGTCAAAGGTGCTTGCCGTGTTTGGGCTTGCAGTACAGACAGGCTGGCTGATATCCTCAATTAGACAGAAGGTCCAAGGGGTGGCTTTCTATTGCCTGCTGCCAAAAAAAAAGGTCCATTCAGGGTCCTGCATTCTCTACCCACCAGCATAATCCCACACCACCCCAATGAACTCAAGGCCTAGTTCAGTCACTACTGGCACAACAACCTGGGTCTTGATAGGATTTTGGCCTACGTGTTCATTACTGTTTCAAAATAATCACATAAAAAATATAAAAGAGAAATATCAACATTTCAAAGTGCAAATATTGGAAACATATTAAATGAAACTTAAATGGTACACCAGAGTCTTCCAAAGTCAATCCTGTGGAGAGTTATATTTTCCTTGAATGTGAAAACTATGGGGTCAATCTAAGTTTATTGCTTTTGGATCAACACGGGGTAGGAATCAGATTACATTTGATGCAGCCTAAAAATTACGTATATATCATTTGTGAAAAAAAAGTCACAAAGATAAAATTAGTTTTCTACTATTAGGTATTCAAATTTCAACATAACTTACTTTCTATAGCTTGTGAATATGATGACTCAAGATAAGGGAGGGTCCTGTCCTGACTGGAAATGCTGGAAATGACTTTTATATTTTTGTAGCTGTCAACTATTGCAAAATCTACCCTGCAAGACAATCAGGTGAGTTTCAACACAAAAGTTTGGTGATTTTCTTTTGACCCAAATTAAAATAAGTTACTGATGGTAATTTCCAAAATGCATTTGCTTTTTGGAGGTGTTGTTGCCACAGAGGGCAATGGAGTGCATACAGAGAAAGTCTTTCTTCTCCCCCACCCCTCCCTACCCCCACAATCTCCTGCGACCTGCAGGTAGGCACCAGTGTTTATCTAGACAGTAGATGCCTAATTGCACATTTTATGCGCTTAAATTCAAGGATGCCTTTATCTTACGAGCTTCATGAAATTGTCAGTCTGATTGTTCAGTCTTTTGCTAGTGTTCCATGTTGATATGTATGCTTTCTACCTTGCTCAAGAACTGCATACTCCATCATAAAAGTACTGAGCAAACATCTATGTTACAGTATTACAGAGGTTTCTACAACAGCTTATAATTCTTTACTATTATTTATACTGATAACTGACCCTACGACTTCTCAGGACCTTGAAGGGGTAGCAGCAGATGTTTATTGCAGGAGATAAAACTAACAGTGCTGCGGATCAGCCAGTGTCTCACTGCTGTTGCTGCTTGAAGCTTCTCACATCAGGAGATCTGCTGTCAATGCATGTCATGCTTAATACTCCCACAAGTATTTCTGAAATGCTCAGTTAACTTTTGAATAATGGAAGTGGACAATTTCTAAGCTAATATTAGTTTATTTCCCAATCATCAGTCTTGTTGACTGACAATGTCCTGTATATTATGGACATTTTTGTATCCCATTTATTCAAAACAGGATTTAGAATCGTCCACTCTTTTCATTGAACTGATTGGAAATTTCCAGTTTATCTTAACCAGAAGTTGCAATGTAGCAACATAACTTATTTCTGCATGAAATGCTCCAAAAAATAAAACGGTGAATAAAATAGAAAGTCCCCTGCTTGATCAAAAGTACCAGAGAGCTCTATCTTCTTAGAGAGCTTTGACTGCCAAGGGCATGGCCCCATTAGGGATAAATAGGCAGGAAAGTAAAAAGGCGGCTAAGTGCATATCTGGAAATTACACCTCAATTTCCAACATCAGCCATTTTTTCTGGTCCAGTCAAGAATCTCATGTCTACTTGCAATGGAGAAGTCAGCACCATCACAGAAATGGGCACTTTCATTCTGCAATTTTCATTGTCATGCCTCACTGGGACAGAATGCTGGAAACCAATCTCTGCTATTCCCAGGTTCATCACAAAAGTTTAAGGTTTTAGAAAAGTATGCAAAATTCCCATTTTATCTTCCTTGTAGGCCCAGGTTGACAAAGTGTGAATCAAATTTAACAATAATTACTATTTATTCCAAATAGGTAGTTTCTCTCTGCAGGTAAACAATAACGAACCTTCAGCATATAATTCTACTAGTTAAAATTCTTACCCACTTATAAACTCACCCTATATGCACACACCGACAGACACAAATGGAAAAACAACATGTGAGGTATGGATGGAGGGAAAGACTTGAAAGGCAATTCCATGGTCTCTGTCCACAGGGTTCACTGAAATGATGCTTCCAGCTTGCTAGTACATGCTGTTCCATGCTCTTCCTTCTCCAGGTAAATTCACTTGCTTGCAGAATGCATAGGGTGGCTGGTTCATTCTTGTAAGACTCTCACATACTCATTAAAAGCCACAGCTTACAGTACTAAGAATGGGAAAATAAATTGGCTTCCTTCTGGCTGGTTTGAAGTGGTCTTTAGTATTCACAACTTCAAACTGTTCAGCTACCTAGGAGCCAATTACATAGTTGTTGGCAGGCAGAAGGCCTTCGTCACTGAAATCTGGTCACCATACCGCTGATGAACCAACTACTTCTTACTGGCTGGAACTTCATTCATACACACTCCTCGGGTCCAGTATGTCTGTAAAGAGACTTGCCACACTGCCCGAACAAATAACTGTGTAAACAACACTTACACTGAGTGACAGTTAACTTGCTTTTAAAAAATGCAGCAATCCTTCAACAATTCTTGGTTTTTTACAAAAACCCTTTTCCTACTTTAGTCCACAATAAAAAAAATACGGAAAAATGTAAAGGTACAGTCTTTACATCATCAAACTACTGTGTTTTGGAAGCCTTCCTAAATCACATGGTATGAACCATAGGTTAGAGACGGAAACATTATGAAAGATTGGTAAAATGGTGTTACCTCTTTTACAGTCCATCATGAAATGTTGTAGCCTGAGTTATATCTGTGTTTGCTTAAGTGAGTGGTGACTGTCCTGTAATTGGAAAATGTAAATAATCGTTAAATATTTTGGTTTCCAGGTCATTAATTCTGACAACTGGCAAAGTATCAAGTTTGACCAGCATTGGTCAAATGGCGGTCAAGATGCTTGTGGAACAGGACTCTCTAACCAGAGGTCCTCCACTCCTTCTGTTTATTTCTCATTTCCTTCTCTTTTTTCCCCTTTTTCTCTCTTTTTTCCCCTTTCTTTGGTGTTTCCCCCTCTAGGTGTTCTGGCAGCTCTCAGCCTGGTCTCTTGGCTGCTCATGGTGGGTCCCTGCCTGGCCTCTCAGCAGCTCGTGTTGGGTCCTGGCCTAGTCTCTCAGCAGCTTGTTGTTGGTCCCGGCCTGGTCTCTCACTGGTATGTCAGGCAGTCTCCCAGCAGCTCATAGCAGGGTCTTGGCTCGGCGTGCGAGTGAATCCTATTCAGGCATGTTCCTAAGGTACTGAGGAAGATCAGACAGGCGACAGTTTCAGCAGCAGAGAGGGTATCTTTTGCAGCAGTGGCATCAAGAACAGGCAGCTGAGGTCTCCCAGAGAGTGAGACAAGTGGAGGACACATCAAAGACTATTGAACTTTTAACTTATTCCTTTATTTTCTTAGTTTAAACTACGAAAGATTTTAATATTAGCTATTACCTTATTTCTTTTCTACTATTCTATGAAGTCATGCTTAACTTTTTAACTCTCGTTTCTCTGACTATTTTGAACCTATGTTTTTTTTTGTATGTAGATATCTTGGTACCTAAGATGGTGTCATGTATCGTGACATTATACACTTTTCACTGTACTCCTGTACTAGAGTACAAATGACAATAAAATCTAAAATCTAAATCTAAATCTAAAATCCATTGTAATAGTAGAAAAGATTCAAATATATGAGAATAGATTATTCGCTGGAAAATGTCCTATTCTGCGTTGTGCAGTATTGAAAGACTAAAACAGTGTGAGAGCCAGAGCCACCTATTTAACCTGTTCCCATCAGTTTCATTTATTTTTGCAAAACAGCTGAGCCATCTGTTTGCGTGCATGAAAGCTTTGACATATGTATGTACTTCTGCCGTCTTCCAAAGCATTAAATAATTCTATACTGGTGAATGGGAGTTTGATAACTTTGTGAAATTTAAGAGTGTTGCCTGGTGATCTCACTCGATAACAGTTATTGACTCAGCACAAAGAGGACAAGAGTCAAAACTATATCTACTAACCGCCATCTTTATTAGTTTTGTTAAAGCAGACACTCAATTCATGCCAGTTGGTTAGGAAAAGATTAACAGCAAGCATGTAATTCATCCCTACCCACTAATCTTGACCTTCCCAGAACAGTCAGCAAAATAAAAGCTAATACCCAAGAATAGAAGCTCACACTGGCCGGGCATCTCTTCCAGGTCTTGGGGGTCTTCTCTGCGCCCAAGTGTGGAGTTGCCCTTTGCAAAGGTTGCGGTCCAGAATTTTTCTGATGGCACACTAAATCCTTCATTTTTTATCCTTTTTCCTTATCTTCCCAAACTGTGGTGTCTTGTTCTTGTTGGTTCCTCAGCTCATCTCAGTGCTGCTATCTTCCCACTCTAGGTTCACTCCGAGTAGACCTTTAGGATTACCTCATTACCCTGCCACCAAGTAAGATTTCTGCCTTATGTCATCCTTCAGAGCTGAACCAGCTCTGACTTGAGCCAGTAGCTAGGCCTCAGGTAACTTCAGTTCACAGCTACTGTCTCTGTGTATGATCAACCTCTAACCAACATAAGCATTTACAAACAATTTGGGTATGTGGTTTGAGGGGCTGGGCATGAAAAGGGATGAATATGATGCATATGAGTCATTTTTTTGCAGCAGCAGCAGCAGCGGGATCAGTGAGAGCGAGGACCAGGGGGTTGCCAGGAGGTAAGTTTCCCAGTTAAAAACTTATCTCATGTAATCAGCGGTCTCCATTTTGTTTTGCAGCAGCAGCGCAGCGGGAGCAGTGAGAGTGAGGACCAGGGGGCTGCCGGAAAGGTAAGTTCTTCATTTCAGCAGTGGAGCTGAGTGGGAGCAGTCAAATTGCTCTCTCGGAATGTGACTGAACTGATTTGGGCAGTGGAAGGTTCTTTACACAGAGATTAACCCTGACCTCCATTTCAAATGGAAAAATTGCAGCAATAGGCTACATTGAAAATTGCAAAGTAAGAGCAGGTGTAGGCCATTCAGCCTGTCAAGACTGCTCTGCTGTTCAATAAAACCATGGATGGTCTTCTACCTCATTCCTAATTCCCATGTTATCTCCATGTCCCTTGATATTATTACTATTTCAGAACTTGTTGATCACTTTCTTAAAGATGCTCAATTGCTGACATTCCCTAGCCCTGTGTGGTAAAGAATTTCAAAGATTCAAGACCCTCTGAGTGACGAAATTCCTTGTCATCTCAATCTAAAACGGCCTGCCTCTTATTCTGTGACTGTCTCACCTGGTTCTAATAGAATTAACTATCTCAATCACAGCACTATAGGTTAAGGAGAAGAAATCAGTCAAAGTTCCTGCTCATAATTAATCACCAGTGATGCCTGCTAGAAAGAACTTGTATGAATATCAATAGAATCAAACGTCCCTATTGTCAAATTGTGTGGTGGAGTTTCAAACGTTAAATTTGGCTGCTTAGGTAAGACCCCAGGGATTATGGATGTTAACAGGGGATAAACGAACAAAAATTGTATTAGTAAGACAGACAAAAAAAATGCTATTTCTTTGGCTGGCCATTTTTTGACACATTTTTAAATTGCGGGCTTTTATTTTGGTGTAAAATGTCACTAAATCTTCAAAGTGTACAATCAAAATTCATTTTCAAATACATATTGTTAAAATTTCTAAACTCTCAATTTGTACTGCAATGTGATTCATACAGTTACATGAAATTCAAAGCAATGATTAATTAGGTTTCACGATTATGTTTGTGTCTGAGAAAAGTTTAACCTTCCCGTTTAGTCACTCCCTGTCTGACTAATCAGTAAGAGGTTGAAAAAAACAAGTGCAGTCATGCTTTCTGCTGTCATACATTTATTGGAGCCATGACTATAACCACTCAGATAATCACTCAGTTTGTAAGACCTCTGTCTAGAATTAAACTGAATTTTACAGACCATAGAAGTCACAAACTTAATTTACACTATATATTGAACTGGCTGTATTGAGCTGAGACACCGTTCTGTGACGACAATTGGCTCAGTGAGGGGAGTAATTATCCAGGGGTCCACTTTACAGCAACTTATCAAACACATTTGGTGAAAATGAAATCAGCTTGGTTATGTCTTGAATAGCCTGTCGACATTTAATATGGATTTTATCTGAGAGTGCAAAATGAGCGATAGCTAACCAGCAACCCATTTACATCTCTCTGGATGGCTGGAAGAAACAAAGGGAGACTGCTGATACCTATCACTCATTTTACATTATCACACAAAGTGAAAAACCCACCTTTCATTCAAGGTCGATTGTCTGCAGATCTTTGGGAAATCCCAATGCAGTCTCACCAATAAGATTCCCACATTAAGCCGACCCTACAGAAAAAAAGACACTATTATATGCTTGTAAATATTGATTATATTAAGGACTGAATTTTACTAAAAAATCAGCAAAGTACCAATTTTGGGAAATTTTGTGGAGGATTTCCTTCCATGAGTTCTAGTGAGTGGCGTCACACAATTTTACACTGCTCACCTCATAGTATACGCACCACATTTCTTTAGCATCGTGCTTACACTATTGTGTGCTCACCCGCTACAGAAGGCCTCTACCAGAGCCTTCTGGGATTCCTGTCACTGGCACCTCATTTAAAGCCCAGCTGTGTACCAGGTCAAATTGATGCCAGACACGAGTAACCCTTCACACTAGATACAGTGGGGAGAAATGAAAAAGAACAGTTTCTGAGGACACACAAATGGCTTGGGTGACTCTTCACTGCAAATAGAAGTTCATCATCATAAATGTATTGCTATTTTACATCATCACCTGTCTGATCGACTGTCATTGTAACTGCGGTTTCAAGAATCAAGCTACCCAACCTTCACACCATTCTATGTGAGAACACCTGGTAGGGGAGTGTTACAATTTCCCAAACACCCAGCATAGCAAAGCATCTTGTCATTGTTCAATATGGGAGCCATTGACTTTCATTGAACAACAGAAAAAATAAACAGAAAGAGATGCATCTATTTCTGGGAACAAGCAATAGTTTCTTGGTAATTGAGCAACAACAAATTTACAGTCAACGAATGGTCACTTCAACCAATTCATATATTTTGGAACTGAGTGTCATTAAGTCCTGCCTGGGTTGCTTACGCAATGCTACACTGTTTTTTCATGCTGAAGCTGATGATCCTCATGCACAATTTCCTCATCAGCATCCATCATATCTCTTTTTGCTTACTCCAGTTCTGCAGAGCTAAACATGCAATCTTTATATGGCACTCACTGTCTGCACTACAGTGCAAGGACCTCCCCCCATTTACCCATTCCCCATCAACCCAAGACTGATCTAAGCATCAGAACTACATCGTCAGGATGCCTATCATGTGCAGCACAATGACTCTGTAGAAGAATGGGCTGCACTGTATCTATGCTCAGCCTCAGGCAAGAGGTGGGGTAACAGAACCATCAGCCATGGCTACAGTGTGTATCCCTTTTTGTACAGTTACCATCCTCCCCCGAGCTAGTTGAACACTTCCTGCTACTTCAAGGACACTGAGGTCAAGATGTGTGCATACTTAAATGTGAATTGTGTTTTGATTGTAAATCAGTATATATTCTCAAGTCTCTTCTGTTTTCTAGTGCTGCAGAGCTGCTTGCGGCATACCATCAATCTTGGAGTGATGTCACTTGTGTAGTGTAGTTTCATTTCTTTAGGCTCTAAATTCTGTTTCTTCAGCTATAGGATTCAACCTTATAAGACAGTGAAGCTTGTTCCTGTATCAAGCTTAAAATTAAAGGGTATGTCCATTGACACAAACATATTCTGTCAAACCCAAGCCGATTTCCCTTAGGAATGCATTGTGTAGCTTCTCTAATGCAGTTAATTCTACAACATTAACATGTTTGCAAGAGTAGACATTTGATTTTTTCAGAAGTTACAGAGCTTTGAGATGCAGAGAGATCTGGATATCAGAGTGCATAAATTGCTGAAGGTTAGTATGAAGGTACTGCACACATTAATGAAGGCTAATAGAAGGTTATATTTTATTGTATTTGGAATTGAATGCAAGAGTAGGGAAGTCATGCTTCAGTTATACAGGCACTGGTGAGGCCATATCTGGAGAACTCTGTACAGAACAGGTCATTGTACTTATAGAAGGGTGTCAATGCATTGGGAGTAGTTCATAAAAAGTTTACTAGACTAATACCTGGAATGAGTGGATTATGAGGAAAGGCTAAAAAGGCCGGACCTACATCCTCTAGAGCTTAGGAGTGTCAGCAGTTAGTGAATTCAAACATACAGGACCCTTGACCAGGGATGTTTAAAGGATGTTTCTTCTTGTCAGAGAATCTAGAACTAGGGGTCATAGTTTAAAAATAAGGCATCATCCATTTAAGACAGGGTTGAGAAAACAATTTTTCTTTGAGGATTGAGAATCTTTGGAATTCCCTTCCTTAAAAGTCAGTGAATACAGAATCTTTAAATCATTTTAAGGCAGAGGTAAGTAGATTCTTGATTACAAACAGGATGTGATATTATCAGGAGTATGCAGGAATGAAGAGTTGAGGTTAGAATCAGATAAGCCACGATCTTCTTGAATGGTGGAGTAGGTTTGAAGGGCCAAGTCGCCTACCCTTGTTCTTTGTATGTTCTGCTCTGAAAATGAGACCTACTTCTACACATCTTCTGTAAGTTACCTATAGTTTTACAGATATTGCATTCTTTTGTCATAGTGGGACATTGCTAGTACCTGTGAAACTTTTACCTTCCACAGTGTTAATACTTGGTATCTGCTGTTTGGCTTTCTCTCTGTGCTGACTTGTCACTTGTGTCTTCCGGATTTTTAAACTGAATGGACTCTGTTCCTCTCCTGTGATAAGATTGTCTTTCTTCGCTCAGGATATATCTGTAATTCTTCCTGACTTCTGCTTCCAGCACAATCTGAATAGCTTTTTGCAAACTCAGATTTTCTTGAGACTGACAAAGACTCATCAATAATTCTCACAATTCTCTCACTTATGAATTCTGATTTCTATGATCCACAGTAATAGTTTTCCACTAATCTGGTAAGATCATTAATTATCTTATGAATTCTTCTGGATGCTGAATACTTCTGTTGAATCTTCATTAAATAACCGTCCTTTCATTATCACAAGGTCAAAAACATGGTAATGCCTCCCGAATAGCTTCAAGGGTGTACCTATAACAAATGGACTGTACAGGTCTAAGAATATAATTCTAAGGGCAATTAGGGATGGACAATAAATGCTGGCTCTACCAGTGAACCCAACATCCCTTAACCTTTACTAAAAAATGAACCTGCTCTTTCATGAATTTTATTCATTCTCAGATTAAGGGAATTGTTAAAAGATTGTAAAAGTTCTGCAAAACTATTCATGCATTCCTTTACATTTTGGAGATCTATAACAGTCAGCTGAGTTTCCTTTTGAATGCAATAACGTATTTATTTGTTCAGTTCCGGTGACTTCTGGTAAGATGGCAGTAGAGTGGGGCTTCTGAGTCCGTTCATCCGTTCTGTCAGCTTTTCTTTTCTTTTGGTTTCTTTTCTTTTCTTCTCTCTCTTCTCTCATTTAATTTCTTTTCTATTTTATTTTACTTACCTATTGGTGAAGAGTTCGGCTGTGGCGATGGCATCGGCGGCAGTGAGTTAGCCCAGCAGCAATGGACTTGTGGCAGCAACGTCAGGGGCAAGTTTGGGTTCCCAGCGGCTTCTGAATCATTGGGGCGGTCCTAGTGCTGACTCATGGTTAGCTGCAGTGGAGGCAAATTTGGGTTCCTGGTGGTGTCTGTGTCCAGCATGGATTCAGGGAGGCAGCGGTGGAGGTGGGTTTGATACAAGACTCGGCAACACTAGTGGCATCTGCATTGGCAAGGTCCAGTGAGGACTCATAGTGGTGAGGGCATCAGTGGAGGGGAGATGTGTCCAAGAGTGACAACTTTCGTTCCAGTGACAGTGGCGCAGCGAAGGGGACTTGTGCCTGGCCACCAGGCCCATAGCCCATGATGGAGCATTTAGCAAGAAGGGCTAAAAGTTGGACACTTTCTTTATTTCTCCATTTTTCTGCCTTCATATTCTATGTTTTCATTTATTTTTCTGCATTTTGAGATGGTGCTGGAGAGTGGTGATAAAGTATTTTTCAGTGTATTTTGTAATAAGATACGCATGACGATAAATAAATCAAATCAGCTTGTAAATTAATATTTGGTTTTGATACATCTCTGTAACTTATGAATTGTTTTCTCTAAGATGTTCAATCCAGGGTTTAGGCCCGAAACGTCAAGTTTTCCTGCTCCTATGATGCTGCTTGACCTGCTGTGTTCATCCAGCCCCATGCTTGTTATCTCGGATTCTCCAGCATCTGCAGTACCTTTTATCTCCAATCCTGCAGTATGTTTGGCCCGTTCGTGGCTTAATATTGCAGATAGTATTATTTCTCCTGCATACTCTTCCTAATTTGGTTATATATTGTTCCTACTTTCAAGATTTTAAATTCTGTAATATCTCAATGCTACTGTAATTTCATTCCCTTGAAAACCCTTTAGTTTTGTAACTAGCAATACTGCATATTTCCTTGTCTTAAAATATCTTTTCCTATAAAGCTATTCATTCCATTAAATAGTAATGTTGTAATTTGTACTAGTAACAGGGAGTTTTCCAACATTATTTGGTCAAAGTGAAGGCTCCCCACCTTCTACAGGCCAAATGTAAGTTTGTGGCTTTCTTGCAGGCAAACAGATGATTTCTCACCTCTCACTGCCTAATACTCAACATCTGTTCCTTTCTCCAACTTTCGCTACATAAACCGTGTGCCCTTAATAAATCCTTCCTGCTAGAACCATCGTTGAACCATGAATAATGCATCTTCTATTCTTATTGCAGCATCAACAGTTCTCTAACTATCTTTGTTCTGTTAGACTCTATCTGCTTTAATTTTCAAATTGTCTCCTTTGTTGCTTTAATTATGCTTTGCCATATTTCACGTGGTTCAGCCTCATTATAAAGCACTTCTATAGCCCTTGATATTTCTAATGTTCACCATGCCTCACAGTGTCCTCTTACTATGGTGGTAATGCCCATTGTCAACAGTGAGTACTTCTTTACTTTGAACCTTCTCATTTTGTTTTGTACACCACTAATGTAAAGTTTTCCTCTGGCCCAATAAGGATTTTTAACTTCGCTCACAATGCTCCAATACATTCACATTCTTACCAAGCCTCTAACCATGAATTCGCCCACAGATACTCACTTCCTGATGGAATCTATAACTGTCAGGTGGAAATAATCTTTAAGTTCTTTTTAGCCCATGCTACTTCTCCTATACTTCCTTACCAGATCTGAAGTAAAGGCTTTAGCCTATTTCTCCCCTGTTGTTCTTTCCAGGAGTTTATGCCACCAGTTTGTCCATTTGAATGCTTGCAGCTGCTGACTGTCTGAGTGGTTTTTAAAACAGTAAATTCCTTAAAGCTGTAAACTCACTTGGAAATTTCTTCTTCTGCGCCTGATGGATTTTTGTTTCACAGCTGTACCTGGTGTTATGAAGAAACTAAGCCTACCACTGATCATTATGTGGTATTCGGGGTGGAACAATACTGGGTCTGAGGAGCTATTGGTTTACAGTGGTAGAGGATTAAGACTTATTTAGACTTAAAATGAAGAGGCTCGTGGCGTAATAAAATATAGTTTATTGTCGATAACAATCAAGTAAAAGTTATATTAGTGCACTAAACATGTTACTAAAACTATGAAGAGACATGCCGATATAAGTCTTCATTCCACAAGATCCTAAGATGTTCTGCCTCATCTCCACTAAACCATATGACATCATCAGACTGGGTAGAACTAAATACAGTCTCTAACATCAACTCTTTCAGAAACATTACCTTATTTAGCATATTTAAACCAGAAGTCCAGTAATCCCCAGAATTTTCTTTGTGGAGGACATCTTATTGGCTAAAGCAGACTATTTTTCCCTTTGAACTATCCTGAATCTCCAAAACAGGCAATTTCTTCCTTGTTGCATTATGACTCATAGGATATTTAGTCATTCCTTCTCAGTGATGGCTTCTGTGGACCTGTATGCACCACACCTTCAATCTGTGTCACCAGATTTTTATTCTCGATCCATATGTAGATGTGTGCTGAAGCATGTAAACTTGTTACTTCAACATTTTGACTGGTTTGGACTCTCTTATTTGACCTCAGTGATCACGTTATGGGTAAAACCAACATGTTCATTTCTTCAGTTCAACTATTTGAGGACTGCTTCTGACTTGTCATGAGCTCAATCACAGTTGATGAGGATTCAACCTGGGAGGACAAGCAAGTCCATGATCAGCTCATCCGGCTGTGACAGCAATGAAGGCAATCCCAATGCTCTATTTAACAACTGTCCTATGTTTGATTTATCTTGTCTCTAACCATCACAGAGACCCAATGCTGAAATAAAAGCCATCATCAAACAGATATTCCAAACCAATTTTACCAATGAACCAATATTCCATATAAAAGATAACTAATTATCTTTGTGAATTTCCTTAATCTTGTCTTCTTTGTGCCTTTACTTTCCTCGTGCTTTTACAAACTGCTATCACACTGACTGCAGCATGGCTCATGGAACACTGCTAATTGCTGGTGTACTCCTGCCCAATGCATCAACATGTACAGGTCTAACCACTACTAATTTAAACAAAATACATAGAAAAATTAACCAGAATACAGTTGTCAGTTCCCAAGGAGCACTGTAACACAAAACCATAATTTAAAGGAAACTTATCAAATTTAAAATTTAAATTACTTTCAGGTGGATGATGCACTCCAGCCTCTATGGTGCCCACTGATTGTGTAAACCCTGTAGAATACCAGCAGACGCCACATGCTCCTTTCCCAAAGGTGGCCAGATAAAGATGTAACCACCGAAGAGAAACAGGCTATCAGGTACAATAACACTTCCCTGACCCACTACCTAGACAAGTCAATGGCCACCCTGGAAGTCCTCTGACTTGTCCATCCAAGGTCCCTCTCCACACCAAGCTCAGGAGTGTGCAGATACCACCACAGTGATAAGAACACATATTGGGCCAGATTCTCTCCCTTGAAGTAGTGAGAAAGACTGCTAGAAGAACAATAATTGGATGAGTTGGCCCTGAAGAGAAATTTGCTCGCTTCTCACCACCTTACCAATTGAATTTGGGCCCTACAGGGGTTTTTCTCAATTTGTCAGCTATTAAGGTCCTTAACTGGCCATAAAGGACCTCAATTTCCATCTCAGCAATCACCTGCTTTTCCAGCAGGAAAGCAAGTGGCGAGTTTCCCTATTGTTTAATCAGAGTGACCTGCATACATGTTTGAGAGGATGCCTATATTTGCCCCAATCTGAGTGCAAATGGAGACACACATGAGGACAAGGAGATCGTCCCTGAAGGCCTTTTCCACTTACCATCACCCCCAACCCTCTTGCTTTTTACCCCTCCTGGCCCCCTGTTCCCCACAAGCCCAATCTGATGACAGCAAAGGAGAAAGACTTAGGATCTTCTGACATAGGTCTTGACTATTGGTCTTTAAGACCCAAATATTGCTGACCACTATACAACTGGCTTTTTCTGGTGAGCCAGGATGCCACTCTTGAAGTCAACAATTCAGATTAAGGCAGATTAATTATGGGCATTGTCAATTTTGATAGTACCAGTTCCAACAGCAGTCATGGTCCAGTAAGGGCTGTTCTATTTCAACATCCCCTATGTATTCATTGACCTACATCAGCTCCTGTTAGCAATGCCTCGATTTTAAAATTGTCACCCTTGCTTGCTTAGGCCAGGGCTTTGACATGACTAATCCATCTGGAGTACTGGGGATTTGGGCAGTGTGAGGGTGGGAAAGATAAATTGAACCTGTAAGTCAGAGCTCTCCCTTGTACTTGGAGTAATAGTGTGCATCTGGTGTCACCCTTTTCAGCTTGATTGGTACCAATGGCTTCCAGTCAGGCAGGAAATTGGTTAGTGGATGCCATAGCCCAGCCCTGGCAGAGAGTAGGGAATGATCCCAGTAAGCGTGGGGGTTGACTGAAGCTGGTGAGCAGTGGGAAGGTTGAATTGGAGTATTGGGGGAAATTGTAAAGGTAATGGGATTTGACTGGCGCTTCAGTCCTTGAAGCAGGAAAAGGGGAGTTAGCTGGGGAGGACACAGCGTTGATCCAGGATGGTATGATCTTTGCAGCGATAATCACTGGATGATGGTTTGGCACTGAAAGTGGGGGAGGTCAGGGGTCTCTGTGAGCAGGGTTTGGGGGATGGGGTTGGAAGGAATCAATGGTCTTGGAAGAGGGTAGCAGAGGCTGTCAATGGTGAAGAAAGTGGAGGGAAATGGAGTTCGGAGACCTGGGATTGTTTGAAGAACTATGAAGGACATCAGAGACTTGGGGAGTGTTGGGGAACAGAGGTAGCAGGTTTCAGAGGCTTTGGTGGTGGGGTTGAGAGATGTGGAAAGTAGGAGGCTTGAAATCAAAGGCAGGGGTGATAGTGGTGAGGAATGGTGGGAAAGGGTACAGGGAGCGGCCTGGTGGGAAGGTAGGACAGTGGTAGGGGGAAGGGGGTGGTGGTGGTGCAGATTCAACAGGTTGGCATAGAGGCATTTCTTATAGATTCTGAAACTTTCGTCTGCTATTTAGCTGTCAGGCTGTTGAGATTTAGGAAACCCGACCACCCACCATTAAATTCCGAAAGTACAATAACAATGAAGTGTGGTTTGTTATATGTTATTTAAGGTACCAATCTGTCTCTTTGTAAAGGATTGTTCATATCCCCACCCCATCTCCACCAAAGCCAGAATTTGATGGCTTGGGGGATGGATTGTGGCAGGATTCAGAATTTTAAAACTTCAAAACCACTGTTCTCTGCAAATCTGACCTAAAACCATCTGTTTTTTGTGGTTTAAAATTTTCACTGAATTCCCACGGTATTCAATTCTTAAAAGTCAAAACTGGCACATTATTGAACAAAGCAGTACACAACAGACGACGGAGACCCAGAAATGTCTTTTGACGAGAATGCTTGTTGCTTTAAGGTGAAGAATGCAAAAGTGGGGGAGCTATGGAGTTTGAAGAAAAGGGCGCAGCGCTTGGCATTTTCCAGCTTAATTAAATATTCCATAATTTGAAGAAAATGTTACGTCAGCATGTCAGTCGTGCCTAACATGGCAATTTTGGGAGCTAATACCAAATTTAAAGGAGTTTTAATATGAATTGTGCTTACTTTTTAGGAAATAAATGTCAATTCAAATCACTTAACATTTTTACAGATTTTAATACATATTAAGGCACTGATTCCATAGACCACTTGGTAAATGTTAGACAGAATGCATTGTAAATGGAAAAACAATGCTTAGAATAAATGCAAATAAAGCAGGAGATTATAATTAGAAAATACAGAACTTCACGTGACGCTGAGGAGACAAGTAATAAATACATTACACATAAAAAATAACAAACCAGAAAGAGCAGGATTGGAGCAGTCTGACAATCAAAACAATTAATTCCTTTTTAACACAGAAAGGCTGCACCCATACAGACTTGGTGACTTTTAAACAAAAAACTCCTCCACTATTTGAAACTCTTTTACTCCCAGTTTAATGATCACATATAACCAGACATATCAGAGAATCAAAGTATCCTGTTAAAAACAAATAGATGGTCTCCCTGTACTAAATGTAAGTAGGCAATGGAACTCTGCACAAGCTGCTCACACCATTCTAAAATCAGGTAGCAATGTCAAACAATACCTGATCTGGAGATCACAGCGGGTCAGGCAGTATCCACGGAGAGAAAGCAAGCCAACATTTTGAGCCTAGATGACCTTCATCAGAGCTTCAGCATACTTTCTCTCCATGGATGCTGCCTGACCCGCTGTGATCTCCAGCATTTTTTATTTCCGGTACAGATTCCAGCATCTGCAGTAATTTGCTCCAACTCTGATCTGGACCTGTTGCATGGAATTCCTTCAGCGAACCTGACCTCCATTTTGTATGTTTGAACAAAATATTTATTTTTCTCAAGCATAGTGCTCATCATTGCTCAGTTGCAATGTTGATATGTCAATGTGGGGAGAATAAAACTCAGTTCATATTCAGTATTAAGGTTTTATGAATTTCATTAGGAAAAACAATTTTTTTTTCCCTTTCTCATATTGTAGTCAATCAGGAAACAATTGAAGTACTTTGAAATAATCACAATGCAGACTTCCTATTTTTTCTGCCTTGCAGTAGTTTCATTAGCTGAGACATAACCAGGAAATGATAATAATTTATGTACAGCCATATTTAGATGGGCCTTAGTCCAGCACTTTCCCTTACTCCAACCCTGAGAAGCACATGTTGCTTTTGCAATGTTTACAGAAATAAATGTAGCAGAAATCCAAAGACATGCTGTTAAAACACAGCAATCAGAGTAGTACAGCAAGTACCTGGTCAGCAGCACCATGTGCTTTGGAAGTTTTACAGAGGACACACTGAGTTACATGCTAAATTTTCAGTATAAATTTTCAGCAGAACAATATGTTCCCCACCACTAGCACGGATCAGAATCTTACAGACAACATGTTTAGAATTGATATTGCATTGTCAGGTGGTTGTAAAATTCATCCCAAATGCCAGTTATCAGGGACTTGGTCCAACTAGCTTAGTTATCTGTGCAAATGTTAACATTTTTAATTTTCATCTTGTTTGTGTAATAGAATAATTGTGGATAGGGCAGTTGTAGTGAAACAAAAGTGAAAATCAAACATCTTAGATATGAAAGCTATACCAGAGTTTGGAGAGGTAACTGTACTAATGCTTCTATTCTGGCAGAAAGGGATAAAGCAGATAACTACGCTCCAGTCATCCCAACATTGCTTTTGCATAAGCTTCTAAAAGCCACAATATGAAATAAAAATAATTATTTTCGAAAGTCACAGGCATTTGTGGAGTATCATTATAGATTTATAAAAAAAAACTCGTATCAGAAAAAAAATTTAGTTTGTTAGGAATTTTCTTATTCATTCATGGGAAGTGAGCATCACTGACTAGGCCAGCATTTATTGCTCATCATAATTGCCCATCTTTAGTTGGTTAAAGGGCATAAAACAAAAATCAATGATCTATGATTAAGTTTTCAGACTGAAGGAGATGTAAACAGTGGTAATAAATGGTAAAACAAAATCGCAGAATCATTATGATGCTGAAGTAGGCCGATCAGCACATCATGCCTGCACCAGCTCTATTATCTAGCGCCCATCTCCCACCTATTTTCTTATCCCTTAACATTACTATTCAGAAAGAGTCTAATACACACCTGAATGCCTCAATTCAACCTCCACAGCATTTCCAGGCAACATACTCCAGCCCCTGACAACTCACAGTGTGAAAATGTTTTTTCTTAAATCATGCTTGCTTTGTTTGTGCATCACTTTAAATCTATTGTTCTTGTATCTTTCTGCTGGAACAGCTTCACTCAATCTACTCTGTCCAGCCTGCTCATGATTTTAAAAACCTCAGTCAGATCAGATCAGATCAAAACCTCGAAAAATGAATAGAATAGTGGAACAGAACAGTTCGGAAATTGGAGAAGTTGATACAGCTCTGAGTTAAATATATAGGCTACTAGATTTAAAAATTAAGGTTCTATAACGTAAAAAAGGGGAGAATTTCAAACTTACACAAACTAAACCAGCTGCAAAAATTACTGAACCAGGAGCTCCTTTTATTCAAATAGAAAAAGATCAGATCTTACAAAGGTGTTCAAATATTTGTTGAGTTTTTGCAGGATAAATAGGGAAAAATATTTCATTGATTAAAACAATAATAATTAGAAACAACACCAGAAGAATGCTAGTAGTGACTGGATTATTTTCATTATACAAACTTGTTAGGACCCAAATGTCCTGTGAGAAACACTGCTGGAGTCAGGGGAAATTAGGTAAGTAATTGGAAAGTAAAATATTTAAATGAGTATGGGGAGAGTTCAGGGAGAGGAAATTGGAAAGTATTTTAAGGAATCAGCACAGGCACACTGGGTTGAATATAAATTTCTACGACTGTATATAAAGATAACATGCATCAGTGACAAGTATGAAGCAATATTTTCAACACAATAACATTTACATAGTGCATTATGATTATGCATTATCATGTAAAACATTCTTTTAAAAATTGCTGTTAGTCCAATATGTATTATGAGTTTTAAAAATTTGTTCATGGGATGCAGGCATCATTGGCTAAGACAGCATTTAGCGCTCAATCCTAATTGCCTTGGAGAAGGTGGTTCCTTGGTGAACCGCTGCAGTTCTTGGTGAGTATCGATACACTCACAGTGTCAGTGAAGGAACAGGTGATGTTGTTCCAGGTTTGGGTGGTTATTGATGTTATGAGCCAAAACCGTAGCTTCTGAGCTAACACTTGGGAATAGCTTACAATTCTACATTTTGCTGAATGATATTTCAATTGAGAAAATTTGGACCTTTCTTTTTATACATAAGTTAATGAAGCAAAACTTCATGGATGACAGAACAACATGGAAGACACAGAATTTTATTAAGTGTAAATCACTGCATCAAGAAAGATGAATGAGCAACAAGTTTGAACATAAATCGGAAAGGGAAGACTGGTATGGCAAAGAAAGAATGTTCTGAATGAGAATTTAATATATAAAAAAGTGTGAATGTTACAACATTTTATTGGTACATAAAATTCACATTTCAAAGCATTTCTATGAACAAATATATCATACTCATCATAGTTAATGAAAAGCATGCATTTACAATGTTTTGAGTTGATGGATAACTCTGCTTTCTGCTTTGAAAAGATGTTCCTCACTGATTTAAAATATCGTTTGAAGTGTTAAAATAAGATGTTACTTTTTGTTCTCAAATAATACATTCATTTACTGAATTTTCAAAAACATCGTTGTTGAATTTTGGAAGTGCCTACCACGAGAGGGTCACGGTCTGAAATTGGTAGCACAACAGCTTCACAACTTCCACATCATGGGCTTCACAGAGGACTCACAGAACATTAAATGGATACAACATTGAGTGTGTGGTCAGGAATCACTAGTTTCTCAGTGTGGCAGAGCAGAACCTGTATTGACCACATTTGTTCCACCAGCTTTATCCAAACACATTTTGTTATGATATCATGGTTTCGCTGGTACATAGGAATGAACATCATGAAGATAACAAGAAGTGCTTCCCCAGCATGCTATGAAACTACTGAAATGCCAGCACCTGTTTTCTATAACTGAGGTATCCCTGCACTTCTTTTATATGGGACAGACTCTGATTTTCTACATGTGTAAAATACTCTGGCTGCTTGGCATTCTTTTCAATGTCCTGAACCCAAATCCAGTACCTCCTTCTCACATTCCTTAATTTTTCCTTCACATGTAGCTTCTATGATCTCTTACGCATAATTTTATATTCACAGCTGTGTATTAGTCTTTGGGTAGATTCATTGTACTATTTGTATATTATGTAAAGATTGTGCCATTTTATTTTTGTGTGTTTTTAAATAGTGGGCTGAAATGAGTCAGAAATGGTTCAAATCCAGTGTTTTAAAGTATTGTTGTGTGTTTCAAAAAGCAAGTTAGCTGACACTCATGACAAACATCATTTGCACAGTTGTTTGAACCAACAGTAATTTAAGTGGTTGGTAGATGAATTGGAATCGAAGAGATCTGTGCACAGGTGCAGCTGGTGGTAACAAGAAGTTGATTGGTCTATGGGCTAGTGACCAGTTAACGATGAGTTTGCTTCTCG
Source organism: Ginglymostoma cirratum (assembly GCA_024137785.1). NCBI lineage: Eukaryota > Metazoa > Chordata > Chondrichthyes > Orectolobiformes > Ginglymostomatidae > Ginglymostoma > Ginglymostoma cirratum. Next base: position 3,010,826 of record JAHRHZ010000050.1, read on the forward strand.
ACGACCATTTGATCAGTTTTTCTGATAACCTTGGGACTGGTACAAAATAGAAAGAAGTGTTTTCATATCCACCAGCACAAAAGCTGCCTCTTTGTTCTGTGCGGTCAGACCTGAAGAAAACCAGAGGGACCACAGATTTACAGCTTTCCTTTGTCCATATCTGACTTTCTCTGTTTCTGTAAGGGGGAGTTTATAATGGGGTTGAGTTTAATTTGTAGTGTTATATACATTTACCTGTAGCTCAAGCTTCACTGCTATCTACCTTCTCCTTGGGTGGCTAAATTAAGACTTGTACCCATCGGGATCAACAACTATGATAGCTAACAATAAAAAAGCTTTCTGTTCAAACTTACCTATCGACCATTAGCCTATTGTTCAAAATAAATCTCATGACTAATATTCATGCACTCAGCAATTGCAAACACTCTCAATTTTTTAATGACGTATTGATCTGGCATTGGTAAGCTCTACTCACCACAGCAGGAGAAAGTGAGAAACAGGCAAATCACTCCTTTACAACTCTTGTGAATCTGTGTTTTAAAAACAATAATACAAACTTAAGGAGCCATTAATATATTCCTTGGGGATCGGATCTGTTACCCTTGGGCGCCTGTGTGGAGTTTGCACATTATTCCCCCAGTCTGCGTGGGTTTCCTCCCACAGTCCAAAGATGGACAGGCTAGGTGGATTGCCCATAGTGTTCAGGGATGTGTAGATCAGGTGGGTTATATGGGGATGGGTCTGGGTGGGATGCTCTGAAGGTCGGCGTGGACTTGTTGGGCTGAAGGGCCTGTTTCCACACTATAGGGATTCTATGATCTATGATGTTTCACGAAAAAAGTGTGCCAAGAAACTTTGGTTTAGGCAAAAGCTATGAAATTTTCAACACACCATCTTTTAAGGTTTCCTACAGTCACAACAAAGAAAAAAAGTAATGTGGGAAGGTGTAGCATTAAACTCATCCGTCATAGATAGCATTTCTGAAAGAAGGCACAAAATAATTTAATAAGGTGAATTTTTCGTTTAAAAACAGGTGTACGTGGGTCCAAACAATTAAATTTGATCTGAGAAAAAAATTCTACGTGCCTGAAAAATACCTCTAGACAATGAAATGTTGTCAAATAATTTAGAGTATTAATGTGTTGTTAAAATGTGACCTATCGGTGTGAATAATAAAACATGACAACTTATGTGAGGTACCTGTCCTAACATGACTTTCTTTGTATGACTAGCACCTGCTGTGGAGCTGCCCAGTTGACTGGAAGCTGACTGAAGGCAAAGAAACTGCATCTCCCAGGCTGCAGCCAAACAGCAACAGGGTGGGAGGTGCGCAGGCGCGGCGAATCCGGCCGACGCAAGGTTCCATACAATCAACAGGCTGTGGGCGCCTGACGAGGATATAGTAGCGGCCACGCCGTGCAACCCCCAACTCTCAAAATTGCAAAGCGAAATGTCTTCAGTTGTCAGATTGTTGCAGTGAGGAAGAAAAAATAAAAGCACCTTGATCTTCAGTTGTGGAATGTTCCTGTCCTGCCAACCGAGTCATTGCGGAGATGCGGCTGTTGCTGCCCTGAGGAGCAGGGCTTCAGTGCGCGCCTTGACCACAGTGCCGCGGAAGCTCCGTGTTTTCTCTCCTTGTCATCGCCGGTAGGTTAGAAAATTTAAATAGATATCTCCGAGCTGAAGAAGTTTAAACTGAGCCCAGGCTGAAATTCGGTTGAGTCACAAACGAGGAGATGGTAGGACAGTTTACTGGTAGTGTCTTGCTGGTTTGTTGTTGGGGGTGGAGAGTGCACAATAAACTAAATCGCTTTTAAATCATACAGACTCAGATTTTAATTTGCAGGTTAGTGATGGAAGTTTAGATAAATAGTTCAATGCACAACTAGGGTTTTTCTTGTTCTGGTACATTATTAACTTGTTTACTCTTTAGCGTTTCTTTCTGAATTTTAATTTTTATAAAAGTTTCTTAGAAAAGCCTCTTATTGGGCTGGTGTTTAGTGCTTTCTGGGTGGATTTGAGGGTACTCGAGTTAGAAACGGCGAGAACTTCAAATCAACTTTTAGATTGCGATTTCGTTGGATAAGGGACAATGTTACTTTTGATCACGATACCCCAGCCATTGTTTGAAGTTAGTTATTTCTTTTGCTTTCTCTCCAAACTAAATCCTGCATTCTCGTTACAAAGATGGAACATAGAGATCATCTCGGTAGGGTTCGGGATCGAAAGAGGAGTGGTTTTCAAATGCTCTATTTCACTTCTTTGTGCTTCGCATGAGGGATTACGTGTTTATTGTTGGATGATGAGGAAGGCACTTTGTCAGATCCCTTTCCAATTCTGCATAATTTTATTAATACATGATTGTATAACCATGTTTTGGTCACGAGTTGTGCCGTTTAAACCCGGTAGTCAATAAAACAGTTAATTTGGTATTTAAGGTTGTAATCCGGGTGGGCAGGCAATGCCATGCTCTCTGAACCACTATCGCCATAGCAACAATGCAGTTCGCCAATGAGTAGCTGAACATGATCTTGATGATGAGTCTTCACATGCCAGGTTTTTAGAAAACAGTAATTTACATAGTTTTCTTGAAGAGTGTCGTTTGCCACTCAACACTTTGCATTTACAAGTGCTATGGAATTATCCTGGATAGCTGCATCGCGTTAGGTAGAATGGTATTTCAATTTACTTGAACTCATTTCAGTGAGTAGCAAACTTATCCCACCATTTGTTTCAGTTCAAATTGAACACGACTTATCTAGCCTATGGTTTGTACAGATGGAAATTGATGTTTTACTTGCTATAAGCAGACCTAACTTTTGTGTTATCGGGGCCTGGGTAGAGAAGGTAGGATGAGTTAAGGTATTTGTCTTGTGCCGTAGATGTACGATATGTTTTACTGTAGACTGTTAAAAAAAATTCTGATTTGCTGGTATTTGTAATGTACAAATCGTTGTTTTATAGATTGGGAAGATATGCTGGTTTCAGTATCCAGCCCCTGATGTAAACCAGCAATACAGAGACAGTAATGAGCTCTTGAATTTCTCTGGTACCCTTTGCTGTCTCTGGAAAAGAGTGAAATCAGGCACTGACTGTATTAAGAAGTTATGCTTAAATGTTACTTTAAATAGTTCAGTTTAAAAGGAAAAATATATCCTAATTAGAATTGTATCACAAAAATTACCTAAAGTTAACGTTCAGAACGTCAGCAGACTTGCAATCCCACAACCAATGGATCAGTGCTAAACTCTGCTGTTCTACCACATCCAGTGGTGAATGGTGGTGGACAATTAAACAACACACTGGGAGGAGGCAGCTGCAGAAATATCCCCATCCTCACTGAGAGCCCAATACGTCAGTGCAAAAGATAAGGCTGAAGCATTCACAGCAACCTTCAGCCGGAAGTGCTGAGTGAATGGCCCATTTCAGCGTGCCGCCGCTGCCCCCCCCCCCCCAACCTCCTGGTGACCCGTAGCATCGCTGATACCAGTCTGCAGCCAATTCAGTTCACTGCATGTGATATCAAGGAACTGTTGGAAGCATTGGACGCTGCAAAGCTACAGGCCCTGACAATTTTCTGGCAATAGTACTGAAGATTTGTGCTCCAGAACTTGCTGCTCCCCTGGCAAAGCTATTTCAATAGGGCTACAACGCTGGCAGGTAAACGCAATGTGTAAAATTACCCAGGTGTGTCCTGTGTACACAAGATGGCAAATCCAACGCAACCAATTGCTGCCCCATCAGTCTACTCCCGACCATCAGTAAAGTGATGGAAAGTGTCATCAACAGTGTTATCGAGCAGCATCTGCTCAGCAATACCTGCTCAGTGACGGCCCCGTTTGGTTTCTGTCACTTAGCTCTTGATGTCATTACAACCTTGGTTCAAACATGGACAAAAGTGCTGAATTCTGCAAGTGAGGTAAGAGTGACAGCCCTTGACATCAAAGCCACATTTGACCAAGTGTGGCACCAAGGAGCCCAAGCAATACTGGAATCAGTGGTAATCGGGGGCAAACTCTCCGCTGGTTTGAGTTACACCTGGAACATAGGAAGACGCTTATGGTTGTTGGAGATCAGTCATCTCCGTTTCAGGGCATACCTTCAGGAGTTTCTTGGGGTGGTGTCCTAGGCACGACCATCCTCTGCTGTCAACGAAGCCCTCCATCATAAGGTCAGAAGTTTGGGGATGTTTGCCGATGATTGTACAATTTTCAGCACCATTTCTGACTTCTTAGATACTGAAGCAGTCCATGTTCAAGTGCATCTAGATCTGGACAATATTTAGGCTTAGGCTGACAAGTGGCAAGTGGCATTTACACTAAACAGATGCCAGGCAATGACCATCTCTAATAAGAGACAATCTAGCCACTATTCCTTGATATTCAATGGTGTTACCCACTGAATACCCCACTATCAACATCCTTGGTTATCATTGACCAGAAATTCAATTATTCTCACCGTATAAATACAGTCCCTGTCTGACAGCATTTTGGGTCTGCCTACTGCACAGTGACTACAGTAGTTCAAGGAGGCAATTCACCGCCACCTTCTCAAGGGCAACTAAGGATGGAGCTTAAATGCTGGCCAGCCAGCAATTCCAATGTCCCCTGAGTGAATTATAAAGTGTTGGTGCAGGATTTGCACATATGTGCATTTACCTTTTTCCTTCATTGCTATATTGCTGATCAGAGTTGAAATTGTAATGCAGATTCATAACCAGAAATTATGAGCTGCACAATCCATGAATTAGAGAAAAGTCAGTCTATCTTTTTTAGCATGCTGTCATTGTGTACTGTGCAGCTATGATGATGGAAACCGCACAGTTTTTAGAATGATTTTCAGTAATACCTGAAATGTGTTTACAGTACTGGAATTATTTGACAAAATCGTAGGTGAGGTATTTGATCTTGAGGGCTTCTTTGAATTTGTCTCTTGAAACTTCTATGAATTTAAAAGTATTGGTTGAAGTGTAAGGCAATATCATAAGGCAATTGCTTTATAAAGACAGTTTCAGACAATAGGACGAGATTGGGGATATTTGGGAAAGCTAGAGTTGAATAACTCATGACCATTTGTGGAGACTAGGACTTGATGCTTGTTCAACCATTTCTTACAACTTAATTCTATTATTAAAATGAATATTTTGAATGTAGTATATTAAGAAACTAATAAATTTAGCAACGGTGAGAGTTGGTGTTGAACCGAATACCATCAGTGTATTTTGAAAGAAGTGGAATTTCAATAGGGTGAAGCATGGGGGACCAACAAAGAAGATGTTGTAAAACTTCTTCAGTCCAATGGGATTGTACTCTCTGGCAGGCTGCAGAAGAAGGAAGTGCATCTTATTTATGAACTCCGTCCTCAATAACACTCCTATTCCACAGTTAGAGGTGTTTAAGTGTTACTAAATTAATGTTCATGTTGTGTTGGCTTCACGCTGTTAGCTTACAGATTGTATGTCTGACATAAATCAAGATGAGGAATCCTCCTGTATGGCTTTTGGGAGGACCAGATGTACCTATGTCATATCTCTAATGTCCTAGTAATGATGCTTATCAAATATAGTTTTACTTATCGTTACCATGCAATAATCTGTTGTCTAAAATCAGTGCCAGTTTTGTAGATACTTAATGGTTAAGGTTTTTGAGTAGATTTGTAGTTCGAGTTGTGATTGCTGTGGTTGGTTTGCTCGCTGAGCTGGTTCGTTAGTTCGCAGACGTTTCATTATCCTGCTGAGTAACATCAGTGCAGCCTCCGATGAAGTGCTGAGCTAAGAAGGTGTAGAGCTGGATGAACACAACAGGCCAAGCAGCATCAGAGGAGCAGGAAGGCTGATGTTTTGGGCAGAGACCCAAAAACGTCTAGGCCTGAAATGTCAGCCTTCCTGCCCCTCTGATGCTGCTTGGCCTGCTGTGTTCATTCAGCTCTACACCTTGTTATCTCAGATTCTCCAGCATCTGCAGTTCCTACTATCTCCGATG